>SNQJ01S0007339.1:11640-23339 GCA_010110895.2 Picea sitchensis | reverse complement strand
GAAGGCAAGCCTGGCGAAGACCCAAGTGATCACATGACAACCTTCCACTTATGGTGCTCATCAAACCCACTGCGATATGACTCAATACAGTTGCGCCTGTTTCGACGCACTCTTATCGGGGGTGCCGCGAAATGGTATATTGAGCTCAACCGCTCAACATATTCTTACTTTAACGACCTGGCGATGGTTTTCTTAAACCATTTCCAGCTACCTATAAGATACGATGTCAGCACCAAATTGTTGGCCAACTTTTAGCAGACTAAGGCCGACCATATCTCTAATCATATCTGAGAATGGCAGCGTCGGAAGAGCTTGATTAAGGTACAGGTCCCACCGACTTTTTTGTTGGAGTGGTTCCTAAAGTCTTTGGTACCAGTTATATCCAAGGACATTGCAACTTCGGGAGTGTTTTGAGAGGAGGAGGCGATAATGAGAGCACAACAACTCGAACTGATTTACTCTTAATCTGGCATCCTCTATGATATTTTTCCAGATGCGCCAAGGTCCATCCTTGATAAGGCCAAACAGAAGTGTTGACCCCATGCTGATGGTATTGTGGGCTCAACACAAGGAAAGTCCACTAATCTGTTGTCAAATCAATTGCAACAATTGTCGATACAATAGATAGCATCCAGCCAGACCTTCGGTTTGGTTGTTCCCCCCACCCAAATGTCGGATGCACACAGTGTGCATTTGACGAACCCGAAGGAAAACTAGTAGCCTAAAGGAAAAGAGAAACAATGAAACAAGATGGGTAAAGGGGAAAAAAGGCTAGTAACAATGTTGGCGGGGGAAAAATAGAGAAGAGAAAGTCGAAGTATCTGTGTAACCTTTGCACAGAAGACCACCTGACTCACCTATTCCCCCGACTTGCGGAGGCCCAAAAGCTATTGGCGCAACAACATCATGTTGTGATGACGAACCCATTTCCACATGGGAAAAACATGGCTCAAGCCTCAACATCCTCGAGCGCGGAAGTTGGTAGTCAGGGACCCCCCGCATCTACTGGTAATACCTTGATCGTGAATGTTTACATGTTGAAAGTTGACGCTCATATAGCAACTAGGACCCGAGATTACGGAATGTCAGAATCTGCTGAAAAGGGTAAGGAACCCACAAAACCATGAGTTCCTCTCCAAATTGAGATGACGATGGGTGGAACAATGACTTGCATCCCCAAAGGTGCGTTCAAGAAAGATTCTCATAATCCGAATGTGAGGGTTGCCTAGAACTACTCTGTTGTGGAGGATTTGGCACAAACCCCTTGCACAATGTCTGCTTTGGAAGTCCTCCAGAGCTGCCCTTTGCAGAGAAAAGCCATGTTATCTGCCTTGGGATCTACGGACACTTGTAACCTGGGAGCGATCGTTCTTGATCCAACCAACTTGAAACCTCGTCTTCCTTACCACGTTGTGTTTCAGATAGTAATGGATTACACCACGAAATATTTTACTCGAAATATCTTTCATACGGTGGTTGATGAGGGTGCCTCGACTTTTGTGATGTCGTTGGCGTGTTGGAAGGCCATTGGCCAACCCGTTTTGTCTCTGTCGCCTACATTGCTTACGGCATTCGACGCTCATTCGTTCAGACCACATGGAATCATTCCTTCTTTCTACATGCAGTTAGGAGGAAAGACCATGTGCATTGAAGTTGAAGTGGTCGATGTGCCTCTCGACTACAACCTTTTGTTAGGAAGGAGTTGGACCTATGCAATGAGTGCAATGGTTGCTACAGATTTTTGGCTCTTGTTGTTTCCACACGAGGGTCGAATTGTAGCCATTGACTAGTTGGAATTCTCTCATCCTGGCCCTTCATCGGGGGCTTCCACGGTCATGATGATTGATAATCTGCATCCCGGTGTCGTCAACTTAGGTGTGAGTTTGTGTCCATCACTGATGGGTAATTTCGATTACCCGCCACCTTCGGGCGATGCCAAGTTTATATCGGTTGTCCCCGACCAGCCTAGGGATGAGATTTTTCAGTGTCATCATTTCGAATGACTTACTTTCATGATCCGTGGACTCTTCCTTCCCCATCGGCTTTGATGGAAGGGACAGGGCATCCTGGCATGGCCATTCCCTTGTCTGCGGTAGAAGTTGCGTACAGGATTATCCAACAAGCTTCGTCTGACCCCGATCTGACTCCCACACAGGAGTTAGATCTAGTTCTCGAGCCTATTTGGGCTCAAGGTTCTCTTTCCACTACAGATTCTTTAGACCTGGTCTTGCCCTCAGACGAGGTGATTCTTGAGGCTTTGACTGGTCCGGCAAGACCCTGGAATGATCTCCATCATAGGTCATACTTCCTCCCATACTTAAGGAGAATAAAGGTACGTGAATTTATGTTGACTATGACTAGAGATAGGTCTTGTCCTATTAATCCTTTGTCTATGCACACAGTTTACGATGCGGGTAATATGGAGAGTATCGTTGAAACAATCCCCATAGATATCTCCAGAATCCCTAGCGTCGTGCATAATGTTTTTGTTGGAGTGGACTGCTCCCCCGAACAGATTCAAACTTATACGGAGTTATTCAAAGACTTTTGTGATGTGTTTTTCTGGTCTTACGAGGAGATGCCAAGCATCGACCCACGAAGTGTTGATCATGAGCAAGATTTGTTGTCTTTCAATCTTCTTTGAAATCCGAAAGCAACATCCGGTGAGACTGCATTTATTCAATCTCGTCTAGATTAACTGAGAAAAGTAGCCCCCTGGAGTCTTCTTTAAGCCCTTTTAAGACTCTCTAAACATGAAAAGATTTTCGAGCAATCTTGTTGCCCTTCACGCTCACCAAACTCAAATTTGAAGGCACGTCTGTCCGGTGGTAGTTTACCCCTTTTTCGGTCTGGATGGTCAATTTCATGAACAAAGGTATGCTCTAGGAACTTCGGTTCGCTAGAAGAGTATTCTCAGGCGTAAGTTTAACCCTTTTTTGGGCCTGAGGGACTAAATTTTTGAAAAAGGAACATTCTCCTTGGTTTTGGTTTATCACCTTTTTCGGGCCTTGGAGATTACTTATGAAAAATGAACCCTCACAAAGTCCATAGTTAATCTCTTTTCAGACTCCTTAATATTGAAAAGATCGTCGAGTGACCTTGTTCCTTCACACTCATTAAATTGGTCCAGAAGAACATCTACTAGCATGAGTTTAACCCTTTTTCCAGCCTATAGATTATAGTGAAAAAAGGTATGCCTCGGGAGATTCGTCTCGTCGGGAAAGTTCTTAGTAAATTTTATACTTTTTCGGGCTAAGGAGACTAAATCTAGAAAAAGGTAGTGAGTCCATAGTTAATCTTTTTTAAGACTCCTTAAAATTGAAAATATTGTTGAGTGATCTTGTCTTTGTCACACTCGTTAAAATGGTTTTGAATAGACATCTTTTCGGTGCTATTTTACCCCTTTTTCGAACCGACTAGACTATCTTCAAAAAAGGTACTCCCTGGAGTCTTCTTTTACGTTTTTTCAGACTCTCTAAATGTGAAAAAACAACCAAGCTTACCTTCTCTAGGCTCATTAAAAATACATTGAAGGGGGTTTCATTGTGTCTTGTTAATTGCATTTGCATCTCTGCGTATTTGGCCTAATTTCAGCTCCATGTTGCTCTCAACTAAACCTTTGAAGCATGCCTTATACGCAAGCCTTGTAGCACTTTGCCTCTGCGACCTGACACCTTGACCCATGGAGGAATTTTCCCCGAGTTTCCTTTTCCTGCACATTTCTCCTTTCTCTGAGCATTAGTGTGTTCCTTGCATCTGGAAATAGTATGCTTGCTTGTGACACTCATTCCTCCTTTGTAATGTAGCATTCCTTTATTCCTTTTCAAGCTCCTTAAAAAATAAAAAAAGTTAAAAAAATAAAAAAAAAATAAACCCAAAAAGAGGGGATGGGAAATATATATTCTTTTTTAGCAGCACAATGAGTCGCCCTTGGAAAAAGCACATCCTTACATTTTTTCGTCAAGCATTGGGATCTAATATGACCTTAGGAAGTTGTTCTCGCTACATAGAGTTGTGTCCTCCTCCATTTGGTTACTCTTCCAAACACATGGAGTGTTTGTGTTGCCTCCTGCATCGTGAACTTATGTCAATGTCATGTTGCCTGAGTCTGATCATCTTTCGTGCTTTTTTCCAAGGGATGTTTCACCCAACCTGAGTCAGACTTTCTGTAGTTTGTCTCTTGACCTCATGAGTCGACCATCCCGAAAGTCCAGTCAAGTCTTGATTCAAAATCAACAAAGTTCTATGCCTGATCATCGAGATCCTCTTGTCTTTTCCCGACAATTCGTTGAAGACCTATGGGTAGTGAAGTCATACACCCACATTGTATTCCTACCTGATTTTTGAAGACATTGAAGTTGTTGCTCGAGCTATGAAGACCTCATATCCAGCCATGAGGTATTATTGGCTTCTTGAAGATGGATACTATACTTGTATATCTTTGATTTTGAGATGCAGATCCATTGTGTATTGCTCGCGGCTACACTTTATATAGTTATATGACATGGATCTACAGTGTATTTGATTGTCATCCATGATTTATTTCATCCCGACCATGGGTATGCCCGCCTCGGACAGACAATTTTTATTTTGCAGATGGCACCTCCCGAACTATGGTCCTGGGCTCACTCTACCTTGTACATTGGTGAAGATTTTATAATGTATTTCGGCCATCAGATGCTCTTCTGCCCTCACACATTAGGGGACATATGTTATAACCCTAAATTTCTCTACGCATGCATACCTGGCCTTTGGCCCTCTTACTTGCATTTTTTTCCAAGCCATCACTGAGTTGCTCTTCTAAAAAACCCATTTTTTGGAGATGTGTGTGTCCTGGACCAATATTGCCCGCATACACATGCTTGTTGCACCACTACAGCCCATGTACGCATGCATGTTTCACCATTATAGCCCATGTATACTTGCAAAAGTTGCAAGGAATTCATTGAGATTACGGGCTATTTGGTAGTTTTCCAACTAATCCACCACCTATAGCCCGTCACCCAACCGAATAACCATCCTTTTGGCATATAAAAGGATTTGTTGGGGTCTCATTTTACATCTAGACATAAGAACAGTGAAACTCTGCCCATTTCACATCCCCTCCTTGCCCCAAGTAATTGCAGCCCTTTTGTGAGAATTGCCTCAGAATTCCCCAATTTGCCCTTCTTCCTCCATCAAAAACCCATTATACTTCCCAAGAAGAAGGTTGAGAGGATAATCCATACAGACGTGCACTTGGAGCTTAGTGAAGAGGAGCCTAGACTAGGTTCGTGGAGCAGTAGCCGTCTTTGGTTGTAAGTGATCATTGTATTATCAATAAAATAAGTACTTTTCCTGTCCCAAATCATGGTGTATCGAATGTTTCCATTTGATTTATGTTTGTATTCTAACATCTAACCCTAATTTGTATATGAATTACATGCTTGTAGCTTTCTGTTTGTCTATCTTTGAATGCAGGCCAGCCTTGGAAGGAGGCGTGCAGTCGACAAAGCTTTCAAGCGCGAGAGGATCATCACAGGACGCGGAGTAGAGGTACAGTTACCCAATCCTTCTCACTTTTTATTTTCTTGTATAAGTCTGGGGTATATTTGGGGTAGTTAGAGAAGTAGGAGACTTTTAAACGATTATTGATATGCCTACATTGTAAAAACTGGTGTAGCCATAGGGGGTTTTTTCCCGCTAGCAATACTCAAGATAAAAAGAATCATGAAGAGGGTAGTCACTTAGTGGTGCACCTTCGAGACAAACTTTCAAGGATTATTAGATGCCATCACCTACTATTGATCTAGACTCGCCATCATCTATTATCATAGAAAGTTTAGGTGAGGCTATTATGCTTCACCTTATTTCAAAAATGCCTCTAGCCTCATAGGCTAGCCAAGTTACAATAGATGATAAAAGGATAGTATGAATGTACTAGCCATATTGGTCAAAGATCGCAATCTTTGGGACATCAACTTGAAAACCTAGTAGAGAAAAAAAGCTCTTCCAAAATCCCAAAATAATCTATCCTCTATGATTATTTGCACTAATTAACTTAACAAAACATTGTTTTCCATGTGTCAACCTCTTTCTCTCTTCCTCCTCGATCACCTCCCCATCCACTAATATTTAAACATTTGAGATTTCAAAGGTATGTTTGCCAAAATAGAGTTGAAACCAATTTCCACTACTTTGAGTTTATGCTCAAATACAATACTATTATTTATGCAATTTTCAATTATTTAACATAAATAAAAACACATTATTTGAGTTCTTTAAAGACCGTGACATACAATGTAAGTACAATAGTAAACCCACACAATGGAACACAATATTTATCTTGGGAAACCCGATGTAGGAAAACACAAATAAGAGATCAAGGTTTGTGAATTTTATCTTTTATAAAATGGGGATTACATTAATATAGATTACAAAGAGGTCGAAGCTTTTTGTGAAGCTATGAGACACTATGGTTTGCTACAATCCTCTATAGATCACATATCTCACTTTTCTCTGCTAATGTCTCCTCCATGCTTAGTGTTCATACTATGGAACAACAGAAATGGAAAAATTTAATGAACACATTCCCCCTCAAATTTATAAGTTTTGTGTGGTGAGAGTTGTTTGAATCATAGTTTGGAGAAACCATAGTAAGGTCATTTGTTTGTCGATGACCTTACTGTGGTTGCTCTGAACTATGATTCAACATTCCCCCTCATTGGCTAGGTTTTTTATAGTTATAATTAGGATTAGGTTTAGGTTTTCATAACCCTCTTGGAAACTTCTTGACACTTATAGAAGTCTCTGGTGGTTTCCCATACATTATTACCTCCTTAAGGATGAATCATGGTGAGTTAAAATCATTGCCACGTGAACCTGCATGGTATAATTAGATGATTTGGATTATATATAGAATAAAGTGAAGGTATAAATATAAATGGAAACACGCATGGAGATTGCAAAGAGCAAAATAATATTTTTAAAGCAAAATTACTTTAATGAATGAAATAGAAAAACATTATAAAATATAGAGCAATACAAACTAGTTAGAATGGTGATAACTTATCTCTATAATATAGATGTGTTGACTACACTCATTTGCAAGAAGACATTACAAGAGGCAAAGACCACCTTTTAACATAAATTCCTAAGATGCAAAAAATGTAAAGATCTTAAACCCTAACCCTAGGAGATGATGTGGCAAAAGGAATGTGGGCTTCGAGTAGGCTAGTTGATATGTCAATTTCCTAGGGGTGCAACTTTTGCATACAAACTCCATTTAGGCCATTTCTTGGATTGTTACAAAGCTTAATTCATGCTCTATGTGTTTGGCATAACACATGATGGGTGGCCTATGTCAACGACAAAAAATGCAAGGGAAATGCCCAAAAAACATGTCAGAAGTTCATGTCCTAAAAAAATGTAGTAGAACTGCCAAGATGTGGAACCATTATTAATCAGTTAAACAGGTGGGTGGCCACCAATATTCACCTAGATCAATAGTCCCTCCTTAGAAAGCAACGGTCCCAATTGCATTAAGCTCCTCCATCAGAGGGAAAAACTTTTGTTAAATATGATGCACGGTGAGCCACTTTCCCTAGCGAAGGAGTTGCCTTGCTTTGACGACCTAAGAGAGTTGGATGTTTTGCTAGCAGGTGCCCTTTGTATTGGTTTCCATAATTTGGTCAATTGTAGCCTACTCAATGTAGTCAATATTGAGTTCTTTAGGGGCCATGTGCTTGACCACTTCCAAGGTGTCCAAGAGAGGTGGAAAATATGGTTGAAATAGCTCTACATTAAATACAAGGTGAAAGTCAAGGAAAAGGGAAATACTTAATTCAAAAGCATTCTCACTCATAGCCTTGATGATGGTGTAAAGCATATATCAGAGTGGGTAGAGATTCTAATAGGATCCTATGAAGCACTCTTTTTCCAAATGCAGCCATAACTTATCTCCCACCTAAAACTTTTGTGGAATTCAATGTTGATCATGGCATTACTCATACTCGGCATTGGATTTTTGCAAAATATCATGAAATTGTTGTTGGATGTGGTGGATCCATTCAACAAATTTGAATACTTTATCAACCTTTATTTGAGCATGGGAGGATTATTCCTATGTAGATGCAATGGGAAAATCCATGTCAATTAGGGCCAATGGTTGGAATACAAAGCACACTTGAAAATAGTTATGACCAATATAGCTATGAAGGGCTTTATTAAATATATCTTGAACATAAAGAAGGCTCTCATCCCATGTGCATGGATGTTTAGAGTTGTGTATTATCAAGGTATGCACAATCATTATATTGACTATCTTTGTCTACCAAATGGTTTGGGGGTGGAAGGTAGTCGATTTGGTCAGCTTGGTGTTCATTGTTGACCACGGCATGGAGCAAAAAGTACTTAGGAACTTGTCATATTTATCTAAAACAATGGTTCATGCAAGTTCAAAATGAACCCAAAAACACACTTGAATAATATCTTATCAATGACCTTTGTTATGATACTCTTCTTACATAGTGTCAAAATCGCCATCTTAGAGAATTGATCAATGACCACAAATACACAATCATTGTCATGCATGGTTGAAGGCAAGACTGACATGTAACCCAAGGAGGTGGATTCTTAGGGCTTGTTCAGGTTAGGTAGAGAAGTGTACAACCCTTGCTTCTTGATGGTAGGTTTGGCGATGGCATAAGCGGTGTAACATCCCCAACCACCAACAGGCCGAGCAATGCCACTACTCAGACGCTTCACTTAGCTCTGATACTGAACTGTAACATCCCTGGCCAACACAGAGACCGGGTAAGGCTACCACTGCGGAATATTCTCATACATATATATTTAATATGCATATTTAACCAAACAATACAGAGTAAACACAGAATTATTGCTAACATAAAAAATTAATGGAATTAACAATAATTCATACATTCAACGGAATACATGAAAACATACAAGCATCACAGACATGCATTTTAATTGAAATTAAACACATAATGATACTTATCTTTGGAACTGGAGTAACTCCACCAAATACGTGCAGACCTTCCACAAACCTCCCAGCCTTAGACCACGCTGCTCATCACGCTTAGCAGTGGGTCACCCCCGAGCTGGGACCAAGCTCCACCCACGGCAAGGGAATCCTAGACTAGGCTGGGGTTATAGGAAAACTGCATAGAGAAACTGGAAGGATTCTCTCCAGGAGCCTTCTTACGCCCGCTACTCATGGACTCTCTTTCCCCATGTGATTGTTCCACCTGGGAGTATACACCTTCATAAGCGCAATCCATCAGTTGCTTCACCTCCCTCTCTGGGTCTCGGCAACAGACCAGATCAGGAATTCTCAGAGCTCTGTAGCTAGTGTTGGACTCTCTCTGGGAGAAAACCACTTCCCAACAGACTCTCTCACCTAGGGAGAGCTGCTCACAGGCCTGACAACCTGCCTCTTCTACCACGATCCTGACAACCTGCTTCTTCAACACACTCCTCGACTCAACTCCAACCAGGTGAGGACAACAACAACGGTTCAACACTCATTCACACAGGGATGACAATAGCAACAACAGATGGGCATGGCACTGCAAGCAGCAACAACCCACGCTAAGACATGGCACAACTAAGGCGATTACTCAGGTGTCAGGTTCCTCAGAAGACATAGAACGGTTCATGGATTTCGGGTCTCAGGTGTGTGCATGAATATTGCAAAGGTTGAATACAGAGGTCGAGTGCAGGGGAAAAATGGTTAAGACGCCCCAGATCCCAGCGAACTCAGGCGGAGGATGACAGAATGGGAGAGCGACCCCCAACATAGCAGACTCATCAGTTTTAACTTCATGCACCCAGGTCGACACTTGTCTTCCTGGAGCCGCATGAGTTCCACTTAGCACACATTCCCTTTAAAGGAACTTAGGACAACACTCCACATGTCCACCTTAGCCTTCAGGAAATAATAATAAATTATTATCCCCTTTAGAGGTAAGCCCCCTAGCTTAGCCCCTAGACCCACACACTTAGCCTCCTCCCTTACCCAACCTTGTGGAAGCTTAGTCCCCTATCACTCTTTCTTCGTGGTTGGTCTGCACACAATGATGTTTATATTTTATTAATGATCTGCATAATTACATATACAAAATCATGCTCCTGGCCTTTAACACCTAGGCTCTTCGGCCTAATAAACACATAAGCCCACCAGCTTATATACACTTGGCTCACCAGCCTATAAACATAATTACAATTCATAATATAACTGGGGCACATCCTTGGGGATATTACAATCCCCTCCCCTTATATTTTCACTGTCCTCAGTGCAACTCTTTACACAACATCAACAAGATTTCCAAAATATTCAAAAGGATGTGGGTATTCTACCCGCATAGCATCCTCATGCTCCCATGTCGTGTCCTCGGGACCGTACCAGGTCCACTGGGCCTTTACAAGCCCTATGGCTCGATTCCAGAGTTGTTTTCTCTTTCGGGTCCAATATGCGCACAGGATGCACTTGCAAGATGCCTTCTTACTCCACCTGATTCACATTCCAATCAATAACATGATTAGCATCATGTGTATATTTCTTAAGCAATGAAACATGAAATACATTATGTACAGTCATGGATGCAGGTAATGCAAGCATATATGTGCAATGTATATATATGTATACATAGGCAATTCTAATAACATTATAACCTGTATACAAGATACACAACATACAATAAATAGAGAATTGTACTTATCTTTTGATTTGAGAAGAACTTCCACATCAACATGGTCTAGACCAAGGTACCAAACCTCAACAGTACTCCAACCAACCAAACCTCAGCAGCACTCCAACCAACGATCTCTCATTCCCAACATGCCTGCCCCAACCCAGGATTGTACACCTTCACTGTCACACAGTCCATCGGCTGCTACACCTCCCTTTCCTTGGCCTTCAGCAACAGATCGGCTTAGGAATTTTGAGAGCATTGTGGCTCCCGGAGTTCCAATTGCCCTCAAAGGTCTTCAGGTACACTCCAGACCTCATGCCGGGGAACCTATCCCCACACTTCTCCCTCCAGGGCTCCAGCCTTCTCCAAGGAAACCCAAGGAGAAGTATACACACACTCAGATCCACTGGGGATCCACATAGAAGATTTGTTGTCTCCAATCAACATCTTCCCTGAGCTACTCTTTGTAGTCAACATTCCAACTTTAATCAACATCATCTCATCTGCATCACCCACATGCAATTATCATGAGGAAACATAAAATAATTCATTTAGGAACTCAAACTTAGTTCAAAAGGGAATTCAACTTTTTCCCCAAACATGAAATTCCATTTCATAATTCTTCTTGGTTGTTGCCATATTAAGATTTCAAGCTTCCTTGTGGTTTTCCACAAGCACCAAACTGCATACCATTTTCCTGCAAGGCTTCATCTTGCATACTGCCAACAATTGTCAGTATTTCCTATACATCATAATTCAATTGCAATATGTACAGAACCATATGCAGTGAATTTAGAATTTCCTACATCTAGCAATTCAATCACAATTACCTAACAATTTAATAAACTAGAATGACTCGTCTATTCTATGCATATGCATGTTCACAGTAATATCTGTAAGTTCATTACTTCTTTTTCTGAACAAGAAAATTTCCTGTAGTCAATGCTCATGTGACTACTTGACTTGCAACTTTCCTGTTGCAATGTCTAACACCTCCCTGAAATG
>SNQJ01S0007339.1:0-11630 GCA_010110895.2 Picea sitchensis | reverse complement strand
AGCACTTTCAACGCAGTGTCCCTACATCAGTGGGGTCTGTTGACCTCTCGGTCAAAGGATCTTTCAATCTTCTCAATCGAATTAACTCTTCGGGCTCATGATTGAACCCAAAACAATTATACACATGCCCCCTTTTTTCCTTTAGGCGCAGGTCCTGATAGACCAGCAGGCTTATTTCTATGTGCTTCCAAAACTCCAAGTTTCAAGTGCTATCCCCTTTTTCATTAGCCCTTTATTTCATATGGCCCTGGGCTATGACCTCATGGAAAAATGTGATTGCGGGCGTCGGTAAGAGTGGTTTTAGTTCAACCTACTTTTCTCCCTACAATTCACCTCCAGCTGCCATGCATCACATTATTAAAACCGTGGTATAAATTGCAGCCTGCTCTCAGATTTTTAACATTCGAGCAAGTTCTGGCCCCACAATCCAGCTCGTCCGCCGATCTCCAATCCCTTGGCGATGATCTACGATCAACAGCTGCTATCTATCCTCCTTCCACATGTGATCCCATATCTACACGATCTATCGACACGTAGCTCCTTTCCAAATCAACGGCTACGATTGATTCCGGCTCTCCGGCCCTCAGGAGTTTCAACTCTCAACTATCTACTTTTCCCGTATGGCAATCTTTTGGAGTGGAAGCTCTATTGACACATGTCCTCAACAATTGGATGGTTCTGATGAAATACGACTCTCTGACCTTTGGGAGTTCTCACATCTCCACACACACAAATGTTCGGAGTGAATTTCCCTGGAGTGACAGATCTTCTGCCACGCGTCCTCTCCCAATCAATGACCCTAATTCTCTTCAGAACTTTGGCTCTTTCCGACCAAGACCAGATCAACGGTCTTTCGACCTCCTCCTTGATCAATGATCAAGATCTCCTTCGAGACTTCGACGCTTTCATCCTCTGCTTTCCTCCAGAGTTCTAGATCTAGCACCATGTGTCCACTTTCAGATCGACGGTCAAGATTTACTTCGGATGTTTCTCCTCCTCCTTGTCTACAAACTTTCAAAGTTGTGGATATTATGCCACATGTCCTCCTTGACGATGGATGGTCCCAAATCACTTTGGGACTTCGGGACTTTGACAAGTCCACTCTCCTGCACACACAAGGGTTAAGTCTCGTGCGTTTACCTCCAGATCCAACGGTTTCTGGTCCTTCACGCTCATACCTAAAGGATCGGATCCATTCCTCTCCTCTGCGCTTCATTTGTTCTATTGGACATTGATCTAACAGTCCACTCTCCTTCCCACAACCGATATGATGGCTATTGTCTCTCCTCCTCCTGATATTTTGACTTCTTCCACCTTGGAAGATTTTATCAGTGTTCAAAGGCTTCAACCTTTGACCTTTCTCCTGCGAATCCGCCTCTTGGATCTCGTCTTTTCTCTCGTAAGTGTTACCTCTTATGAGATTTAGGGCTTAGAATAATTCTGTCTCCCACACACTCCTTACGTTATCTCTTCTGAGCTTTTCTATTTACTCAGTCTCCTAAGGGTCTCGACCCTTATGTTTCCTTTCAAAGGAAAACTTTGTGCCCTCCTGGCAACCTTCTGCTCAAAGCACACCTTGTTGAGCATTTTCTACAGAGTTTTCAACAGCTCTGTGAGTATCTTCCTCTGATACTCTTCTCCCTGAACTTGACAAAGAGTTATCTCTGTGCACACTTGCACTCACTCGATGCCCGCCTGACAGAGCCCTACAGAGTTCTCAGTGCCTCTATCTCTCTCTGAACTCAACACAAAGTTCTTCCTGTGCACTCTTGCACTTCCGCTGATGAAGGTTCAACGGTATCTCTCCTGAGCTTTTCTGAGGTTAACTTACCTCTGTCGATGCACTCCGTGCAAACAATCTGTACTCCTTGCACTCGAAAACTCAAAGAAGAGAAACAATTGAAACTTATTCAATACTTCACCAGTTTACGCATTCAAACCAATCTGATTTAATAAAACGTTCAAATTTCCTTTTCTTTTCAAGCTCTTCTCTGCTCTGTAATCATTTTTTAGCACTAGCCCCTTTCTTTCAATCCCCAATCCATGCGACCATGGGTCGTGACCAAGCACTAGATCATTAGGTTCTTATTCAGGCCTTTGGCTTCAAAAGATTTCCATGCACCACAAAACAATCTCTCGGAGTTCAGATTACCGAACTTGCAAAGTAGGGCAGATCAACCGTCCACGTCTACTCAGCATCYGACGACTGACACTGTGAAACCTCAGGTGTCTGATTTTCGGGTCTTTGGGTCTTTGGATTTCGAAGCTTCGGAGGATCTCGCATCCACACATCCAGACTGTTAATCTCTGAACATTCCCAATCACCTTTGGTRAYGTCATTACATCACATCACTTGACGTATTCCAATTGCGAGGGCATGTAACGGTGGTTTGGAGCAACCAGCCTTTCATCCCRCAATTATTTTGATGATAACACGTAACTCCTTAGTGAAACCGAGGTTTGGATTGTGGGACCGCCTTGGATAATTAACTCCCGTGCAACTTGGATCCCCGCAATGCCTCCTGGCCGTCGATCTTGATGTATCGTGATCAATGTMAGTGTGGGTCCTCCGACCCTTAACTTCGTTACGTAACATTTTCCCCACTAACCATGCTCATACGAAGTGCCATGTGGCAAAATATTAGYRGTTGACTCATGGCCCGATCAAATGGGTGTCACATGTCACGTTCCATATGGAATTTCAAACTTCTAYGGGTTCAAAACCCATTGACAAGTGGTGCACAACCCATGTGTCCACATCAAACCAAGTGACATCACCATGCCACGTCACTTCAGAGTTTCGGACTTAGGCCCTTCTCTTGTTTCTGGCATTAGACTTCACTGAAGTCGTGAAGTCCGAAGGGCTTTTGGGTTAACTCCTCTGCACCTTCCCCAGATCTAACGGTCGTAAGGGATTTCCCTTCCTTCCGAACAGATCCTACGGCGCAGAACAAACTTTGTTACTCTGTGGATTTCCAAAGGAATTCACGGCTAACTACCTCGCAACATTACCAGATATGACGGTCATGAAGGATTCTCCTTCTCCCGAACAGATCCTAAGGTCCACATTACTCTGTGGTCCAATACCACTTATGTCGTGGTTTTACCACACCGCTACTCCTCCTGAGCTTCATAACACGACCAAGGGAACTTCTTGGCACTTAGCAAGGTTTTGAGGTTCAAAAGTGGTCCTCCAGACACAATTTCCTCTTGAAACCTTGGGTCCAATGACCACTTATCCAGCCCATCCAGGCTCCGTGTTTGAAACCTTGGCTCCGAACTTGAATTTTGTCCATTCCGACAACAATTCTTTTCCGAAAATTTTGCTTCAACTACCACTAACATAGCCCATCCAGGATCAGTGTTGAAACCATGCTCTAATACCATTTTGTAACATCCCCAGCCACCAACAGGCCAGGCAATGCCACTACTCAGACGCTTCACTTAGCTCTGATACTGAACTGTAACATCCTTGGCCAACACAGAGACCAGGTAAGGCTACCACTGCGAAACATTCTCATACATATATATTTAATATGCATATTTAACCAAACAATATAGAGTAAACACATAATTATTGCTAACATACATAATTAATGGAATTAACAGTAATTCATACATTCAACGGAATACATGAAAACATACAAGATCACAGACATGATTTTAATTGAAATTAAACACATAATGATACTTATCTTTGGAACTTATCACAAACATGCATTTTAATTGAAATTAAACACATAATGATACTTATCTGCATAATTACATATACAAAATCAGGCTCTTGGCCTTTAACACCTAGGCTCTCCGGCCTAATAAACACATAAGCCCACCAACATATATACACTTGGTTCACCAACCTATAAACATAATTACAATTCATAATATAACTGGGGCACATCCTTGGGGATATTAGAAGCGGTGCATGATCTAATATATCTTCTAATGTCCTATTGGAGCTTTGGCTAATAGAAGTACTTTTAAAATGTTGCCACTATCTTCTACACGCCAAAGTTCCCTGCCACCTAATTGTAATGCACCTCCCAAATTAGCTTCTCACACTTTCTTGAATGAACACATAGATGGGCCAGATGGCATAAAAGTTCATCCTGGAGATGAAAGTTTGAGATTGGTTTACTTGTGCCTAGTGTATAATAGGTAGTAGAAAAGTGAAGGTCATTGTCATACAAATGGGCCATCTAGAGGTCTTGTGTCCACAAGAGTTGAGCAATGTGGTTAGTACCACAACCAGAGGTCAATTGAGGTAGATTGAAACTTAATTGGTGTTGCCCTTATTTTACTTAATGTTCAGGTGGAATTGTTGTAGTTACACATACCACTTCTTATGGTGGTTGTTCTATAACTTTCCCTATGTTTGTGTGAACTCCAAGGGCTTGTGATTAGTGTGGATGATTGTCTCCTTCCCCAGAATGTAATGCTTCCATTGGCATTAGACCTACACAATGGAGTACATCTCTTTATCAGAGGTGGGGTACCTGCAAACTGCATTAGCGAATCTCTTGTTGTGATAAGCCACCATATGTCCTTTCTAAGTAATGACTGCATCGAAAACATAGTCTAAAGCATTTTTCTTAATCTTTAAGGGTTGTTGTATGTCTCGTAGAGTGAGTACTAGTGTTAAACAAAGGTGATGTTTCAAATCCTCCAATAATTTATGTTGTGACTCAACCCAAATGAACTTGGCTTTCATTCCACCCTTGGTCACTTGGATTAGGGATTAAGTGATATGAGAAAACCCCAACACAAACCTATGATGGAAGTTGGTTAGGCCTAAGAAACTATGGAGCTATGTTAGAGTCATCAGTGTTGGGAAATCGTGAATGACTTGGATCCACATGCACACCATGTTCATCCACGATGTATCTTAGATACTAAATGCTATGCATGTTGAATGATCATTTCTTTATATTGGCATATAGCTTATGCTATCATAGGGTGCTCTGTGTTGATATTATGGTAGTTGTGGGAGGTATTAAACCTCCATGTGTAACCCTGACAAGACTAGAATATTTCGGGAAGCAATAAGAAACCCTAAAGCATTGAACATAAGCCTAGAAGACAAGTCATCTAAAGATATTAATTTAATATTGAGTTTTATCCCCCAGGAAGAGAAGTCGGCCCAGACAGCTAAGAAAGAGCAGTATAAATACAGGATGTCAGAGCTCATTTGGACACACACAGCTCACAACTACAGAAATTTAGTGCACAAGTCTGAAGAGTAGTTGCAGCTGCAGCTACTGCAACTTGTATTTTTCGATTTTAGGCTTGGACTTTCTCTTGGTTATGGTTTGGACTTTCTACCTTGTGCGCTAGCTCTGGAGAGAGGTGCACTACATTGATTGGCTATTGGTTCTAGGGTTTCTTCCATAATTATTCTCTTTGTCAAGGTTAAGGTGCTAGGGGGTGGCTTCGACCTATGGTTGGATGACAATATTGCTATATTTTCTATGGTTAAATTAGCACACCTATTTTTCTAACAGGTTATGGGCCCACACTATCTTCAGAAAGTCTAACCCCTGGAAGATAGATTGGGAGGATTTGCTCAGTTACAGTTGCAGTTGCAGTCAAAGTTTTTGCTGCAACAACGAAACCCTAACCCTCTTGTTGAGGCACCTTAAGTGAAGATATTGACCTAATTTATGGATAGCTTGGTGTTCCCTAACTTAGCGCACCTACTGGTACTCTCAGCAAGCTAAGACATCAAGTTTGAGTTTTTGGTCAAAGACAAAGGTTGACCAAGTCAAAGCAGTCATGACTTACTCTATGAAGTCAAAAAACAAGTTAGAAGGGTCTTCTAACTTCAGAGCATGGAAGACAAGGATTGACCCCATCCTTGCCAAGAATAAAGTGTTGGATATCGTGAAAGAAAAGATCGTGGAACCACAGTTTGAAGAAGGAAAAGAGAAGGAACCTCAGAACATTGCAGTTATGGAGAAGTTTAAAAACAATGACATCAATGCCATGAGTATCACAGTGGACTCTGTAAAATACCACTTGATACCCTACATCTCTCATATTGACTCATCTAAGAAGATGTGTGATGCCCTAACTAATCTCTTCTCGGTCAGAAACATTGGATGAGTAATGAGTCTGAAGAATGAGCTTCGTGACATGAAAATGAATGATGATGAAAGCATAACATCATACTTTGTGAGAATATCTCAATTAAGAGATCAACTACAAGTTATTGAAGAAATCATTTCAAGGAACTAGTAAATATAGTACTCAACAACCTTCACAAGACATGGGATGCATTTGCCACAAGCATGAACACAAGAAAGGAGTATCTCACATTTGTAGAACTTTGGAATTCTTGTGCACAAGAAGAATCAAGGATTAGCACAAAAGAGAAATCCCAAAAGAAATACGATGATCAAGCCTTAACAAAAAATTCAAGAATTTCAGGAATAAGAGGATTTTGGCTTAAGGAAGGAAACAAACGAAACATTAGTTCCCGAAGAAAGGGAACCCTCAAAGAAGGCCAAGCAGGATAAAACAAACTTCTTCTTCTAAGTCAAGGTAACAATATTCTTCAAAGTTCTTGTGCATACCATGTTTACATAGTTTTTGTACATATCTTGCACATCTATTTCTTCAAAGATAAGATGTTCAAGTGAAACAATACCTATGGAAGAATAACAAGATAAGGATTGATATCACAATGACTACAAGTCAAGCAATACACATGAAAAGATGAAGTATGTTGACAACCCTTGGTAACAAATCCTGTGGAAGCTATTATATAAGTAACAACTACTAGATAAGCTGAAATCATAATCAAACTTGAAGAGACCCAGAAGAAGTCAAAACAGAAAGAAGTCAGCAATCAAGAGGAAATTAGAAAAAGACTTGTGACACTTTGCAGAAGACAATAAGGATGCAGACGGAAGTGTGGACTCTATTATATGGAGGGAGATGATTACAGAATTCCAAACGAAGAGCCTGCATTCATGCATGAAGCAAGGATTATAAGGGAGATAATCCTAAATGATATGGTCCATTAAGGATTATGAAGTATATGTCCATGTTCCCATTGAAAGTAGCGACCATGATAAGCAACATGTGTTCAGTTTGACTCAAGAAGAAGTCTTCTTCGAAAAGAAGTCTTAAAGTATCCTTGGTTGTCCATCTACATCCATGCTCCTATGATGAAAGGAAGAAGTTGGAATTTTTAGGGCATATAAAAGACCCCATGGACCCAAGAGCTAAAGAGGGACATGAGGAAGAACATGAATATTCCAAGAAAGAAAGAAAAACAAGAACAACCAATTATTATACCGAGAATCACAAGTCTACCATCTTGGTTTGAACCCACTAAGAAGCAATCGAGAAGAAGAAATGGAAGTTATGATAAAGAACAGTGTATGTAATTGTTATCACCTATAGTTTTCAAGGCCCGCAGGCCGCAGCCACGAGCACAAAGTGAAACAATTAGAGCAGTCTAATATGGACTCAAATCAAGCGAGCAAGTAAGTTCAATTTTCAGTAGAGGAGATTCCATTTGAAGTTCAGATTTGCGACCCTCAAGCAATCGGGATCATAAAGTTGCACAAAGTTTAACGTCAGACAGAGGTTCGAAGTCACGAGGTCAATCCTAGCCGTTGGTGTTGGGAAGGGTACGTGGCGAGAGATCAACATTTCACTGACTCGCGGAGTATGGTTTAAGGGATTGGAAGATGACTCCATTGGTTCCTGGGTTGAATTATGCAATACATTTTTAAAGTGGTTGGGTGAGAACAAGTCCCTTGATCAGTACTTGGATGATTTTAATGCCTCGAGGAGAGGGAAAGAGGAAGCCTTGGTTGTCTTCAACAAGAGGTTTTACAGTTTTTATCATAGTATGTGTGTAGAGATCAGACCTACAAACACTGTTGCCATGGTGTACTATGTCATGGCTCAGCATTCAGAGCTTGTCCTCTTCTTGGGAGAAAGGAAATCTACATCTTTATCACAGTTATTCATGGATGCTGAGGAAGTAGAGGAGAACCTCTGAGCTTGTGGCAGGATTCAAAGTCAGTATCATCTCAACTCTAAATGTAAGGCAGTTTTTACCTGTTGTCCCTATGAAGAAAATAATGTGGACAATTTTGTCTTCGACACAAGTATCCATGAGCAGCCTTGTCTTGATGAAAATCATGTGTATGAACAACTAGAAGCATCAGTTACTATTGTTCCTAAAATGGATATTTTTAACAGTTATATTCTTGATGAAATTAATGTTTTAAAGGTTGATCATAGATGTGAAGGGAAGCCCATTTTTGATATATAATCTAGTGATGATGAGAAGCAAGATTATCTTATATTTGATCACTATGAAGACAATAAGGATGATGCAGAGGTTGGCCTTGTCATAGAAGACATAACCCGAAGTTTTGCTCAAGAGCAGCCCTTAGTTGAGGCACGTGAAGAGATCGTTTATACATATCCAGAATTAAATCAACAGTCATCAGTGGACCAACAACCTCCTACGTCCAGCTTTCTTCCACTTGTACCTACAGTTCACAGTAAGCAGCTATTTGACCCACAGATGCATGTGGTTGTCATTCAATCAAGTGTGCCTATAGAGAACATCAAGCAAGTTGTCAGCAATTTTGAAACAGTGAAAGTAACCTTTCATAAGTTAATCATGTGTTGCCTTCAGTTTCATGGCCCTGTCGATGAATACATAAAGTTTCACTTTTCAAATGCTTTGGAGCATGCAGGCTTGATCTTTTTATCAGCATTTGAAGGTAATATGGGTGATCATAAGAATGAAATTAGCTAGATATCACACTTTCCTTATTTCTTATGGATCATTTGAGGTGAAGCGAAGGATTCAGTTATCAAACAGTTTGAATGGCTATGGTGGAAGTTTGTCTTCACCTAGCCCATTGTACAATTTAGTTAGTTTAGGTTTTGTACATAAATAATCTCCCTCGGGATCAGGTATGTTTGTTTTTTATTTTAAAATATAATGGTTTAGGTTGCCTTCAGCATGATGTTTTCTGAGCATGACTCCATAGCCCAAAAACTAAGGCATTGGAACTACTTGTTCTTGGCAGCTTGTAGGGAGCATGCCATCCCCTGTGGAGCCAAATGTTATCACATATAGTTGTCAAGGGTCGTAGGCCGCAACCACGAGCACAAAGCGCAACACTTAGAGTGGTCTAATATGAACTCAAATTAAGCAAGTGAGTAAGTTCAGTTTTCAGCGGAGGAGATTCCATTCAAAGTTCAAATTTGCAGCCCTCGGGCGATCGGGATCATAAAGTTGCATGAATTTTAACATCAGACAGAGGTTCAAAGTCACGAGGTCAATCCTAGTCATTGGTGTTGGGAAGGGTACGTGGAAAGAGATCAACATTTCGCTGACTCGTGGAGTGGAAAAGTCAAAGGGCAGAGTCGTGAGGACTCACAAAGTTCGAACTTGCGAGTTGATTTGAGTCGTCGGATCGAGGAAATCCGTGGACCATCGATCTGAGGCGAGCGTAGAATCTGAAATCGGAAGAAGGGAGGTGAGTATTCCTTCAACTTCCCGAGATGCAAAATCTCGATACGCAAAGAGGAGATCCGGATCGTTGGATCATGGGGAATCGTGGACTGTCGATCTAAGGCAAGCGCGAAATCGAAAATTGGGAGAAGGGAAGTGAGTATTCCTTCAAATTCCCGAGACACAAAATCCTGATACACACCTTTTGGATAAGAGCTTGATCATAGTCGGGGTCACATTGTTGAAGGTTAAGGAGAGGAGTTGGCGCTCGCTAGGCTCCAGTTCGCGATTTCGAAAATCGAGAGAATCGAGAGTGGCTCACATCGACGCACCCGAGGCGCGAAGTCGCGAGTCACCTTTTGGGTAAGTACTTGGTCACAGCCAAAGGTCATATCAATGAAGGACAGGCCCACAAAGGAGATTAGCACCCATAACGCCTGTATTGATCACAGAGGAAGATTTGCAAAGCCTCCAGGAATCATGATTGACTTGAAAAAGTCGTGGGCACCGCTTGGAAACATTGATGGGTGTCAGGCATCGTCATGATCCCAATGAAGGAAGTTATTGAAGATAGGGGCGGCAGTTGAGACCTCATCTCACCCCATAAATGGAAAGCGTTGTAGAGAGCAGCCATGAAGGTAGATTGTCAATCTGAAGCTTCCTGATGGAAGGTTTTTCCTGCAAAACACATAATTGAGTCGGGCTTGCGTCTAACACAAGAAGACCTAGAAATTCTGACAGAGCAGGCGCCAACTTGAGACTTTGAATGAAAGGGCTCGATCATGCTCCTGGTGGTTGTAGCAATTCTAAATATATGTATGCAATTTTGATATTTTGTTAATGTCGAATGGTTGAGCTAGGATCCCTGCTATTGTAATATTTTGATGAAGAACATTGGTTCTCTGGTTATGTATTTGTTTTTTAGACATCTTGGTTAATATAACTCAGCTTTCTTACTCCATCTTATTTTCCTCTGATATTGAGAGAGTTCATGATTGACTGATTCACATGGATTTGTTGTGACTATATTATGATGAATGTTTGATTACAATGTTGTTATAATTTCTTTCAGTTTCTTTGAGATTTGAATTCAAGAGGATCTTGTGTTTAAGTTTTTCCTCCTTAGGCTACTGGAAGACTTGATGTCCATAGCAGACCTCTACACTCTCCTCACCAAAGTCTTCCCTCTATTCACCCTTACTCCAACTTACTGACTAAAGTTGATCCCAAATCCTCAATTGCTTATGCATGCTAGTCCAGATTTTTGAGTTAAAACGTTATTATCATTGAGTCATCTCCATTTGACCACCTACAACTCATTTACATTTACTGTATAAACTGATGGGTACTGGGCTTATCCTCATTACAGTCTCAGGGTGATTCCTAGTGCTAACAGTAAGAAAATGTGAAAAATACTTATGAATGGAAGCATTGCAAGATTCAAAGGTTTTTCCAGAAGGAGGGAGAAGACTATGACAACAACTTGTTCCAATAAACCAGATATACCTCTTGTAGTATCCATGGATTGGAATTTACATGTAAAAGATTGTTCTTCCCAATAAAGCAAGTGAGAAAGAGATCCATGTATGCAGATATAAGAAGACCTTGTATGGATTCAAACAACTTGATGTAGAGTATCTCATATACAGCAGAAGCGTGGTGAAAACTTTATATGACAAAGATAGTGTATCAGAATAGTTACTCAGAAGTTTGGGATGATGGATTGCTAATCCATGGAAAACTCTCATGATGACATAAGAAGTGGCACTTGTATATGTTTCAGTTTGAGCCTTGCCACTATGTCATGAGCTAACAGGAAACAGAAGAATGGTTCTTGATAGAGCAATGGTCAGATCACCAGTGTTGAGGTGTGTCCTTGCATAGAAAGTGCACCGGTAGTGATTTGATTGAGTAGATCAGTGGAAATTCAATAATATCATTGAAAGTGATCTCTTTGAGATAGATGTAGTGAGTAAAAGAGGGCAGTGGCAAGGATTCCTTATCAGCGCATCTGTTATAACCCTAAATTGCACCACACATGCTTACCTGGCATCAAGCCAACTCATATCCCTTCTTTGTTAAAACTCTGTTGAACAACTCTTTGAAAATCCTCTTGTGTCAAGGCCCACGCGCCCTAACC
>SNQJ01S0007338.1:260953-278991 GCA_010110895.2 Picea sitchensis | reverse complement strand
TTCTCATTGGATATAGTTGAATGGTTTAAGTATAAGTTGAAAAAGGTTTTAAATTGTACTTGATACTGATTCACCCCCCTCTCAGTATCAACATTGTCTAGGAAAGGAATATGAAGGTTGGATATGGAACAAAATAATGGGTCACATACACTTTGATAACCTTATCAAAGTCAACAAAAAGGAAGCAGTTAAAAAAATTCCCCAGATCACAAAACCAACCAACACTTTATGCAAGCATTGTCAACGAGAAAAGAAAAAAAGGACAAGATTCAAATCAAAGGAATATTCAACGACAAGACCATTGGAAATTTTTCATACTGATTTAGTTGTACAAACTACAACAAAGAGTTTAAAAGGTAAGAAATACTTTATTTTTTTAGCTGATGATTAGATGATAATGAATGTAGTTTTCTTTCTCGAGAGTAAGTCAGAAGCTTTTGAAAAATTCAAGGTATACAAGGAAATGGTTGAAAATGAAATGGACTCAAAAATCAAATGTTTGAGATCTGATGGTGGAGGAGAGTTCACTTCAAAGGAATTTGTGTACTACTACAACATGCATGGAATAAAAAGGAAATTATTCATTTCTAGGACACATCAACAAAATGGAGTTGTTGAAAGAAAGAACATGACAGTATAAGAAATGGCTCGAATAATGCTAATGGATTCCAAATTGACAGATATTTTTTGACACATGCAGTGCATACAATAGTTCACATTCAAAAAAAAGTAATGCTCAGAAACAAAAATTAAAAAACTCCCTACGAGCTATGGAAAGGAAGACCAACAAATGTGAAGCACTTTAGAGTGTTTGGAAGAAAACGCTACCTCAAAAGAGAAGATATAAGAATGGGAAAGTTTGACTCTCATGTGGATAAAGGATTACTTGTTGGTTACTCAAGTACAAGGAAATCATACAAGTGTTACAATATGAGGTTGAACAAAGTTGTGGAAAGCATCAATGTCACAATTGATGAAACAGGTGGATGAGAATTAAAGGAATAAGAAAATGAATCAATGGAACAACTTTACGAAGAAGAATCAAAATATGAAGAATTAGTAGGAGGGGAATATGAAGAGGATCGAACAGAAGTATAAGATCATTTTCAACAAGTGCCCCTAAAGAAACCTAGCAAACAAGTACAAAAGAATCATCCTTCGGATAAGATTATCGGAAACAAACATGCAACAATTAAGACTAGAAGAAGAATCTATTCACCAGAACAAATATACCTAGCACTCTTATCTACAATTGAACCAAACAGTTTTGAAGAGGCCAGCAAGGATGAATTCTGGAATAAGGCCATGGATGAAGAATTGGATCAAATAGAGAAGAATGGCACTTGGGAATTTGTTCCAAGACCAAAGAATAAGAATGTGATTGACACAAAGTGGGTTTTCAGAAATAAATTGAATGAAGATGGAAAGGTTACAAGGAACAAAGCTAGATTGGTATGTAAATGATACACACAGGTTGAAGGAATCAACTTTGAAGATACATTTTCCCCAGTTGCCATAATTGAAGCAATCTGATTGATTTCATCTTATGCATCCTCCAATAATATTAAAGTTTATCAGATGGATGTGAAATCATATTTTATGAACGGGAAACTTGAAGAAGAAATATACATTGAACAACCAGAAGGATTTCAGTTGTGAGAGAACATCCATTATGTGTGTAAATTAAAGAAGGCCTTGTGTGGTCTAAAACAGGCTCCTAGAGCATGGTACTCTAGACTGGATAAATATCTACAACAGAAAGGGTTCAGAAAAGGAAGTGCAGACAACAACCTCTACATCAAGGTAACTCGAGATGGTATTTTATTAATTGAAGTTTATGCTGATGATATAATTTTTGGAAGTAATGATGACAGGTTAAGACAAAAATTTGCAAAGGATATGCAGAATGATTTGAAATTTCATTACTTAGAGAACTGTCCTTATGTCTGGGTCTTCAGATATGTCGAAGAAACCAAGGAATTTTTATTTCTCAAACTAAGTATATCAGAGAAATGCTAAAGAATTTTGAAATGGAAAATTGCAAAACAGTTACCACTCCTATGCAAACCAATTCCAAGTTGAGAAAATATGATGATTCAAAGTATACGAACCAGAGGAAATATAGGTCAATGATTGGTATCTTACTATATGTGACAACATCAAGACCATATATAATGCAGGCAGTTGGACAGGTGGCACAATTTCAGGCATCACCAAAGGAATCACATGTCTTAGCAGTGAAAATGATTTTCAAGTATCTCAAAGGAACATAAGAGTTTGGATTATGGTATCTAAAAGGAAAGGATTTATCACTTATTTCCTACAAAGATGTAGATTGGGCAGGTTGCATTGATGACTGAAGAAGCACCAGTGGAACATCATTCTACTTGGGCGAGTTTTTAGTATCTTGGATAAGCAAGAAATAATCATCAATATCTGTATCTACAGTCGAAGCAGAGTATATTGTAGCAGTGACATGTTGTACACAAGTTCTATGGATGAAACAAACTCTGACAGATATACAGGTTGAGTATGATGAGCCCATTCCAATAAACTGTGATAATACAAGCACCATCAGTATCTCAAAGAACCTGGTGATGCACTCCAAGACACAACACATTCCAATAAAGTATCACTTTCTATGGGAACAGGTTGCAGAGAAGAACATCAGAGTTGAATATGTGAGTGCAAAATAAAAAGTGACAGACATCTTTACAAAACCGCTTCCAAGGGAATCCTTTAAGTATCTTCGCCAGAGACTCAAAGTAATTTCTATTCCAAAATGAATACTTTTGAATGCTTATATTATATGTCTTATATTTACACAAGGAAGCACCATACAGAGGGAAGTTCAAGTTGGGAGATCAATTTCAGGAAGAGTTCAGTTAGGGGGAGTATCCCCAAGGACAGTTCAATTAGGGGGACCAACCCCGGATGGAAAGATACCTTTTCCATTAATGACAAAGGGGGATAGATTTATCATATGTAGGATAGAGAGAGAAAGAGAACAAAGGAATGGTTCCAGGGGGAACGATCGTTAGAGGGGGAGCATGAGTGATATGAATTCAGTATTGCATCAGAGTGTTTCCATCAATTCCAAAGGGGGATATTATTGATTAATTAAGTTGGTTGTCATTGATGTCAACACTTGAAGAAATTTCGGTAGTCAATTCCAATAGCACAAAGGTTTGGGTAATTAAACCAAGTTTGTTTGATGTATAATGGCACAAGTTTTAATACATTTCAAGATAAGACTATTATAGATGGATATTACATTTCATGACATTTCTAGTGCTATGTGGAACGTCACATAACTCCTCACAGTTAGAGAGGTATGGCCATGTGAATTTGGAGAACTCTCATGAGTCATATAGAAGCCCCAAAAGGTCAAAGTAGTCAAAGTGGTTTCTAAAAAGAAATTATTTAAATAATAAAGTGAAGTCATGAGTGTACTATAAGTCGGAGTGGATGCAAAAGAAATCATTTAAATAATAAAGTTAATGGATAACTTACTAATTGTGGAAAGTGGTCAAGTTAAGTGGACAAGTGGTTAGAAGTGGGTTAGCCCTAAAATAAGGAAAGTGGGTTAATATGATTAGAAGGTAACCCCTTGAGGAAGCTACATGAAAGTATAAATAAGAGGCAGAGGTCTCTCATTTAATTACACTTGAGCATATTGAATATCTATTATTTTGTAAGTCTTATTGCAAGTACTCAATGATACATATGAAGTTGTGAAAGTTTGAGGTATCACGAAGGGTTGACGGAGAAAGTTTCAAAATTACAATGAATACTAAAAAACCCTAAGTTCTAAGGTGTACGCGGGATAACAGTGAATTAGAGTGCATACATATGTAGGTTGACAGTATATCAGGGTGCGTACATGAGAGTAAATCCATAGAAACTTGAGAAGATGAATATGGAAAGTCTCTAGATTCTGAAAGAAAGTTCCCAGGAAGGTATATAGTGATCAGGTACATCATATCTATCCATTGGTTGAAAATATATTTCTTATTTATATGAGTAGTTGGATTTTTATGTATACATGATAAATGGTTATGGACATTTGAAGATTCTCCCTCGAGAGATTAGTGGTTGTATAGGATCTTCTGAATAAGTTAGATCTACAGAAACATAGTGTTGGTATAATCAATATTTATCATTGATACTTCTTGTTAGATTTGAGATACATCTTGTATATCTTGGCATATGGCCAAGGTTTTTGGGCTACATGGTTTAGAGCTTGTATTTATGAAGTGGTTGATGCATTGAGAGGCTAAATATCATAAAGTGTTTAATTTCTAGATCATGTGAGGGTAATTGTACTTGTTTATGATAACACACACTTGTATGGAACATGACTAGAGAGATATAGATGCTTTGGGTAAATGTTATGTATGAAAATGCATTCACAAATTACAATTACAGTATGGATACAGTGACAAGTTTCATATCTATGTGAAAGAGATTGTTGAGGGTCAGAAGTTTTCAGAAGAAAGAAAACCTTAGATTCAAAAGGAATATGAAAGTTGCATAACAAATAGTTCACATACATATGCAGTATTTTGTATAGATAGGGAGCGTACATATGCATGTTGTAGAACTATAGGTCATGTATCTATTGTATTTGTTTGATACATGCTCAACTCAGGTACAGGTTGATTGCAGGGAAGTAGTACAGGTTGGTTGCAGGTCAGTGGTACATGTTGGTACATTTTTAAAGTGGTATATCTCATAGTGATAGTGTGAGAGTGGTTCCATCATTCTACTTCTACGTCAGAGCGGTTGGATGGGCAAAGTAAAGGTGGTATTATCCACCTTTCGGTTGTATCCAGAGAACATAGGGGGTTGTAGCCTGCTTTGGGTTGTAGCTAGAGAACTATGGAGTTGGATCTTCCATTAGGTTGTAGCCTGAGAAACTAAGGGGTTGGAGCCTCCTTCCAGTTGTAGCTGGAAAATAAAGAAAGTTGGTGCTTCCAATGAATGTAATTCTTAAAGACATATAAGAAAAATCATTCAGTGGTTTTCTCCCACTTTGGGTTTCCACGTAAAAACAATGGTGTATTTTGTATGTGTATCATTGCTCATTTTTTCATTGTTTATTTACTCTGAAACTATTGGATGAGAATGCTACATTGATATAACACTTGCATTTTATGGTTAAAAAGGATTAAATTTCTCTATTACTGATTCACCCCCCCTCTCAGTAATCGAACAAAGGAAGATGCTAGTTGTATACATGAATATGGATCCAATTCATCGGTATTTTTATCTCTGTTAAATATTTTTTTGCATAAATGTATGTGCCATTTTTTGTTTCATTACAAATATTTTTGATAACGCATACAAATAATAAGTTTCTCATAGGTTTGAAAAGGATATAGGTTCATAGGAGGAATATACTTTAGAAAAATATAAATCAATATAATAAAAGAAGAGAGGATATATATATATATATATATAAGTTTTAGTTTTGTTTTTCATTTCCAAAATGATCAATAGAGACATAGATTTTAGTTTGACAAATTGTTTTATTTTTTAGCCCCATTATTTTTGTAATTTTCAGTAATTTTAGGGTTTTTAGTGTTATTTCTAGTAGTTGTAAGTTTGAATTTATAAATCCCATACCTATAATATTATTCTAGAGAAATAGGAAAGCACGCTAGCTGGGTATATGGGTGAGTCGACATATGGAGATATTGCCATCAGGATATTTGATTTTCAACCATGTATCCAATTTTTTTTTATGCAATAGAGAATCATTTACACTTATCCCTTATTAAAATAAAGGAAAATAAAAATAGATCATGCTTTCCTGATTTAAGAGGGAAAGTGTCATAATGCACCATTCCATATTAGATGTGAGAGAAATAAAGTCAACCATTAACTTTATTGCTTCTCATCAGTTGGCCAAAATGCATAATTAAGTTAAGGATTGTTGTCAAACATGGTCAACCATATTCAACCACGGTCAACTGTTATCAACCATGGTCATCATGATCAACCATAGTCATCCACATTCAAACATGACAAATCATAGTTAACCATGGTCAACGATAGATATCCATGGAAAAACAAAGTTAGTTCATCCCTTCATTTTTGGAAATGGATAAGGATAAAATAAATGATGCACAAAGTCAAATTAGTCATGTGAAAGTTAGAAGTGTAGAGGTAGTGGAAGCATTCAAATGAACAACCCAACAAATGGAATCTTTAGAATCAATGGGAAAAGGAAATACCATAGGTGGATTAAAGAACACAGGAAGCGAAGAAGAGTGGATTTGATATGGTCAATAGATTGTGTCAAAGACAAAGAAGTATAAGTAAAAGGGGAATGTAACGGGATAGGGTTAATTATGTTAAAAATACTAATGATATTGTTGCGATTTTTGGGTTTTATTATTATTCCTCTTGTTTGGGCCTATTTTTCTATTTCCATGGTCGAGTATTGTGATAGTTTCTGTTGGTATCATTGTTTCATTTATAGTAGATTTTGAGTCTGTATCCATTATGCAATATGTTATACTATAGATCTGGGTATTGTGAGAAGAGGTTTGTGGGAATATAAGTTGTAGGAATGGTTTGTACCACTGTTTATAATAGAATGATATGATTTGGGGCCTACAAATTTGTTTCTGAGGTTATCTTTCATGTTATAAATGGATCTGTAATATTGTTGCGCATATGCTTATTCTTTTCCTTTTCTAATGTTATCTGAATGGTATCACAGGCTAAACCCAATAGTTAACTTATGGATCTAATTAATATAGAAGTAGATTGGATGTCACATTTTCCATAATGCCTTTCATCTTCCAAGTCTCGGTTGTTCTTCGAGTGAGACCTCCTTCCCTTATGGAAGGTTTCATATGTCAGCGTACCTAGACTACATCGGTGCCTTTTTGTTGGAAACTACCGAGAACCCTAGTCTCGATCTTGCACGAACAAATGGTTCCATTTCTAGTACTAATATTTAGAAGGAATTTTTAGATGATCCTCATCATATTTATAAGTTTGAGGTTGAAAACTAGAAGGAAAGGAAGTGTGATGCATTCATAGGACAAGAGGCCAAGTTGTGACACAAGAGTTATAGGGTTGTAAAAGATATTGTTTTCTATTTAGAGCCTGCAAGTGACCTATACGAGATCTTATGGATCAAGTTCCATGAAGATTTATTTCAGTGTTTAGATCAGCTACAAGAAGCCATAGAAAAATAATATTAGGTAAAAAAGAGATACAATTGAACTACTAAAAGTATAGAAAGTATTCAACACTTTGTTGACGGGCGAAATTGACCGTCCGTCAACTGGGAGAGTGGAACTAGTCCGGGGTTGTCTAAATAACCCAATCTGTTTGGGATGAACCACCCTGACAGGTTTAGCAGATCCATTAGCCGATATAAGTCCTAAGAAAACAAAAGAAAACTACTCTAAATTAACTAATCTAACTAAAACTAACTATTAAAACAAACTAATAAAAACAAAACAAAACTATTAATATATATACAATTTACTATCTAATACTACACAACTATAATTTTATAAAATCAAATGATCACTTACTAACAGAGTCCAATTTAATTACAAATGTACAATGTTTACAAATTACAGATTTGAATGAAAACCTGAAAAACTCATTTGTAATCTGTCATAAGACAGCGAGACTATTGTTTTTTGATTTTTACGATTTTATGAAAAGAAATAAACTAAAAAAAACTATCTAGACTAAATAACTAAAATACTAACTCTAACGACAAATCTAAACTACACATATACCTAACTAAAATACTTAAATTATACTAAGAAATTAACTATTAAATACTAAATAACAAACTGACCTGAAGTAACGTTTTCCAATTTGTCCTGTGTAAGATGGTCGATTCATCTATTTGGTGGGAGTAAACCTGCACTAGATTCTCCATGATATTCTCGTAAACGGGAAGCTGTTGTGCTCTTCAGATGTGATTACAGGACAAACAAAACATAAAAAATTACAGGAATCTTATGATTTACAAATCTTCACAGTTAGATAAATCTGCATGCAAAGATCTATACAAAATGATTCAATTAACAAAGAAGAGAAATCTGTCATTTATTAACTGAAACAAAGTAATTTATGTACTTCAAAAATAGGAGAGATCAGATATAGATGACATATAAATCAAATCATATCAGCATACAATAAATTATGATAGCTAAAGTAGTCAATAATTAATTGCCAACTGATATGGAAAAACTTGAAACAAAAGTTTGATATATTGAAAGCGAAAGCTATTACAAGACATCAAATTTCGTCTCAGTCTGAATCATAAATCCATAGTCTGGTTCTCCCACAGTGAGGATGATGATGTTTATTACAAAAAATGACAAGTATTTAAAGACCTTACACAGGGTAAAACATCCCTGTGGAAGTTATCAAAACTGTTTACACAAATCTGGGAAAATATCCCAAGTTTCTATCTCTAACTCAAACTAACAACTTAAAAATAAAAAATACATCAAACAAATATCTCCTAGACTGCCACAGCATGCCCAATTGATTATTGCAATTCGAATGTACCTGAAAGAGGACAAAATAGGCAAGTTAAAAGGATATTTTATTAATAAAATTAATAAAAATCTAATTTCTAAGACTAGCTACAGAATCCTACGATTCTGTAGCTGGTCTAAATCAAACACAGAATCATTTTAAAATCTAATTCGAAATTAAATAAATAAATCCAAACTATCAAACCAATATTTGATTACTAAAAGCATCATTCAAATCGACACTTGCTAAATCGTATTCAACCAAACGATAACAAAGATGTATGCACTCTGTTTAATTCGTTATCACCAATTCGGGTATACAAAATCGTATTGGATAACTCAACAACAATAAAATCATTTTCATAAACCAATTGAAATCAATACAGTTAAAAAAATCATATGCAATCGTTTATGATGCCTCATCCATTAACAGAAAACAGGATCGAATCCACACGAAATCAACAAGATCGTTTTTAGATTGATATAACTGTATTAACATAAACAAACGACCCGGGCTATTAGCAAATAAAATCAACACTGGTATGTAAATGATCACAAATGAAATCATAATAGGATTAATCGGTTGATAACAGGGTATGTGGGATTTTTCAAATGTTTGTTATTGCCAATTGGGGCAAACACAATCAATTGTGAATCCACAAAATCATCACTTGAATTCATTTCAAAATGAACTATTAGCCGAATTTTCTCATCTGAATTCAACAGAGATAAAATCAAAACCAAAAGAGCAGCATCAAATCGATTTTCGATACGAATCCAACTCATAAAATAAATCGTGCTAACTCAAGATATGCAGCAACAACAACGAATCGAACAGTTTGAGTTTGACATAATCGTTACGAATCAACACAGTTCCATGATTTCGGCGAAGAGATCTTTTGAACAGGTTAGATATAATCCAAATCCAAACGAGAATGTTGACAAAACATAGTCATTTTTCCAATTTAATAGACTACATCGTACTTATCAAGCCAATTCAATCCTATGAAACCATTTCAAAAATCAAATCACAAGAACTAAATTAGAGCCATTGATATCTAACGATAACAAAATCATGTTAAATCAAAACAGAACCATGTTCTAATTTTAGTGTAAAAATCTCCTGTTTAGGTTGGATACAAACAAAATCCAAGCGAAAACAAAACCCATTGATTTCGTTAATTCAAACCAACAGAATTATTCAAAATGAATCAAAACCAGTGAAAACCAATCAATTTATAAACTGTGCATGACCAAATCGTATAACCAAATCATAACTTCATTTATTTTTAGCAAAACGAAAGTAATGTACAGGATCCACAACATAATCATTTTTTATAATCAAACTATGATAGAGTCATCTCGAACAATGGACAGAGCTAATTGAAAACCAAAATCAATTCATTATATTAATCCTAGCAATTCAAAAAATGAAATCGATATTGAAATTCATACCTGGATAATCAACAAACTACTTGGTCATGATAGTTTGGAATTGATGAAGGCTGTCGCCGACTTGATATTCCTAAAAACGATCGAACCAGTGGTTTTCTGCTTCTTTTCATTAGCTTGAAGCTTGTCCCTTTCTCTTGTCAATCCTGTAACTTGGTTTTCCAATGATTTGATTTTCGACTGTAATAAGGGAACATCGGTATAGTAGCGCTCTAGCTACACATTACATTGAACACATGTTGTCTGCTCGGGCTTCGAAATTGCAGGAAAGGGTTGGTTTAGATCACCGAGGGTTCCACTAAATAGCTTGATCTCTGGGTAGCTAGGATTGTTCTTTAGGCAAGGGGGTAAATTAGAAACAAAGTCATAGGGTGGCTCGGAGCACAGACCACGGGAATAAGGGTATTCTCCAGCCAGGAAGCACTCGATATCAGAGTCCGAGTCTTCACTAAGGACTATGGGTTTTTGATCAGCACTTGGCTTAGGTTTATTCCGAGCAAGTCTCGATATCAATCGAGCATTCTTTTTACCTTTGCTATTGTCAGTAGGGTTACCCTTCACTTTCTTGCTCACAGGATTTTTTACAGCCTCAACCTTGTCTGTTATAATGTCGGGCAGGTCGATATCAGGGTAGACCAAGGGTTTGGGAGAGGGTAAAAGGGCATGGAAAGGCACGGGTGGCCTGACCTTAGTCTCGCTGACCACAATCTTGTTGATTTGGACAGACTCTGAATCAACAAAGCCATTTTGAGAGAGAAAATATTGTCAATTATCGTCGTGAAGGTTCAAATGGTGAACAATGATGAGTCTGATCAGGCCATGGTGGCACAAGCTTCTATCGGCCTTCTCTCGTTTAAACCTCTTTGACATCTTGTACAGACTACGCAAGTAGTAAAATGGCATGTTCAATGGATAACCCATGAAATTCATTAACAGTCGAAGGTGATAAAGAAAAACCAATCCATACCGACCCTCACAGGTCACCAATTGTTTAACCATTATCAAAAGGTCATGCCACCTAGGTTTAAGCATGGAAATAGGCATACCTTTGTCATAGGATGTGACTTTTTGTAATACGAACAGTAAAGGCCATGGCACCTCGTCGACTTTAGAGTTTTTAAACCATCGTTGGCCCATGGTTGCCAATCCTGTGGCAAATCTTATGAACTCTTCATTCATCTCAAGATGAATGTCACCTACTTTAGCCCTACACCCATCAAAGGTAAGGGAGAATTTTTGTGCAATAAACAGATTGAAACCCTCGAACCTTTGTACAAACGTGAGCCAACCACTATCCTCTAAACATTTCTGGGCGTTATCGAACAGTAGCAGGGCTTGATTACCATTCGGCTCAATTCGCACCACTGGTGCCATAGACATGAGCACACGGTGAGTGATGTGAACGAGCCAGGGTTTGAGCGTAGCATACGCAGGGGTGGTATGCTCACAGGCTTACTCGACACTAGCAAAGGTGAAACATGGATAGGGGTAAACATGAATGACATATCGGGCGAAGGTGGTGGAGCTATTTTTGCCATGCAGAATAGTCATTACCATGGTACAACCGCCGACGCTTACAACTTATTCAAATCACAATGCATATGTGTTAAAAACATGCCACTTCAATCAATCAATCGAAACCTTTGGTAAGTGGATTAATCATTCGTGCGAGCAATAGTTATAGTTTCAAAACCAAAGCAATAAATCAAAATCGCACCAAGGGTTTGGTTATATGAAACATGTGTTGTATGAAATGTTTTATACCAAGGGTTTTGCCACAACACAAATTTGTTTTCAGTGTGCCAAGTGAATCAATCAAAGAACATATAAATACAAGTCACCAATGCATCATAAACTTGATCAAAAGAATATCACCACAGTCTTGTAAACGAAGTCTCAAATAAGAATGTCAAAAGAATAATGATATTGCAATCTTGTCAATTGTGTAACGATAAACAAATTTGAAAACACGATGAGCATATAAACACGAGCGATCATAAAAATCCAGTAATGATTTTGATGTGACTTTTAAAATCAAGTTTTCACGCTTTCAGTCGTGAAAACAATAACAAAGGTAAGTGTGCAAACGCATATAAAACAATAGTGTCATTTTATNTGAAGTGTGCAAACGCATATAAAACAATAGTGTCATTTTATTGAAGAGATTGCGACAAAATCAAAGTTTGCAAAACTCTGGTGTAGGCAGCTTATAAGGACAGTATAAAAATGTGAATTGGCTGCCAACAATGGCGACACAATGGTAGAAGCAGTTATCTCTGCCAAAAGAACAAATTCATATTAGGATAATGAGAAAAATTCTAACTCAAAGATAACAACCAAAAAATCGTGTGAACATCATCATTAACCAAATATTCCAGCAGTGTTTAAAGGATGAAAGCTGATAACAGTCTCAAGACAAGCGAGTTGCGATATTAAAGATAAAATATCCAATACTGTTGATAGAGCCACTACTTCTAGCAGGCCTCCATAGCCTCAACAAGGTTTCCATTTAACCCACTCTGACATCTGTATCTTGCAAAGAAGTTCTAGATCAGAATAAAGGACATTAAGAGGTTTCTTATTTGCAAATTTTCATATACCCGACATTGCTTCGCTACCAGCGGGCCTATTCAGTACCCCGACGAAGTTGTCTTGGCGTCATGCATGCATTTACCCACTGCCAGCAGACCTGTTCAACATCCCGACGAGTTTACAAGAACTTCCCACAGCTCTTTTATTGATTTATTTTGTTTTGTTTTTTAAAGATATATAGTTGAGTGGGGTGACACTGAAAATTATGATATCTTAACATATTTTTTCAGACCTCAACAGAATTTTTTAAAAGTGTCCTTTATTAAGATCCAGAGATGTTTCATTTACAGAACCAACTTCCTAAGATAGGGAGACATATTCTGATTCATTCCCTTAAGGAAAAGGGACAGCGTAAAAAGATAATAGATGATCCCAACAAGCTTATGTTAGAGATTGAAATCAGTTAACTTCTTTCAAACAACAAACTTTTGCCACTTACAGATGTAAATTTCAGAAGTATACAATTGATGTTTATACAATTTTCTTAGCAGTTATTTCAGTGAAGGAATTTTCTGTTTTCTTTGTCTGAATAGCTCAGTATACAGGTATGTGCATTTCTAAAAACACAAGCTGATAAACTCAAAAGAGAAATCAAAAACAAAAAGAAAAAGAAAACAAAAGCAAAATATTTACATATTGTACAAGGGTTGTTGTCAAGCAAAGTATCTTTTTAGGGCTTGGCCATTCACCGGATAGGTGTCAGGCTTCCCTTCAAGATTCTGCAATCGGAAAGAAATGGGACCCAACTTTTCAGCAATTAAAAATGGTCCAAGCCATAAGTTTTGAAATTTCGTGTGCTCTCCTTTTCCCTAATGTAGTTTGTCCCATTTCAAGACGAGGTCACCTACTTCGAAATTCCTATCGGAAGCAGAGTTAGAATCGAACCATATTTTAACCAATAATTGATGTTGATCTAACTTACGTTTAGCTTGGGCTCTTACCTCTTCTAGCTTCATCAAAGCGTTTATTCGGTTTTCCAAAGGGGGACAATCTTCTTCTTGAATTTTTTGTGATAACTGAAGTGAAGGAAGAAGAATGTGTGGTGGCAGAATTGCTTCTCTGCCATAAATGAGAAAAAAGGGGGAGTTAGCTACAACAGCTTTTGGTGTTACCCTATCAGCCCAAAGTGCGTTCAATAGTGCATTGTGCCAATTTTTTTGATTTTCAGCCACCGTTCTCTTGATGATTTTAATGAAGTTCTTATTTGTTGATTCTGCTAATCTGTTGCCCTAGGGGTAATAGCTAGAAAAATACTTCAATTTAATTCATTTTCCCAAAGAGAAATCACTCATCTCAAGAGAGGAAAAGTAAGAAGCATTATCAAATACTAAACAGTCAAGGATACCAAAACGAGTGATAATATTTGCATTTAGAAAGGCAATTACCTGACTGGTGTTCATAGTTCTTAATGCGGCGGCTTCAGACCACAGGGTAAAGTAATCTGTGGATGTTATGATGAACTTATGTTGTTGTGAGTATAGGGGGTTGATTGGACCTATGATGTCAAGGCCCCACTGCTGAAAAGGAGAGTCTACTAAAATAGGCTGCAAAGGAAAGGCTGGTTTTTGTAACCGCCCTGATGATTTCTGAGAAATGGTACATTTACGACAAAAGGCATGGGGGTCTCTAAAAAGAGTGGGCCAGTAATAACCGGATCTTAAAACCTTATGAGCAGTGGTGTCACCACCAAAATGACCACCAGCTTCTCCAGCATGCAACTCTAACAAGACTTTTTTTGCTTCGTCTTTCTCAAGACAATGCATCAGTACGCCATCAAAACTTTGATGAAACAGGATACCATTAACCAAATGAAAGGAGGTAGACTTTAATATCAATGCTCTTATTTTAGTGGGGTTCAAGTGACCGGGGGCTGACCCATGTTCAAGACAGAATCTTATATCGTCATACCAAGGACTAACAGAGTTTTGTGTGCAACATATTGTGTTTTGATCGTGTTGTCCTAGGTTTGATGTATCGATTTCTTCTTGTTGTCCTGCTGCTGAATCAACGACTAACTTACATAAACCTTGGCCTCTCACTATCTGAGCTAGGGTGATTTCTAAGTCTTATTCCTGCAAGGAGGTGACCCGGTTAGCCCTCTTTTCTCCTAGTTCCTTCTCCACCAACAGGTTCTTGACGGCTGGGTAGGGGACAATGAATTTCATCCTTGACTTCAAAAGATAGGATCATAAATGCTTCACTGCTTTGAAAATAGTGTAGGCTTGCCGATATACCATTGGGTAATCAAGTTCAGTTCCTTTGAAGGAAGAGCTCATAAAGGCGATGGGTACTTTGTTGTTTTCACCGTTCTTTTGAGTTAGGACGACGGCATAGGAACGATCATAAGAAAAAGTGTAGACTGTAAAGTCTTGAGAAAAGTTGGAGCTCATGAGAGACAGAGCGTCTATTATGGCCTTCTTTATTGCATTAAAAACTTGATTTTCTAGGGGTCCCCAGTGATATTGGATGTCTTTCTTAATTAAATTATGTAAAGGCCTGACCATTTTGGAGAAACTGGGGACGAATCTCCTCACGAAGTTAATCTGGCCTAAGAAAGACTGCATAGACTTTTTGGATGTAGGAGGGGGAAGTTTCATGATAACTTGAGTCCTTTCAGGGTCAATAATCATCCCTTCGCTCGACACAATAAATCCCAAGAGTCTACCCTGTTCTACTGCAAAGATGGATTTTTTAGGATTCAAGGAGATGTCGTATTTACGACATCGCTGTAGAATGGCTCGTAAGTGAGCTAGATGATCGGTTTTGTTTTTAGAGAATACAGTAACATCATCTAAGTAAACTACGATGGACTGATTGATTAGGCCTCGGAAAGAAATGTCCATTTCTCTCTGGAAAGTGGCACCAGCATTAATCAATCCAAAGGGCATTTTTCGATAAGCATAGGTGCCCCACAGGGTGCGGAAGGTAGTTTTAAGTTGGTCTGGAGGAGACATCAGGACTTGGTTGTACCCCGAGAAACCATCCAGTAAGGATAGCCTCTCAGAACTAGATACCTATTGAAGGATATGTTCCATGGGTGGGATAGGATAGTTGTCTTTATCAGACGCTCTATTAAGGTTTCAGAAATCAACACAGAGTCAGATTTCCCCACTTTTCTTCCGGACAGGGACAAGGTTAGAAACCCATTGAGTGTGCCTAACAGGAAAAATTATCTTAGCATTTAGGAGCTTATTCAATTCTTTTTTAATGGTCAGTTCGAGCTTAGGGTGCAGTTTTCTAAATTTTTGTTGGAAGGGTAAGGTTTGGGGCTTCATAGGAATGACATGTTGTATGATGTTAGGGTCGAAAGTTTTAAGGTCGTCATACATCCATGCAAAGACATCTTTAAATTCTTTGAACAATTTAATGAATGCAACTTTTTCTTGTTCAGAACATCCTACCCCTAGATTAATGCACTACGGATTATCATTAGTTCCTAAGTTTACTTTTTCATAAGATAACGAGGAACTATTGGTTTTACAGTTGACCGACTTTTTAAATTTATCTTGAAGATCGTAAAATTTCTCTAATCTAACTACAGATTGAGGGATCAAATTTACCATGTCCGATGAAGATTCAGGAGTTCTCGCTTCTGGTATTACCATGAAATCGCACAAATTGTCGTCGTGCATGCGTTCGTCTATCACCACACCTTGAAAATTTTCTTCCATATGCAGAAAGTTAATAATCTACTAATCATCGTCGAAGACTCTCCAATTCGTGATGTTGTCGGGAACGGATGGCCGAAACAACATCTCGACGGAGAATGCATCTGGGGACAGGCCTTCTGCAGGAAAGAGTTTAGAAGCTACGTTAGCTAATAGATCTGCTTCAGAGTTAGTCAATCTAGGAATAGAATTTATATTGAAAGAAACAAATTTATTCATTAAATTCCACACCTCGGATTGGTAGCTTTTAAGATGCGGAGAAAGACAGTGGATAGAATCTCTTACCTGTCTAGCCACTATTTCAGAGTCGCCAAAGACAACCAAGTTTTGAATGTTCATATCTAAATATTTTCTGGGACCTTGCAGTAAAGCCTCATATTCTGCAGTGTTGTTAGTACATTCAAATTCTATCCTACATGTGATCAATGTTTTGTTACCTGCCAGATCGATAATAACGCAGCCTGGTCCAGCTCCTTCTTTGGACTTTGACCCGTCAAAATAAAGAGACCAAATTTGATTTCCATCGGGTACATGAGACCGTTGCGCAGAAGTTGTTGGCTGCACATATGCTACAATCTCGGACTATTGTTCTAGATTGGTGATAGTTGAAGCCTCGGCCATGAAATTCCCGAAAAAGGTGTCCATCCCTTGTACTTCAGGTGAATCAGCAGAAGGTGTAAATGGTTCGTTGGGATCATTCAAATCTGTGACCATGAACTTAAGGTAGCGTTCACGATTTACCTTGATCTTGTTGGGCTTGTCGTTGTCTGGATGAGACCAATCTGTCGTGAAATAACCGTGTAGCTGCTCCGACCAGTCCCTGCTTAAAAACAAACCATACACTTCTGGAATATCCACAACAATAATATCAATAACTTGATGAACCTTGGGGTTAGACGATAATCTTATAAGCACATTCTTTAGTTCGCCTATAACTTTAACATTGGTCCGATCAAGTTGTATGATTTTTAAGGTGGATGGTTCAACCTCGGCGTTAATATTTTGGTATACAGACCATGGCATCACATTGGATGACTCTCCTGAGTCTACCATACAATTTTGCATGTTTCTATTAAAGATTTCGAATGTTAACAAAAATGGAGGTACATTTTTGCAAGTGCTAAGGGTGGTAGTTTGTGGCTTTTTACTTGCAGTTTCTAAAGCAACTTTATCTACATTATTTACATTATTTACATTACTTATGGGAAGGCTTCCTTTATCTTGAGGATCAAGATTGTTTTTAGTGGAAGTCTTCTGAGGAACTTTGTTCTGCACAACCTTATTACCACTTGAATTACCATTTTTTCCATTCTCTGAGATATTCTGTAACATTTTTTGTAGCAGAAATGGAAATTTCAATAAATCATAAACACAAATGTTAGCTCTCAAATTTTTAAGATCTTCAACTACATCATAATCTAAGTTGGGTTTCACATTACTCTGTTTAGTCTCAGCTGGTTTAGACTGTTTTGGAGGTAAAGTTTTAGGGTTTTCGAAATAAGGTTTGTTTGTTGTCTTACTCCTAGTATTATAGGGATGCACTGTCTCGAAGTTAGCTTGAAAGATGCTATTCGAGAAGTGTCCAAAAATATTCGGAGAAGACTCCTCTTCTTGAACTATCTCTTGTTCAACTACCTCCTCAGGAATCTCAGGAGGCATCAAGTTATCTTGGGCTTCTAGAATCGTTTGAAGGGCGAATTGCAGACTTTCTAGATTAAGGCCTTCGGTGGTTGGATTAGGTCAGTTGGTAGGAAAAGGCTTTCGGAACGGGGGTTTGTAAGGCCCTTTTCTCGAGGAAGCT
>SNQJ01S0007338.1:213408-236141 GCA_010110895.2 Picea sitchensis | reverse complement strand
TATTTGTATGATCATTTATATGTTGTAAACCTTTGATCCTACACACACATTAGCAACGTTTCCTAGATTAGCCAAGTCAGGAACATTACACATTATTATTAAACCATTTCCAACACTTTTTTAATAATACACACTATAAACCCTCATTAACCATCATCATTCACAATTGTACATCCTGCATAGTTAATACTCCATTTTTCTATGTTTTTAGTGATTAAAGGTGATTATATCATAGTTTTGTTGAGAATGGTTCATGTTAAGAATTTTTCTAGATCAAGCGTCTTCTTCAAATGATCTTCAAAGTGTTTTTACATTTGCATTCGTCCTCGCCAAGATTCCAAACCCTTTTTTTCGAGCTTAAAGAGCATGTTCAACATTCTTGTACCTACAATCCTCATACTCAATATTGTATCTTATCTTATTGATGCATCTCCGAGAAAAAATTGAGAACATGGGTTTTCTCCACAACGGTGTCGACATGCTGAATCTTTTGTTAGAGCATGCACAGGCCCCACGTGTGCACCTCCATCTTAGAAACAACAATTCATCTCAATTTGGCAGCAATTTTCAAATTGCATATTTCCACCTCAATTTTCACGCAAATGAAGATGACCCTAAAGATTCTAGAACATGGGTTTTGTTTCGAGTATGGAAATTTTCCTAGAATATAATATGTTTTAAAAAATAAGCTACATTTTGAGAGTTATGCTCATTTATTCAATTCCAATCTATCCAAAATGCATAAATTCCCCCATATTCATAATTAATGCCTGCATTTAAGGAAATCAAATGCAACGTCTAGATTTAGTTTTTGCCCATCCTATAGTAAAGAGGTTGGTCAAAAACATGCCATGTGGATAGAAAAATTGTATAAGACAACAACAAATTAGTTTTGGTAATGGTTTTCATATAGTTATCGAATTATTGTCACGAACCATACTCTTCCAAAGATAAATAAGAAGAATCATATCTATGAAATGCTCAAATAGACTATTCCTGGGAATTAGTTTGATTGGCATGATATCAATTCAATAGGAAGTGATAGAGTTGGGACAAGATATTATTAATATGTTGATTAATCTATATACAATTATTGTATGAGAGATGAGAATTCATTGTAAACAAAGGCTAGTATTTTATTTAATGAAGAACTAGTTGTTTAGGAAATTCTGAGCATCTTTCAGATATGAGTTTGTAGCTCTAGGCACGTTGTATCGGTCGGGAAGGGAACCTCGATCCGGGTAACATCTTGTATTTTATTAGTTTAGATTGTTATTGCATTTTTTTTCGGTCTGTGTGTTATTATCACTTGCATTTAATTTATGTTATGCATTATTTTATATATTCATGAGATTAATCCTTAGGTTAAGTGCACCTGCAGTCTCTATTGTTTTCTTCTGCTTCGTATATTGTCATTTGATCCATTATGCACTACAATTTTTCTTTCACTCACCCTACACATCCATCTCTTTTATCTGCATGTTTATTGTTGTTCACCTTCTCCATTTAATGTTGCACATTGCTAGAAATTATGTATTATATCATTGATGCAAGAAGGGTTTGATCATTGGTATTGATTTGTTTCATGTATATTGTATTGTCAATTTGTTGGTATGCACATAGGAGTTTGATTATGTGTGAGTCACACAGATTGATATATCATTGCATGTATATTGTTATGTTAGGTCTTGATTATTATTATTATTATTATTATTATTAATATATATATAGTTAAGAATTTGTTTTATGTATTGTTTCATATATTATTACGTATATTTTGTTAATTGTTATATATTGTTTTGTTACTATATACATTTTTGTTATATATTGTGTTGTTAACATATGCATGGTTTATTATATTGTTATATATCATTTTGTTACATCTTTGATTTTAAGTTTTCATATTATGCTTATATGTCGTCATGTACATTGTTATATTGTTCCATATATATATATATATATTATGAGTTGTCATGTTGTAATATCATTGTATGTTGTTTCACTTATATATACATGTAGACTTTTTTATTTTGTATTGTTAAATATTGTTAAGTGTCATTATTACATGATTTCATATGTAGCATTAAATGGATTATTGTTGCAAAGAAATTTCATTCATACACATAGAACAAAACTAATCCCATACCAACACATACTTCGCTCTTTGGGTGTATCTCTTCTTGAGGAAAAAGCTCGGAAGTATGTTTCTTTTGAAGTCTTTACATTGCATCACGTTAATTTGTTTTCCTCCATCATATGTTTGGATCCATTACATGAATATCATTGAAGGTTAAAGACACTAACGAGCTTCTTCCACAAAATTTCATGAACACCTTTGAGTGAAAGAATGCAACTCAGAACCTTAATAGAGTTAGTTGTTCCACAACCTAGTGATGATTTCTTTAGTGTTAATTTTCATTTTCCTTCATTCATTTCATGCAACAGAAGAAGCTACTACAAGAAAAATCATTGAAGGATTGAAATATGTTATTAATATACACATGAGAATTTGCATGAACATACATATATGAAAGATTGTAACATTAAACCCTTATAGCACTTATTGTATCACGTCCCAGTGATATATTCCCAAACTTCATTTCTTGTAGCTTGATTTGCTTTAAATTTTCTTGTTTGTTTGTATTGTCACCGATGTAGGATAGATTAGATATTTAATGATGCATTTCCTCTACTTGCACCTCTAATTTTACGAACCCCCAGATTGATGATTTAACATCAGGGATCTAAACATATAAATAACCCCACGTTTTTTGTGTCATTTCCAAGGAGGTGCTAAAATGATTAGAGAATAGGTAGGTGGTTTTCACAAATTCTCTGGTTTTTGTGAAATTTAGATATAGTTGTAACTTGGGGGAGGATAAGCGGTAAGACAAAAAAGCACCCTTACTTCAGAATCTCTAGAGGGGTTCCATCACGATGCATTCACTTTGGTGATTTTCTCCAAAGCCTGAATGTTTTATTATGCAAGTGTGTTTCTTTTTAGTCTGATTCATGAGAATAAGAGAATCTAAACTTGTGTGAATAGATAAATTGGTGACAGTAGTATCCTAGTAGCATGGTTGTTCTAAGTGGGAAATCCCTCTACAGACTAGCACTTAGGGTTTTATCATGCATGCAGAAAAGACCTAAATATTCCTACTCTCTACCGTCGTCCCATACCTAATCCACGTTCTTCTTAAGAAAATACGTAGTTAAGATGATCAAGTGAGAATACCTTATTTCGGGCATTTGATATCGAAACTTCTTCATGCTTGATTACTCTTTGACTGCAGCTCTCCTCCCAAGGTTGACCTGCATTCACATAAGAGAAACAAAGAAATACACATGCATTTGATCTACATATTAATGGGTTAGAGATTCAATCAACATGTATGCAATAAACCATGAAAACCTCATATGGTGGGACGGGAAAAGTACTTATTTATTATTAACTTAAACAAATCAACTTACAATGATGAAGCCGGACACTGCTCCACGAACCTAGTCCTGGGATCCTCTTCAATTGTCCTCCAACTTCTTTGCTCTATATTTCTCTTTTCACAAGGATGACTAAAGGTTGGGACAAAGGGAATGTGAAATCGGGTATATTTTATTTACTATGATTCTCCTCCTCCAAATGGGACCCCTAACCCTTCTTTTATAGGCTAGAAGAAGCTAGGAATTTTGTCTAACTTTCATTCTTGCATGGCCGAAAGGTTTAGTTAACTCACCCAAATCTGTGTGTTCCGTCAACAACTTTCCTTTTTTCGTTCTTTTGTAGGTACACACGGGCTGTCTTGGGTCAGCTAGCATGTACACGCGTGCAGTAATGGAGCAGGGCATGTGGGCCTTTATAAAAGGGGTTTTTAAGAAGAGTTTTTCAGTAGTGTTTTGGCAAAGAAGGAACTTGAGATGGCCTGATGCCAGGTAAGCATGTCTAGTGAAAATTAGGGTTATAACAGATTCCCCCTAATGTGTGAGGTCAGAAGAGCATCTGATGGCTGAAATACATTAACAATCTTCACCAACATTCTGAACAAGTGAGCTTGGGGACCAGAAATCGCGAGGTGTCGTCTGCAAAAATAATAATTGTCTCACTGAGGCAGGCATACCCATGCTCGGGATAAAATAAAATCATGGCTATAAATCAAATACACTGTAGATCCATGTCATATAACTATATAAAGTGTAGCCACGAGCAATACATAATGGAGCTACATCTCAAAATCAAAAAGATATACGTGTAGAATATCCATTTTCTTAGAAGCTGATAAGGCCTGATGGTTGGAGATGAGGTATTCAGAGCTTGAGAAACAACTTCAAAATCTTCAAAACGTGGGTAGGAGTGTGATATGAGTGTACGATTTCACTACTCGGAGGTCTTTGATGGCTCGTCGGTCATGGACTAGAGAATCTCGATGATCAGACTGAAGGCTTCATTGATTTTGAGCAAAGACTTCATTGGAATTTGAGGATGGTCAAACATGAGGGCAAGAGACAAACTACAGAGGGGTTGACTTAGGCTTAGAAAAACTTCCCTTGGATAATAGCATGACAAAAGATGAGACTCAGGTAGCATGGCATTAACATAAGTTTATGAGGAAGGAGGCAACACAAACTCTCCATATGTTTGGAAGAATAACCAAACGGAGGAGGACACAACTCTATGTAGTGATAACAACTTTCTAAGGTCGTATTAAATCCCATAGTTTGACGAACAAATGGATAGATGTGCTTTATCCAAGGGCGACTCATTATGCTTCTAATAAAGAAAATACTTTTCCCTTCCTCTTTTGGGGGTTTATTTGATTTTTTTTTGTCTTTTTCAATAATTTTGGAAAAAGAATAAAAGAATGTTACGTTACAAAGGAGGGACGAGTGTTGCAAACATACAAGTTCAAGGCACAGGGACAAGACTGGTGTTCAAAGTAAGGAAACTCAAGAAAAATCCTCCAGGGGCCAAAGGTGTCAAGACTCAAAGGCAAAGTGCTACAGGGCTTGCGTATAGGGTATGCTTTAGATGGTTCAGTTGAGAGCAACATGGAGCCGAAATTAGGCCAAAGATGCAGGTATGAAAATGTGATTAATACAACACACAATGGTAACATCCTTCCACGTGAATTTAACGAGCCCAGAGAAGGTAAGCTCGACCATTTTTCATATTTAGAGAGCCTGAAAAAATGTAAAAGGAGACTCCACTGGGGTACCATTTTCGAAGGTAGTCTAGTCGATTCGAAAAAGGGGTAAAATATCACCGAAAAGACGTCTATTCAAAACAATTTTAACGAGTTATATAAAGACAAGATCACTCGGCCATTTTTTCATTTTTAAGGAGTCTGAAGAAAGATTAACTATGGACTCCGTCAGGAATGTTCTTCTGGACCATTTTAACGAGTGTGAAAGAATAAGGTCACTCGGTGATCTTTTCAATTTTAGGGAGACTGAAAAGAGCTTAACTATGGACTCCGTGGGGGTTCTTTTTTCATACATTTAGTCGCTCAAGCCCGAAAAAGGGTTAAAATGATACCTGAGAGTACTCTTCTAGAGAACTGAAGTTCCTTAGAGTATACCTTTGTTCGTACAGTTGATTGTCCAAACCGAAAAAGGGGTAAACTACCTCTGGACATACGTGACTTCAAATTTCAGTTTAATGAGCGTGAAAGGCCACAAGATTGCTTGGAAATCTTTTCATGTTTAGAGGGTCTGAAAAGGGCTTAAAAGAAGACCCGTTGTGTTTTTTGGGAGTCCACAGGGTGAGGTCAAGAGTGAAAAGGAATCATGCAAATGAGGCTCAAACTCGTAATCAGGAAAAATAACAAGGACTCCCAAGACTACATTTATTAGAGACAACATGGACACCATAACGCAACCAGGATCTACCTAGGGCATCCATTTTATGGTAAGCTCTACCACCAACTTGTGACACTTCTAAAGCAACAATGATGGTTCCGTGTCACAACCTAATGGGATCGATCCTATGGAAAAGGGATAAAGACAACGAGATACAAAAGTCAGGGTGTAAACCTAACCTACATGCTTAAGTTGATAATCTTAGTTTTTTCCACGGATTGTCAAAAAGTTACCCGAAACTCAAAAAAAATGTCATGTTACCCGATCATACCCTTCCAATGCAATTCCTGAATCACTCTAAATGGTTTTTCGTTGAAAGAAAATGATAAGGGGGACAAAAAAAGTGACAAAAAGAGGCAAAAAAGTCTATAAATAGAAGCTGGAAGCTCATTATCACCATTACTGATTTGGAAATTGACTCTAGAGAAGAAAACCCTTTTGATAAAAGTGTCTATTCTAGGAGCTACAGTGGATGAAACGATCATCTGTTTGGACCAAGTATAAACTCTTCCTCTTGCAATTTAAATATTTATTTATGTTTTTGGTTTCAAGTTTTGTGGGGGCTTCGACCTTCAAAAGGTCAGCCCTAGGTCCACGCAGGTTGTCTTATGACAGGCCGCATGTACATTCAGGCAGAGGAAAAACTGCACCTGTGTACATGCGAGTGTCATCATTACAGCCCGCGTGGACCCCCTTATTAATGAAAATTAAAAAAAAAAACAAGGTTTAACCCTCCTGAACTTGGTGTTTTGTAGGATGTATGTTCACTGGAGGGAAAGAGAGCATGAGGTTAGTGAGTTGCTCAGGGAAGACCCCAATGCTTTTGTTGCCTTAATGCAATGCGGGCTACTCAAGTTCTTCCTATGTCCTTTTATGCGGGCACAACCTAGGCTACTGAATGCCTTGGTTAATTATTGGAATCCCAATGCAGAGGCCTTTATGTTAGAGGGGCAGTCACTAGTGCCCATGACAGAGTACATATACTTTTTGACTAGCCTCTCCAGGAGAGGGGAACCAGTCAAATTCCATACATTTCCTTCGGGGCCTCATAACATATCGGAATTGATAGGACTTTATTGTGAGGCTGGTACAGACCAATCGAGCTCACAGATGCCCATAATCAAGATCACCAACTTGTCATTGTAGTCGATTGTGTTGCTTACTGGGTAGATGACTGGTTCTGTATCTTTACATTAGGTGTCACATGCACAAAGAAACTATGAATTCCAGTGCTTAAATGCACAAATATTTGACTGGAGCACTACACTACTAGATTGTATAAAGAGGCAGTTGATAGATTGTCGATCGCGGACGTAGAGGAACTTTGGGTTTGGGATGATTCTATTCTCTTTCTTCTTTGAAAGAGTTATGATCTTCAATCCTCAAGTGGTGGTATGAGGACATCAGGCCTCTCTTCTTGCGGATTGCATATGAGCAGTGTTATTGCGACGACAAGGTGGTGGAAGGACCAATGAGTCCTTTGATGATGATTTCTTCGCTTGGTTGTCACGATAGATCCCAGTCATAGAGGATTACCCTTATGCTGGGATTGATTTATTGAGAGATCTTGAGATACCAGTACCTCCTGGTGAGGAGAGAGGAGAGATGTGTAAGTTTGCATCGTTGTTTTGTTTTCTTTTTTTTTATGAAACATATGTAATTTTTATGTTTTTGTTTTTTGTTTTTTAATATATCATTTTTTTATACCAGAGTATTTGACAGATATGTGTCTATTGTGTGCATATGTGAGACTATTTTGACCTACTAATTATGTTAGGAACAAGTGTTGTCCTCGGCCAGGGGCCACACTAGCTACCACAGGGGGACCAACAGCAGCAAGAGAGCTTCCAGTCGGTGAGGCTGAGAGGGTTTTGAGACGAATCGAGGGGAAATTTACCTCGCTCACCCACACAGTCCCTATGGCATAGATTGAGGATCTTCCACCATCTATGCAGCCTCATGTAGTGGGGGCACCACAGACATGGGTCTGATTGTTTCGACATTTGGAAAACACTATTGATCATTACAACAGGGCCCATAGACCTTGACCTTAGTTAGTCTAGCCTTTTCACGTGCCGAGAGCACTACTTGTATATATTTTTTGAGGGCGTAAGCCCCATGTCTCGTTACTAGTCTTACTTTTGAGGCACTTGCGTCCACCTATGTACTCTGATGATTATGATATTATATATGGTTTTTTATATCTTTTTGTGTCTTATGGATCATATTTTCCTTTAAAAATGTATTTACATGTTTATGTGTATGTCCTTTCATATGTGTGTGAGATGCCAATCTAAAATTTGATTAGCTAGAGTATCTGTAATTTGGTTTAATCCCCTAGGAACATGAAAATATGTAATACAATCAAAGCTTCATTCTAAGAGACGTACCCTAAGGAATCATTGGTGTAAAGTTGGATCATGAACATAGTAGACTCTATTTAACTGAGACACAACTAGATGAGCATCTAAATAGACCCGGAGATGAGAGATACCAAATGATAGGGCTTCATGAAGCAACTCAATAACTGCACTATACTCGACGACATTGTTTGTGGTGTCACCTAAGCATATACCTCTGGAAGATAATAACTGGCCTCGAGGTGTAAAAATTACCCAAGCTGCAGAAGAAAGCCTCCGAGTGTGCTGGCTAGCATCGTCTGCATACCCAATGAACACCTCAAACTCACTTGACATCTGCCACAGTGACGAAAGATAACATAAAAAATGACACGTCCATAATACTAAAAGAAACTAGAAAGTAATAGTACAAAGACTATACATATGTTACAAAAATCTACCCATGGTAACCTACCTATGAGTAATACTTGTTGAGGTAGAGCCCATTTATAAGATCTTCAAAGCATTTCCCTCAAATTCAACCAGATGATAAGCTCCCTTTTTTAGAACCTCTTTTATGATGAAAGGTTTGAACCACATGGGTTTGAATTTTCCTACCCCCAGGGGGTCCTTATCTTGATCATAGACCAGGACAAGGTCGCCTTCAGAGAAAATCTGAGGACGAATGGACTGATCATACTGACACTTGACTTTATGTTTGTGAGCCTTGTTGGCCAGGGCCGCATCATGGCGCTACTCATTGAGCCACTCAAGGTATAATAATCGTTCTTCAAGTGGATAAGTGTCTGGCAATAACTGTACTGCCGACTTTAGGGATGGGATCTAACATTCTATAGGAAAGATTGCTTCCAGCCCGTAAATGAGTTGAAAAGGCGAGAAATTGGTTGCATTCTTAACAGACGTTTGGTAATCCCATAATGTCGAGTATAACATCAAATGCCAATTTTACTTGGCTGAGTTGATCATTTGCTGTAGGATGGTCTTAAGAGATTTATTTACAGCTTCCACCTAACCATTTTCTTGGGGGTAGTAGGGTGACGAATGTTCTTGCCACAACCGAAGCTTTGATGTTAACTTGGTCATCATCTGGTTTTGAAAGTGACTGCCATGGTCAGTGACAATCTCTCTCAGGACGCCGAACCTTACTATTATTTGGTTGAATAAAAAGAGAGTCACAGTCTCTCCATCATCTTTAAACATTGGCATAGCTTTGATCCACTTCGTGAAGTAGTCTACGGCTACAATGATATAACAGTACCCCCTTAATGAAGGAGGGTTGCATGTAGTGTAATCAATCCCCCACTTGGTGAAGGGACCAACTCTGATGACAGGAAACATGGGAGCGGGATGTGTCCTCATCTTCTAAGAGAAGATCTAACACGGGTGTCACTTCTTGACCAACTCGATACAATATTTGATTCGTCTCAACCAGAAGTAACCTGCTCATAAAATATTTTGGGTTGTTTCCAACCCATAGAAATGACCGCCACATGCTCCGGTATGGCAATCGTTAAGCACGATAACTGCCTCTTTGTGAGTGAGACATCAGCGCAGGATGTAGTCTACACCTCTTCAATACATTGTATCATAGAGAATGAGATAATTCTTGGCCTGATGGCATATACGGTGACGCTCATCATGAGAAGCACAGGTGGGGCACTTCAAATTCTAGAGATAGATAAGTATATCTTCATACTAGGGATCCGAAGATGTGATCTAAAACATATCTCCTCTGATAGGAGACTCTTAGGGCACAACATCACCTGACTCAACTGGATGTTCCGAAATAAGTTATGCGAAGACCAGTGACTTTTTGGATTTCGATGAAATGAAATCTAAGTCAAAATCCTAGAGGACGACTATCCATCTACTCATCTTTCCTCCCATTACCCGTCATGTCAACATGTACTAGAATGGATTCACAACAGAAATGATGGTGGTCTTGCGAAATAGAACATAATGTTGGAACCATTGAACAACATGGACTGCTGCCAATGCAAGTTTTTCGATATGAGAATAATTGAGTTACGGTCCGACTAGGCCCCGGCTCAGGTAACAAATCACATATTATGAGAACAAATCATTTTCATGAACTAATACCATGCCGATGGTTGACTCTGCTACAACCAGGTATAACAAGAAATCTTTGTTATAGTTAGGTGGCCGAAGTAGAGGGGCAGTGGTGAGGGCATGTTTCAATGCTTCGAAAGAGCATTGAGCGGCATCATCCCAATAAAAAGAAACGTCTTTCTTTAGTAAGCTCATAAATCCCTTTGTGATCTCGACATAGTTAGCGATGAAACGTCTTAAAAAAATCGCCTTGCTCTGTAGACTCTGAAGTTGAAGGATTGTGCATGGGGGAGGCAACTGAATTATTGCCTCAAACTTGAGAGGATCGGCCATGATCCCTTTTGTTAACACTATGAAACCTAACAAGCGTCTTGATGTTACACAAAAACTACACTTGTTTGGATTCAAGTGAATCTAGAAGTAGCGACATCGCTCAAAGATAAGTCAGAGGTGTGTGGGATGATCCGTTCTCTTGCGAGATCGAGATGCTAAATCATCTAAATAGGCCTCAACTATATGCTTGAGATCATGGAAAGAAAAATACATGGCCCACTAGAAGGTCGCGCTAGAAGTTTTGAGACCAAAGGGCATCTTACGATACGCGAATGTACCCCATGGAAAAATAAATGTCATTTTGTGTTGGTCTTCGGGTTTGATTTGTGTTTGATTATATCCTGAAAAACCGTCCATGAAAGAGAAGGACTCACAACCTGCACATTCATCAATTGTCTAGTCGATTAATGGTGTGGGAAAATTATCTTTTGGACAGGGCTTGTTCAAATCACGGAAGTCCATACATACACAAATTGTTCCTTATTTCTTATTGACTGGAACAGGATTTCACATCCATTGGGTCAAATGGATAGGATAGATAAAACCGACTTTTAGTATTTTTTCAACTTCAACCTTAATGGCTGTTGCTTTCCTAGGATTAATTGGACGAAGCTTCTGTCGATCAGGCTTGGCATCTGGATAAGTGGTGATTTTATGTTAAACTATTTTTGGATCAATTCCTGGCATTTCCTCGTAAGACCGGGAAAAAACGTCGCGAAATTATTTAAATAGATCTGTGTAGATTTGAATCTCTACGGGGGAGCAGTAAGCTCTGATGAAAACATTCTCCATGATGCTAGGGGTTCTAGAGATATTTATCGTTATGGTTTCAGTGATGTCTTCCATATTACCCTTGGCATAAACCTCGTGTGTAGCTAAAGTATTAATAGGCCAAGACCTATCTCCATTCATAATCAAGGTGAATTCTCCATCTTTGATTCTGTTTAACATTGGGAGGAAGTATGATCTGTGATGGAGATCGTCCCAGGGTTTTTCTGGACTAGTGATTGCTTCAATTACTTCTTCTTCAGAGGGAAAGACTAAGTCTAACAAATCGGTGTCAGTGAGAGAACCTTGAGCCCAAATAGGCTCTAGAGGTGGATCTAACTCCTTTGCAGGAGTTGAATCTGTGTTGGCCGAAGCTTTCTAGACTAAAGAGTACACTACTTCAGCTATAGACAAGGGCATGGACATGCTCGGGTGCCCTGTCCCATCCATCATGGCCGATGGGGAAGGAAGTATCGATAGATCATTGAAGTAAGTCATGTGAAATGATGAAAATTGGAAAATCTCAACCTTATGGTGGTCGGATATGAACTTGACATCGCCTTGAGGGGGCGGGTAATCGAAGGTACCCATCAAAGATGGGCAAAAACCAACCCCTATGTTGACTACGCCTGGTTGGGGATTATCAATCATCGGGACCGTGGATACCCCCAATGAAGGGTCAGGTCTGGAGAATGACAATTGATCAATGGTCACAATCCAGTCCTCGTGTGGAAACAACAAGACCCGGAAAAATGTATCAACCACTGCTTGCATGGCATAAGTCCAACTCCTTCTTAACATGAGATTGTAGTTGAGGGACGTGTCGACTACTTCTACCTCGAGACACATGGTCTTCCCTCTTAGATACATGGGGAAAGAGGGAATGATACCATGTGGTCGGAACAAACAACCGTCAAAAGAAGTGAGAAGAGTAGGCGATGGAGACAAAACTAGCTGGCCAATGGCCTTCCAACATGCCAACAACATAACGCATGTCGAGGTGCCCTCATCAACCACCATGTGGAAAATATTTCAAGTAAAATCTTTTGTGGGGTGAGCCACTACTATCTGAAACGCTACATGGTAAGGCATATGAGGTTTTAAGTCAGTTGTATCCAACATGATTGTACCCGGATTACAAGTCTCGGTAGATCCTAAAGAGGTTAACAAAGCTTTCCTCTGGGAAGGGAAACTTTGGAGGACCTACAAAGTGGACATCGCATAGGGGTTTTGAGACAAATCCTCCACCACATAATAGTTTTGGGTGGCCCTTTCTTTTGGGTTATGAGAAGCTTTTTTGTATGCACCTTTTGGGATGCGTGTCATTGTTTCACCTAAAGTCTTCTCAATCTGGAGAGGAAGAGATGGGAGTTTGGCTTCTTTGTCCTTCTCAGAAGTTCTTGGTTTACTATAGTCATGCACTCTAGTAATATAAAAGCATCACCCTTCATCATATACACATTCACAGATGCGATATTGTTCAAAGACAGAGAGGGTCCTTGACTACCCCCTTCCACGCTTGTAGAGGCTTGGGTTAGGTTTTTCCCATGCCGAAATGGATTGGTTAACACGGTAGGCTTTTGCTGTGTCACAAACTTTTTGGCCTCTACAAGATGAGGACATTGGTGGGTCGGTTGATCTTCCGTGCATAGGTTGCACGGATACCTCACCTTCCATTTTTCAGTGTTTCCCCCACCAGCATTATTAGTGGGTTTCTTATCCCCCTTACCCTTCTTTCATTTTTTTTTCTTTCCTTCAAGCTACTGGGTGGCCTTTGGATTTGTCAATTTCACTGTGTGTACATCTAACCTTTTAGTTGGGGGAGCAGCCAAAATAGTAGTTTGGTTGGCCATTGTGTGTTGTATAGACAATTGTTGCAATTGCTTCGTCAGTTTCTCAACGGGCTTTGTTTGTGTTGAACCAACAATACCATCAACATGTGGTCTAGCTCTCTGTCTGGTTTTATCAAGTATTGAGCGTGGCGCATATAGCAAGATCTCGTATAATAAACCAGACTGAGAATAGATTAGCTCAAGCGGTTGAGCTCTCATGATGGTGTATTCTTCGGAAAACACTCCAGACGTCGCGACGTCTTTGGATAACTGTGGTACCAAAGACTTGAGGAACTGCTCAAGTAGGAATGCTGGTGGGACTGGCACCTTAATTAAACTATTATGGTGTCTCCATTCTCGAATGTGATCAGAGATATGGTCCACTTTTGTCTGTGCGAAATTGTCCAACAATTTTTTGTCAGCGTCGTATCTCACAGGTAATTGGAAATGGTTTAGGAAAGCCATTTCCAATTCACCGAATTGGAAATGGCACTCTCAATGAGAGTACGTTGAAACAATCAAAACTATATGAAGTCGTCTTTCAACGAGTTAGACAAGCACCAAAGATGAAAGGTGGTCACATGATCCCCTGGATCTTCGTTAGGCTTGGCTTTGAATTTTGGTATGTCTGAAGGAAACTTCATCGGCATAGGGGGCCAACAAAGATCATGACAAATAGGGTCATTCAACAACCTCATCAAATATGGCAAATGCAAGGTTGCCAGGAAAGGTAGTTTGGGTTGTTAGTGATAACCATGGAAAAAGGGACCTAGACTTTGACTGGGACCGGGTTTTTAGGAAAAGTTCGGGTGTTGGCCTGGGTTCTGGTAAAAACCATGTCCATGACCAGCGTACAGATTCTGTGTGTGAGGAGACATCATCGACTAATTCCCAAAATAGGACGTAGATGGTTGGGCATGCATTACATTCAGATGACTTTGGAAAGGGTTGCGCCATGCTGATCCCATGGGGATAGGCATAGTACCTTGTCTGGGGTTCCATTGGTTGTGAAACGAATTTCCCCATATCAACATTCCTGACGAGGGAACTGATCCCTACCAATAATTCCAAGGACTTGATGTGGAAGAAGTTCCTGGGTTTGCCCCCTGTGAAGGAATAGTACCCTGCATAGGAATAGGTTTTCCATAACCAGGATTTCCCCCAGTCGGGAAAGAAGCTGACGAGAAAGTGTTGTTACCAAACACACCAAACAAAGAAAATGGTGTCGAACATACCAACATATTATTCGAAGGTGGTCCTTGACTTGCTGCTCCAAATAAACTATGGTGTGTAGGTGGCCTGGCAGATTGTTGGTGGGTGCCACCAAGCGAAGGGGACAAAGGAGGTATATGACCTCCCCTGTAAGGGAAAGCATTAAAAGGAGCTGAAGTTCCCCCCATGTGGCCTTGCAAAGGAGTGTTAGAGCTCCCTATCCCTAGACCTAAAGTCTGTGAAGTGGAGTAGGAAAGTACAGGACTTGTACCTGAGCTAGGCATCCCATATGAGAACGAAGGGCCTGTTGCACTTGGTGTGAAAGGGACGGTGGCCGCCGCCATAGACGAGATCAGACCACTATGCGAGGTAGAAGCAGTCAATTCCATGGTGGCTCGGATCGGTGATAGTGGGTTAGGAGGTGGAAACTCTCATGTGGTGACAACTGTAGTGGGAATTGAAGAATTCCCAGAAGGAGTGACAACATTTGTTTCCATTGTTGTGTGTGACATTGTCTGGCACTCGTAAGGGTGAATCGATACGATGATGGGTGCCAAAATATCAGTGGTTGGAGTTTTAGGTGGACCAAGAGCTTTCACTCCAAAGTCTAAAATGGTTGTTTCCTCCGGATGTTGGTCGGGCACAATTTCTTGTGACCCGATCACTTTAAAAGACCTTTGTTGGTCTAGCTTTTGCCTTAGTGGTGGCGGAGGTGGCTCCAATGTAACTAGTGATAGGCCCAGAAGTCGTCGTGATCAATAGAGCTTTTGATCCTCCACTATTTGAGAAGATCAAAGACACCCTAGGTCTTTCTATTCAGTCAAGAAACAACACACACTAAAAAAAAAATGCTCCAAGATAAAACAAGCAAACACTAAACTAATTGGCAGAATTGTTACAACAACCAACACTAGAACAACTTACTGTTGCAAGTGAAACTTGAACACGGAATCACCCTCTGGGTATACTCTGCAAAGAGTGGCATGATGTCTGTCCTAGGTACAACGGTATACCCCCGCAGTCACATGTGTATGTCTCTAAAAAAATAGGCAACTAGGTTGCCAGTGCGCGAACAGTCACCAGGAGGGTACAGTTGAAAGTTGGGTAGACCACAATGAGCAGGGTATCGAGCCCAAAACATGTCAAGGGTATCGAAGGAAAGTGGTCCAGAAGACAACTGAGGACCTCGAATGGATTCGAGACCCACGAAGCTTCGTGGAAAATGAAATCGACGGAATCCCAAGACAAGCCCTCTATATGTGTTCTCCACTACGATTGGTCCATCTTTGGAGGAGTTATCTCCTCTACCTTTCCTCACACGACCTCATGTTTATCCCCTGTGTTAGAGGGGGGTCCTGGATAACTTTCACGATACTAGACTTTGACACTCCCTAACTCAGAATCCAATGTTTGATTTTAATGGCCTTGAAGAGTTTCCTCTCCAACCTACTTCAAGGCCCTAACCCTAAACTAGTTGGTTGACCCTACAAACATAAAAATTCTAATGAATTTTAGATTTAGCGTTAATTTTTATGGATTGTCTTAAGTCAAAGGTTATGAAAGTGAAACTAGTGATGTTTGAAAGACGAAAGAAAAATAAATAGAAAGATGGAAACAAAATACCTTCACTTAACTCAAATCTTAAACAACTTTTCAAACTTAAAATTTTTCTAAGATCTTTGAACAACAAACTCAAAGCNATACACAAGAAATTAAAATTAGACTCTCACACTTGTCTAAAAACCCTATAAAAGAAAATTTTGAAGAAAAACTTCTTAATGAAAAAGAAATCTATTGCTGTGATCAAACCTAAGTTACTGACTGCTATGACAGAGACCCAAAAACTTGAGAGGTATAACTCTTGACAGAGGAAAGGATGGTTGCCTCACCTTCAAATAAAAATTTCTCCGCAAGCACACTACTAACAGTTCAACAACAAGCGTGTTCACGGGAGCTGTGGAAAGTTAGAGCGTGTGTACACACGTTATAGCCTTATACAAGCCGTGTGTATCCTTGAACCTCTGAGACAGATGAAAAGACAAGTAATCCAGCCCAGGCATAGACTACTGGTACTAAGAACCAGAATCTCTTGAAGACTCAGACACTTACTTTAACAGAAAAAAGAAAACAATTCAAGGAAAACTTCATAGAACAAACCAATCTGAGGTGAAACCTAAGCTATAGACTGAAAACAACAAAGACTAGAAAGAGTTCTAGAAAACCCCTAAGAAGGACTAATTCTGACAGGGAAGAGGATGACTGCCTCTCTAAAATAATTTTTTTGGAATCATACACGCCACTGACACTTCCTCAGCTAGCGTGTACATGCGGGCTGTGAGAATGTAGGGAATGGGTACATGCCTGAAGACCTTATATAGGCCGCATGTACCTCTGTGGGTCTCAGAAAAAAAAATACAGTCAAGCAAAGAAATAGAGATAACTGGTATGGAAGACCAGAATCCCTGTTATCTCGGACTTTTGCTAAAACTTTAAAAACAGGAAATGAAACCAGTTCTTAAAAATACCCTAGACAAAACATTCCTAGAAACCCTAGATAATCCCCAATACGGTCGCCAATTATATTGTGAGTGGGAAATCCCTCTATGGACTATAACTTAGGGTTTTATCATGCATGCAGAAAAGACCTAAAGATTCCTACTTTCTACCGTCATCCCGGACCTAATCCCCGTTATTCTTAAGCAAATACATAGTTAAGATGATCAAGTGAGCATACCTTTTTTCGGGCGTTTGATATCGATCCTTCTTCACGCTTGATCACTCTTTGACTGTATCTCTCCTCCCAAGGCTAACCTACATTCACACAACACAAACAAATAACTCCACATGCATTTGATCTACAAATTAATGGGTTAGAGATTCAATCAGCATGTATGCAATAAACCATGAAAACCTCATATGGTGGGATGGGAAAAGTACTTCTTTATTATTAACTTCAACATATCAACTTACAATGATGAAGCTGGCCACTACTCCAAAAACCTGGTCCTGGGATCCTCTTCAACTTTCCTCCAACTTCTTTGCTCTATATTTCTCTTTGCATAAGGATGGATAAAGGTTGGGACAAAGGGAATGCGCAATCGGGTATAGTTTCTTTACTATGATTCTCCTCCTCCAACTCGGACCCCTAAACCTTCTTTTATAGGCTAGAAGAAGCTAGGTATTTGGTCGAACTTTCGGTCATGCATGGCTAAAAGGTTTAGTTAAATCACCCAAAGCTGTCTGTTCTGTTATCAACTTTCCTTTTTTCGTGCGTTTGTAGGTCACGCGAGTTGTCTTGGGTAAGCTAGCGTGCAGTAATGGTGCAGGGCACGTGGGCCTTTATAAAAGGGGTTTTTAAGAAGAGTTGTTCAACAGTGTTTTGGCAAAGAAGGAATCTGAGATGGCCTGATGCCAGGTAAGCATGTCTGGTGAAAATTAGGGTTATAACAATGGTGGCACTTTGAGTACATGATTTGTTTTCTTGTATTTTCTTTAAGTGTGTTTCGTTTTCATTCTTCAATATTTTCAAGGTTTTATTTTGGAGCTGTAATATCCCCCATACACTGACCCCTGTGCAAGATAGAACCTATGAGTTGGAAAACTAAGGATTCTCAAGAGNGAGATGGCCTGATGCCAGGTAAGCATGTCTGGTGAAAATTAGGGTTATAACAATGGTGGCACTTTGAGTACATGATTTGTTTTCTTGTATTTTCTTTAAGTGTGTTTCGTTTTCATTCTTCAATATTTTCAAGGTTTTATTTTGGAGCTGTAATATCCCCCATACACTGACCCCTGTGCAAGATAGAACCTATGAGTTGGAAAACTAAGGATTCTCAAGAGNGAAAAGAAAAGAGTAAATGCTACTTCGAGAGATTTCTTGAATTATAGCAACAAGTAATGTATCTTCTTCTCAGGAAGAACAAATATTGACCGCAATCCAGAACATACATGCCTCTCTAGAAATGATAGAAGAAAACAATTTCCATGAGCCACATCCACAAGAGGATCCAGAAGCTGTATTTCATCACCCTTTCCAAATTGTTTATGAAACCAAGGAATCATGGACCACATTCGATATAGAGAAGCCATTATAACTTTAGATAGGGGATTTCTTGGCGCACATATCATCATATCCTGTATGCATCCAAGAGACCAACCATCTGACAATAGTATATATGCATGGAATGGTAGAGGAGGATATACAGATTGGTCCAAATGAACAAGTGAACAAAGAATATTGTGACTTTATTGAACGTTGGTTCAAGAATATTATCAGGTCGAAGCACCACATTCTTCTTAAACAATTCTTGACATCCTATCATTTGAAGCAACTAGTATCTCATGCTTTGGTATACATTAAAGAATATTTGTAAAACCTAAGTATGAGTATGTTTGTACTCTTATTACACACATGGATCCATTGGAAGTAATAATACACATGATAAAAGGGTTTATTTTTTCAAGTAGAGGAGGACATTCTAATAAATAAATAAATAGAATATTAAAGAGAAAAATAAGTCTAGTTGTGAAAACCAGGTAACTGGCAAAACTAGATATGAATCTTGTTTGAAAACTGGGACTCATAGCAGGAAAGATTCACAATAATATTTGTAAGTTTATGTTGGTTCAAATATTGTATTGTATTCTTCAAATCATTTTTGTTTTGTACTCACATTGGTTAATGTGGGATTCCTTAAGGCCCACCTTTTGACAAATCTCATCCCATCGACTCCAACACATCATATGGGATTGAGCTTAAAGAATGTAAAAGTACCTTGGAGTCTGCATGCCTTAATGGAAGATTTACTCGCTAAAAATAATGGGGATACATCAATGTCCCTTGATCGTCATATATTATAGTTGACTTGACACCAAAACATCCATTCATTCCTGTCAAGATGTACTTAGGTACCTTGATTCTCATTCTCATCACTGGTGAGTCATCTTGCATTGGTTAACGACATAAATTAATGGTTAGTAAGCCAATAATTTATTTCTATGTTTGACATCAAATAAATCCATTCACATAGATTCAATTGTACCAATAAGGAATAAAGGACAAATACTATATCCTTTCATGGTATCAACAAAATCTTGTAGTAGTTTGTTTTCTTGTAGCAACTTGTTCAAATAAAAGAACTCTACTCAGTCTTAAGTAGTTTGCACGAGGACATGAAAACCATTGGGTTTGGGGGATATCTTCAGACTCTTTTCAGTATCTTCAACATCTTTAGTTCATCTCATATATTTTTTCCTTCCTTTAGCATGATCCAGTTCAACCTCTTCATCTCTCATTAGCTTCAGCTCTTTCAACATATTCATCTCCCATCAACTTCAGTTCTCTCTCATATTCCCAACAATTATCTACCTTTCTCTCTCTCATATTCACCATTCAGACAACATGCATTAGATATTTCATTCCATCCATTATCACATCAATATTTAAATCAAATGTAATTTGAGGTAAAGCATGTATAAATGTCTTTAATTTGCTAAGAATTTGGAAAACATGATGCATAACTATTGTTGCCCACTCCACACTTCGTTATGCACTCTCACCGCTTATAGAGTACCATCACAACTATTCAGTAAACCTTTCATTTTCACTCCACCATTCATAATGAAATTTATACTTTGATCACAAGACCAAACAATGAAAACAAAATATGTGGTATACAAACACAAATATAGATTAACATTCATAGTGTCTCCTCCTTATACATCATAAAAAATTCCTAAGTTATATTAATGATCCTAAATAAGAGGATGAAGTCATTGTTTACTGCCCAAGTAAAGAACTACAAGGAAATATTGATCTTAAGATTAAAGTAAAGTACATAGTATAAAAGTGCCCAAGTTCATGAGGTTGTTGGAGATATTTCTATTTTTGACTCACTAGTTTATTGGTATTTTACTAGAGTAGTTATATTATAGACTTTCTATTTTTAGACCATCACTATTATGCATGCATGCATTCCTAAGAAAAATCTCATTGCTAGTTCACTTTTCTGAATTATGGAATTTTATGTCCTATGTGAGCATGCATCTCTCATTCATTGTATTGATTTGATCATTGATCAACTCATTGGAGTAGTGTGAATATATTTTCTCATTCTTCCATATTGAATCTCTCGTACATTTCTTGATAATATTTGTTTGTATTTTCTTTATCTCTCTTGTGCAGTTTCCTATGAAACATTGGCATAGTATCAGAGTCGAGTTGCTTGGAGAAAACCAAAAAATCCAGAGAAGAGGGAAATCAGAGTTTCAACGAGCCTAATCCATGTAACTAACAATGTCACAACCTCTCCCTATCAAAAAGTGTGACAACTGAAAGTGTCGCACCCTGTTTCTGTCGAAAGGTGTGAAAGTCGCAAAAAAACTTGAAAAATTAAAATTTGTGTATTGTTTCACACCCTCCCTTCTTAGTTTTCCTCAGTGTATCGCTCTCTGAACTTCCATAGTGTGAAACTTAGTACAGTGTCACAATGTATCATTAAGTAGGGTGAGACACCCTCGAAATTTTTTTTTTCTACTGTAATGTATGTAGTAATTTCTGCAGTAATTGCAAATTGAGAGTAATTGTTTAGGGATTTGACAACCAAAAAGAGGGATGGACACAAAACCAATTATTCAGTCAAATTTGGTGATAATTACCACACCGTACAATTATTTTGAATGGAATCCAAAGGATGAATTACAACTCAAAAGAAAAGGATTTTAAAATTTGGCAATGACCAGAGAAACCAAGCCTACATCAGTGATTGATAAGACCAAATGGACAGAACGTAAGGATGAGGCCACATGACTTACTCTTGAATTAATTTAATTTCATTTATGGTTTCATGTTGTTGCATGAAAGACTCCAAAATAGATATGGACCACCTTGGAAAGTCGTTTTGGAAAGAAGGATGAGAAGAGAGGTCATATTCCTGAGGTAGAGTTGAATACCTTGGATCCTAAAAGATTTGATAATATACATGATTTATTTACCAAGTTTAAATCTTTGATATTGAGCTTGGAATATTGTGGTATTGATAAGTATACATAAGTATACCAACTTATTCTAACAATCTTGGCTAAGCTAGGAATAGGATATTCTTTCTATGTCTCCATTGTCCATTCTGGAAGATATCTCTTGGGATAAAAATGGAAGATTCCTACCATAGAGCAGTTCATTGATTCTCTCACACATGAGAATACAAAACTCATTCAGATGGGCCTAATCAAGGATCCCAAAGCACATGCACTCACCATGCATGATGGAAAAGGATCACCCAAATAAAAAGTAAAGGGGAAATCACATCCAGAGCCAAAGAAGGAGGGATATTCCAAATCCATCAATGATTCTTCAAGTTCCAAAGAATATTCAGATTCCAAGAAGAAGAAGAATAAGAAGGGAAAGTAGTGAACTTATTACAATAAATTGAATCGTGAATAATCGACATGCATGAAGAAACCGATCAATATTATGGAACATGTACTTCAACAGAATAACCTTGGAGACTTCATTCAAGAGAGAGCCAATAAGAAGAAGGAATAAGACCATTCACCTAATAAAGGTAATAATCATGCCCTGGTTGAAATTAATTCCTCATATGATTCATGGATTATAGATTTTGGTGCATCACATGATATGGCAGTGAAAGAGGAAGTTTTTACTTCTTGAGTTCATGATCAAGACCCCCGATTCTCATGGGGGATGATACTCCAGTGACAGTAGCAGGAGAGGGAAGAGTGGAACTCCCTAATGTAAGTTTTGAGAATGTTTTACACATTCCAAAGCTTTCTATAAATATGTTCTCAGTTTATCAGAACACTTAGAAAGGTAAAAAGTTTGAATTTACATTAGATTTAGTTTTTGTACTTGACATGCATGACAATTCCATTATTGCAATTGTTTAGGTATATCACAAATAAAGGTTGTATAAATTAAGTAAGTTTGTTTACTATGAATCCTCTTTACTACTTACACATGAGGAGAGTACTTTGCATGTACCACCAGTGCAACATGAAGAGAATCTCGTTCTTCCATTAATTCCATACATCAGAGATTATTCCATACACTCAGATTTTGTAGATGGAAATGAGTAGGTAGTACATCCATATAAGGAACTGTAATGATTCCAAGCCATTATGAAAGGATCATCACTGTTTTGGTGTCTTTTAAAACTTTTTGTGAGTGAGGTATTTCGTCAAACACTTTGCTTATCTACTTTTTAGATGTGTTTATATGTGTGTATGCAGCAAATAACATAAAGAGATAACCATGGAACATACATCAACCATATGCAATAAGATAGACAAG
>SNQJ01S0007338.1:158891-208920 GCA_010110895.2 Picea sitchensis | reverse complement strand
GCCAAGTCAAAGTTTGGCTTTGACTTTGACTTTGGACCATGACTCTGTTGACGTAGCCCAAAAAAGTTCTCAGATGAGATGGAGTTGGAATTGGACGCAAAGAACATCGCTCGAAAGGTATCGATTTGCGGTCACCAATATGAAACAATTCCACCTCACCCATAAATTTCATCCCAGAATAGTTACCGCTTAAAGGCCTTGACTGGCTAGTGGGCCCACATGACACCCAATCTTGCGAGAGGAACCACATCGCCATACGATATTCTATCGAGGCAAATGAATTATCGTCGAAAAGGTATCAACAATTAGTTCGACAAGATTTCCATATATTTGTGCATTAGGGATATTAATGATTGTTTTATCTGTCATGAAACCCTGCTACGTGAGTTGGTTTCCCCCCTTTTCCCGAAATAATTGACAAAATTGTGACATCTCTAACCGGGCCATCCGAGGTAAGAATGAGGTAAATGAGGAGTCATTGGAAAGGTATATGAGACCACTATAGTGTGGTATCATGGAATCCCTTATTTATAACACTTTAAAAATAATTGTTTAACCTTGAAGCATTGTAACTAATTTGGTGTCCAAAAGTGGTCATGAACTTGCGAAGGCTTGTTCTCACCAACTGGGGGTTGAAAGAAAGCATGGGATATACCATTAGAAAGGTATTCTACTTCCCTACACCATGCCTAGGTTTTATTTTCCTTTTAAAACATAAATATTAATAGAATCAAACCAGGAAGTCAAAACTATTGGTTTTGGCCATTTGGGTGACGCTAACTTTGCATCCTCNTTATACGGACTCGGAATCGGGCCCATGATATACCATTGGAAAGATTGTACTGATCCCTATAATATTGAAGCATTTTATTTCCCACAAATTTACCAGAATTCATTTTATTCTTTGCGAAAGGACCCCATCCCAATGGGACTCACCTAATTAAAGGTGAAAGCGACCAACGATAACATTTTTTCAAACTGCATGCTTAGCTCATCAAATATGAACTAAACAATATTGAAATGAGAAATTATGATGTGGGATGGTTTTAGAAATAAAACATTACCTTGGGAAAGCCTACCCTGTGGGGAAAATAACATGGTCCTATGGCAAGCCAAGCAAGGCCGAGATGAAGTTGTTTGGGTATTGTTTAAGATGTCGATGGACATAGTGATGAAAATGATTGTTATAATGTTCTCAAAAGGGTGATAGTAAAGTAGGAAAAACCATGAGTTTTATACCATTTGACCTTTCTATCCCTCAACTAACCATGGAACCACAGACCCAACTGAATTCAGCAACTATAAACGGACGTATATTGTTGCCAGCTGACTTGACCATGTCACCTGATACTCTCTAGTGCTTGATAAGTATTTAAATACTTAGATAAAAACCCTCTGAAGGAAGCCAACTGATAATGTTTCAAGGGTAGAGGCCATAGTAACTATGACCCCTGCTACTATATTCGACTAGAACCATAGAAAAAAGTGTTTCTTGTGGAGGAATGAAGGTGAAAAACACCATGCTGAGCCCAAAGCATATTTTTGGGTCAATATTCTTGGCGTCGGAGGGGAAATTCCTTCCAAATCATGTAGAACAATGGGATCACTTGTTTGACAGGTGGGAATACTCGATGGAAATTTATACTTTCAAAGTGACCAAGGTGGGTGAGAGGGGTGAGATTCAACTGTAGTATAAGGACCATTTTTCACATTAGGGATAACTGAAGAATGAAAGTGGTGCAGTAAATATAAATAGTAGAATTTATATTGAGATTCACAAAGGATAGAAGAATGGGAATAATGAGCCAATTTTTGTTGAGCAATGTGGCCCAAGTGACATGAGACCCTCTCCGGGATTATGCCTTAATTGTGAAAATCGAGGCTTAAAGTGAACCTTGGCTCAACACAAAGTCTCATGCATGCCTTTGATTCTCGACACAAAAACAAGAAAACGAGGATATTTTGAAATCAATGACCCACTGGAGAAAAATAGAAAGAAAACCAATCAATCAAGGGAGTAACTAAATATGAAAAACTTTTGGAAATAGGTGTAGAAATATCTCAATGTTCACAAGTGTTGGAACTTTATAGGAAAAATGATTGTTTCTTGGAAAAAAATCAGATTGTAAGTGGTTAGGTAAAGTGCATTTGCAATCACATAGCTATGTAAGCCATCATGGTTTCAGCTTCACCATAGAATGATATGTTACCCCCTTAGAATTTCCCTGTTGAATTTGATTAAATAACAATCAGGTTTACTCATATTTAAGATTATATTAACTCAGAGTTTCTTGTAGGCCAAGCATGATAAAAGGGTTCCTAAGGGTGCATTCTTTTCAAATAGTCGTATCATAATAAGGATAATACCCTTCCCATGAACACCAAAGAAATAACTTTAGGTGACGACCATTCATAGGGAATTGGAGTGGTTTGCCATCCACATTTTTTAATCTGAAAGAATTTATCCCTAAAACCTCGTAGATTGTGTAAGGTCCCAACCATAAAGAATCAAATTTGTTATGTTTGGATGTGGCCTAATGTAATTTGTCTCACAGTAGGACATCATGACCTACTTTGTAATTTACCATTGTGGCTCTTTTATCGAAGGAATGTTTAAGTACAATGTCTTGCTTCTTTTGGAGGTGTTGGAATGTGTCCTTTCTTACCTCTTCTAGTTCGATGAGTGTGTCTAAACGTTATTTTAATGGTTGGATATAATATGTTTCCTCATCAATATCCAACCTCAAGGATAGAATTTGTAAGTGAACGGGTAGGACAACAGGGGCTCCATACAACAAAGTGTAAGGACTTTGACCTGTTGTTGTCTTAGGGGTTATACAATTATCCCATAATGAAAATTTTAACTTTGTGTGCCAATCCCGCTTGTTATATTTGATCATTCTCTTAAGAATCTGAATCATATTTTTATTTGTGGATTGCGCCAATCCATTACCTTAGGGGTAATAGTTGGAATATCGAAAAATTTGGATGCCATATGTAGCACCAAGGTGGAGCATGACATCAGACATGAAATTTGATCCATTATCAATTAATATGTCAGTAGGGGTTCCAAAATGGGATAAAATGTTACGCTCATTGAATTATACCACCTGTTGACACATAGTGTTCCTAAGGGAAATTGCTTCAACCCACATTTTAAAGTAGTCAGTAGGTGTTAAGACGAATATGTGACCAGCGTTGGACGACAACAAAACTGGCCCAATAAATTCCATGCCCCATCTTGCGAAAGGGACTTGGACTTCAATAAGCCTAAGAGGTAAGGAAACTAACTTTGGCTTCCCAATGAAGCATTGGAAAGCTTGAAATTTTTGAACCAGTAAATGGGCATCTTTGTGGAGCGAAGGCCAACAGTAACATACATGTAAAACTTTTGTTGCAGTGGTTTTGGCTGAAAAGTGACCTCCACAAACCCTGGAATGGCATTTTTCAAGTGTCATTTGGGCTTGATCAGGAGTCAAGCATCGTGAAAAAACCCCATCAAGGCTTCTTTGGTAAATAATTTGGTCTTGTAAAACATACCAGACAACTTATAAACGAAGTGCTCGTTTGGATTTATTATCCATGTCAGGTGGGAAAATACCATTGGTCAGAAAATACACGATAGTTCCATACCATGATTGTGAGGGAAACTCAGTTTCATTAACGAGATCTTCGAAAGAAATCAAGGCATCTACTTGAGGTGGTTCAACTATGACCAAGGGGTGGGATTGGGTTATCATTTCAGCTAGCCCTCTTCCCCTTATGGTTTTCTTTGGTTTAATGTCCAAGTCATATTCTTGCATGTAAATGATCCATTTGAATCACTTACTACACGTTTTGGTTTGATTCGAGGAAGTGACTAAGAGAGATGTAGGCACAAAAACCTGAACTTTGTGGCCTTGGATGTAATGTCAAAATTTCTCCAAGGATTTATACAAAGAATAACCATGTTTCTAAAGTGGGGAATATTTCAATTGGTGTGTCTTCAAATTTTGGCTTATGAAGGAGATTGGCCTAAGATTTTCCTCATGATCCTTCTACAATAAGATTACAAAAATTGTCTCTTCTGATGAATTAATGTACATGGAAAATTATTTAGAGGGATTAGGACTGATTAACAGAGGGGAATAAGAAATGGATTTCTTAACGGATTCAAAATCCTGATGGGTAGGGGGGTCCCATTTGAAATGAATGTCTTTCTTCATAAGATTATTTAGAGGTTTGACAACTTGAGCAAAATCAGGAATGAAGCGCCTTAGGAAGTTTATATTGCCAAATAAAGATTGCATTTATTTTTATTGGTAGGTAAAGGAATCCTTTTGATTTCTACCACTACCTCAGGATAAACTTTGACACCTTCTTGAGACATGATGTGACCCAAAATGTTTCCCTCCATAACACTGAAACTAGTCTTCTTAGGATTTAAAGATATGCCAAACTTATGACATCTAAGAAGGACTTTCCTAATGTGATCAAAATGACCACTTCGGTATTTGGAAAGGACTTTGAGATCATCAAAGTAGACAACAATCATCTTACCCAATAATCCTTTGAAATAAATGGCCATGGCATGTTGAAAGGTGTTTTTGGAATTGATCAAGTCAAAAGGCATATTGTTATATGCATATGTGCCCCAACGGGTAGTGAAGGTGGTTTTGTGACTATCAAAAAGCTTGAGGGAATTTTGATTGTAACCTGATAAACCATCTAAAAGGGGCATCATTTGAGCCCAGAGAATTGTTGGAGGATATGTTGGCACAGGGGAAGACTCAGGGTTCAATACTCAAGAGTGCACCAACAAAACCCTAACTATCGACGCTTTCGGCAACACCTGCAAAGCAGATGAAGTCTCACCCGAGGTAGAGGAAGGGGTGGTTGAAGGAATCCAGTGTCTGCAACCTTAACTGGGACACATATCTATGATTGTAACACCTTGAAAAATAAGTTAGCAATATAGTTCATCAATATCAAGTCTTAGTTTATAGCACAGATAAAACCCTAATTATAGAGCATCGCAATCTCCAACCAAATCTATCATCTAGCAGGACTTAGCATGATGAAACAGGTCAGATCTAGCAGATTCAAGCACTAAGCACATTCACACAGGTTAGGTCCAACATTTACTCTCATTATTAAGCACAAATAAACAATAGATATACCTATCATTCATCTATATCAAAGCACTAAGCAAGTAAATACATAAACACATCAATACATCGCATAGAGAATTCACAACACAGGATGTACATGGTTCACCCTCACCCTGGGGCTACATCCACCAACTCTTCGTCTTCTTTATTATATTTCTTCAATATTCTTACATGCACAGAGCCTTCAGATCAACTTCATAGAGGACAAGATATTTTCACATTCTTCGCTAGATCCTCCCTTCTCAAGTTAGGTTACAACACAAATCCTACATGCAGCCTCTTACAATCACTTTCACTTAGCCTTGCAAGTCTCACACAACATGCACAAAGAACCTAGAACTATTACTTGCACTCAACACTACTTACAACTTACTTGTCATTCACACTTATCCATTCATACTCACTACATTGCCTAGAATCTATTTATACATTACAAAATTGGGCCTAAACATGGGTAAACCCATGGGACGACATCCCCATACCCGTTACATAATCCCAAATCCAAAAAATCCCTAAAAAGGGGTTGAGATCCTGTGATCTCTGCTTCGTCTTGTGCTCTTCCTTTGACAGCCTATCGAAGTCCCAAAAATAGGTCTAACATTACCAAGGATCCCCAAAACTTTATCAAGGGATAACAGTCCCCCAACACTCACTTGTGACTCATCCTGAGTCACTCTAATTTGGATAATTCTGCCTCAAAATTTTCGATCTTGCCTCAATCTTCTTCGAATTCTTGTTGTGCCACAACCTCCTATTCAACGAAATCTTGGATAACAACTTTGTTGACAGGTCCCTCTAGGCGATGTTCTATTGCAGTGACGACTTGTTCTAGTTCTGCTCCTCAACCTTCGATCTCTGTGAACAGTTGGTAAGCCTCATCTTGTATAGGTTGGAGCCTCTCAGTCACTTCCATGAATTTTCTCTGAATGGTGTGGACCTATTGTTGGGAAGTGCACTGCTCTTGGGATCGCTTCATCCTTTCAACAACTGACAAGGGCTTCAACTGCGCTTGTATTGTTTCTGCTTGATACTTCACCTCTTCGAGCTATGACTCCAGTGTCTTTCGTTCTGTATTCTCAGTGAATCGCTCATACGTTTGGGCACTGCGATCACTCAATTGTTTACATTCCAAGGCAAGGCCCATGATTCTTTCAACTGTGCCTTGAGAAGTTTCTTCCCTTTGATCCCTAACATCAAGTGGGGTGTCAGGTACTGTATGGAGCTCTAAGTTTGCTATTATTTGTTGTAGTTGTTGGACGGATTCTGTGAGCTAGTCTACTTGATGCATGACTCGGTCTTATTCCTTTGGCTCTAACACTATCATAGAGAGAAGTGCTATGTTGAATGCTTCTTTCACTTCAAGTTGCCCTGGGATAAACTATTATTTTTTCTATTAGATATGTGCTTTCGCCCCTTCAAAATTTGTTTGGAGAGAAACCTTCTCCTGCTCTACAACTCGGTATTGTTATACTACTACTTCTTGCACTTGCTTTAGGGCCTAGGTGGATTGTTCTATTTCTTCTTGTGTGTGACGAAGGAGAGATTCAGTCGCATCATCTAGTCGTCATGGTTGGGATGGATCATCTCCCAACTCTATTTCTCCCAATGGAAGGGGTGCAGTGGACACTACGCGACTGGACTGAAGGGCCTACTATACCCCTCAGAGTTCGACCTCAATTCTGTCGTTCATCTCCTTCTTCTTGGCTTCTTGTTTTTGTAATATTTCCTACAAGGTGTTGTACATAGTTGCGATGATAAATTCAAAATCATTGACAGTGAGCATAGTCTGCATCTTGGTCAAAGTGGCTCTGGATTTCTTCCAAGAAGAGGGTTTCTTGGGAGAAACCTTCCTTTTCTTCAGAGGACCAGCCTCATCTCTAGGCGATGTTACTTCTCCTTGCTTCTTCTCGTATTCTTTTCCATTTATATCTTCTACTTCGTCATCACCCCCTTGGTTAGGTGATACTGAAGCAGTCTTTTCTGATGTGTTGCTTAAGAATTGAAATTCTTCGGTCATCTTCCCTCTACTGGTTTCAGGTGTATCATGCTCCTTGTGAGCAGCCTCCGAACTGTAAATTTTAGAGTCATATATCTCAGCAAGGTCAACGGGGAATCAGGGGATAAGGAGGTATGCTGACCAATCCTTGGTGATATCCTCGAGGTCCTCTTATGTGATCTTGTAATACGAATGAAGATCCTCCTTATGTTTGTCTTCTCACGTAGTAATATAGATGAAGTGTCTATCTTCGCGAAACATCACAAGGGGTCAGAACCTCTGTAGGGTGTTCAGTTTCATGTGAGGTTCAACCTCGATGACTCTCTTCAGCTAGAGATAATATGTGTGAAAACCTGCATTCGACTGCCACTGTTTTTCCATGTCGCTCGAGTACCAGAGCATGGTGAACATCACAACGAGTAGCCCAAACGGTTCAATGTCGGGGAAGGTTTCACCTTCTGGAATCTCTCAAGCAACAAATGCAATGAGGATCAGGAGCCAGGTAAAGTGGAACTCATAGCCCTGATCCTGTGCTTCGCTACAGTCCAATTCCAATTGATTAACTATGTACTTCACCCAGTTCATCTATCGGCCTTCTACACATTTCCCCGCAAGGTCAATGAAAAATCCTGTGACCTGTGTGGGTCTCCTCTTCCTTACGAGATTTCCTGCAATTAATTGGCATGCTAGGCATACTGCGCCATTATGTATGGAAGCTACCTTCTAGCCTCGTGTTCCTTTGTCAACATCTTCATAGGTATCCTTGATATTCTGTGCTAATGCGCGACCTGTGGATTTTCCTGGATATAATACTTGTGGGTCGGGTCCTTTCATACTTAATCCGGTGATCCTATGGATCAACGTCAGATCGGCTATAATACGACGGTCTAGAAATAAGTAGCCTCCATGGTAACATGGAAGTAAGAGCTTGATACAGGTGTTAACTTCATGGTGCCTTCCAAAGTGTGGGATTTTCATTACATTCAATAGGGTGGACTGCATGAGGTTCATCATACATGGCTGGGGGATTATTTTCAATTTATTCCCCTTCGTCCCGGTCAAGTATTTATATGGGGTGAGCATACTATGGTTCTTGTGGTCTCCTAGGTTGAAGTCACTAAACTTCAACGTTTTGATCTTGTCCTACTCTAATTGAACTGTGTGTATCCCCTTTAGGAGGTACGCAGTAAGCATGGTGTAATCAAAATATCTCGGCACACTATCATGGCTCATCGTGTTGACCAGAGGCAGGATGTAGTCGGGAAATATGGTCAGGATCATCTTCGCATTTGCTAGGTCATATCTTTGCTTGGTTCTCTTTTATGTGACAAATCAGGATGGCCCGGATCCACGAGCGGTCGATGGAGAGGCTTTCACTCCTCTCATCGATGAAGCTTGAATACCTGTAGACATTACTTTCTCAGACATGAGATCGATGAGAACTTCTTCATCGATTTTCTCCGTGGCACTGAGCTCGTCCGACATACACGCTTAGATTGGATGGATGAATGAATGTGAAAAACAATAGAACTTGTGTCGATCTTACTAATCACAACGCAGTAGCAATGAGTTCTCTATGATACAATTCACAAAAGTGTTCGCGGCACAATAGTTGACTAAATAAGTAGGAAGCAATGTAACAGATCTTTCCAATGGACAAGAGGCCTTCATTAACTTAGTTTTGTCTATTACAGTGCGGTCTCAATGGTCTGATGGTGATATTTCTAGCCATAAATGTCGTTCTAACCATTAGTGGCATCGGTCGAATGGTTATGCTATTCCCAATAGCTATATTTCTTTGTCATTGCGAGGTGCCATGTGACGTTGTTCTAATATCCCGACGAAGTTCCTATTTTATAAATTTTCCTTCTGCGAAGTTCCCTCTGGAACCTTCTATAACTTTTCGATATTTTCTCTCTTCTTACTGAGATTTATATCCTTTTTTCTGGTGATCTTCATCTCATGATTCCTCTTTCCATTCTGATTCTTGTCTTCTTTTGTCATAGTAATTTTTCATCGTTGAGATTATTTCCTAAGATTCAAGGGAAATACTTATTCTTTATTTGTGGTAGATTCTCTACTCTCCTGTATAGATAGGTGTCTCAAGTCCTCATGTGTCCTTTCAACTTCGACATCCAAGTCTTTGGTTCTAAATAGCTTCGATCTATACTCCTGTTCTTCAATCAACTGTGCGATTCTCTTAGTCATGAAAACTTTTAGTTCTTTCTTATTTTTCTCTAAGGATTCTTCTTCTATCCTTCTGTCCTAATCCTTTTCAATCCAAGGTTTTCCTAGTACTATAGAAAATGGGGCGTCGTTCTCAATAAATTTAACAACTTCAAAATATTCTTCTATCGAAGTTCCATGACCACTCATAGATATCTGGGTGAGTCTTCCACATAGGGTTATCAACTTTCCTCTAAACAATACTATTCCTCCCAATGAAGGAATCATAGTAGTCTTTCCTATAGCTTCCCAAGTTCTTTATGTCATGACATTCACCTACGTTTCTTCATCTAGAACACAATCAATGTCGAAGTCTCCTATCCTTTCTTCTATCACTCTTTTTCTTTGAAGATCTATGATAAGTTGATATGTCGGTGGTCATTCAGGGATTCTTTCATTTTCAACAATACAGTCTCTAATTCTTTCTAGGGTTCTTCCATGATCTTAGATTCTTGACCTTTCTCAGGGTCTACTTGTTCCATATTCATTCTTTCAATTTTAGCAATAATTCTAGGGAAATCTAAAACTTCATGGTCCATAGCTTTACAACAAAGACAACTAAGTCTTCTACCAGAACATTCCTTAGCCAGATGAACCAGTCTTCTGCAACTGTAACAAAAGGTTAATTCTTTCTTTCTCTTAAATGTTCCCCAACCTTTCCTGTACTGCGCACTAGGATCATAGTAGTTAACCTGCAAAAAATTCTTTCTAGGATCCTGCATCTATTTGTTCATCCAAACATTCTTTCTATGCATAGGTATAACATATCTTTCACTATTCTTATCAGATCTATTCATATCAAATCTTCTTCCATCTAGCTGGGCCCTACTTTTCAAGCTAGGAATTTTTTTATCAAACATACCCAAATCCATACTTTTGAAACAAAAATTTCCACTTATCTTACCTTTAACAAAGCACAAAGATTTCAGATCTTACCTCTTCTTTTCAGATCAAAATTATTTTCTTAGAACAGAGCTTCATAGAAGTAGAATACTGCGTACTAGGGAAATATATCTACACACAGATATTTTAGAGTTTTAGGTCAAATCTTCGCACAAAGCTCCTTTTTTCCTCAGTTCCCAGCAATTACAGTTTCATGTCCCGACAACGGAACCATTTTTTGGCACAGGGGCATACCCAGGGTTAATACTCAAGAGTGCACCAACAAAACCCTAACTACCGACCCTTTCGGAAACACCTGTGAAGAAGATGAAGTCTCACATGAGGTAGAGGTAGGGGTGGTGGCAGGACTCTAGTGTCTGCAACCTTAGTTGGTACACAGATCTGTGATTGTAACACTTAGCATGATGAAACAAATCAGATCTAGAAGATTCAAGAACTAAGCACATTCATATAGGTCAGATCCAACATTTACTCTCATTATTGAGCACAAAGAAACAACAAATCTACCTATCATTCATCTATATCAAAGCACTAAGAAAGTAAATACATAAACACATCAATACATCGCATATATCATTCACAACACAGGATGTACGTGGTTCACCCCCACCCTAGGGCTATGTCCACCACCTCTTCGTCTTATTTATTATCTTTCTTCAATCTTCTTACATGCACAGAGCCTTCAGATCAACTTCATAGAGGACATGAGATCTATGCATTCTTCACTAGATCCTCCCTTTGCAAGATAGGTTACAACACAAAGCCTACATACAGTCTCTTACCATCACTTGCACTTAGCCTTGCAAGTCTCACACAGTAAGCACAAAGCACCTACAATTGTTACTTGCACTCAAGACTACTTACAACTAACTTGTCATCCACACTCAGCCATTCATACTCACTACATTGCCTAGCATCTATTTATGCATTACAAAATTGGGCCTAAACATGGGTAAACCGATGGGCTGACATCCCCATACCCATTACATAATCCCAAATCCAAAAAATCCATAAAAACTAGCCGAGATCCCATGATCTCCACTTTGTATTGTGCTCTGCCTTCAACAGCCTATCAAAGTCCCAAAAATAGTTCTAACATGATGAAGGATCCTCAAAAGTTGGTCAAGGGACAACATGATCTCTTCCATAGGCAGGACAAGGTAGTTTTATTTTAGGGACACTCTATTCAAAAGTTGAAAGTTGACACATAAATGAAAATCACCAGTTTTCTTCCTAAAGGGAACTAAATTAGATACCCATTGTGAGTAACAGACATGGTTATGACCCTGAATGCTTCCATCTTGTCTAATTTAGCCTTAATTGTTCATTCTAAAGTAGGTTTGTTCTTTCTTTGTCTCTTCCTGTAAGGTTTTGAATCAGGTTTTATGGGTATGGCATGGACTATCTCTTGCATATCGAAAACCTTTAGATCTTCGTAGGACCAGGAAAAAACATCCTTGAACTATATCAAGAGTTCATTTAATTGAGCGATCTCAGAAGGGGAACACTGTGACCCTATATAAACCAGTTTTAGATATTTCTAGGTTCCCATGTTTATAGGGATGGTTTCTTACACCTTCCTAACAGATTCACTATCAATACTAGGTGCAGAGGTAGTAGCGTCATTGGAATCAAACATAGATTCCAGTACGAACAAACGAGGGGGAATTTTATTTTTCTTCAATTCGATTATGTCCCTGGTTTCCTCTTCCAACTCATGTCTGATACGTAAATATTTGAATTCCTCCTTGTTTTGAAGGAACCTATAGATTTTTTCTTCAGTATAAAAAATTTTCCAAGAGTCAACGTTATCAGGTAATGAAGCTCTATGCAAAATTTGTACTTTTATATATTTGATAGACCTTACGAAATTCGAAGTGAATCACGAACAAACCAAGTCCAAAGTATCAGCTACGTTGTTTGTGGACCTAGGTACAACTTAAATGTTGAAAGATAATAACTTCAAAATAAGTTCCTTATCCCTTCAGTGGTATTGTTTGAGGAGTGGGTTATGAACTTCATATTTATCTCTTATTTGAGTCACAACCAATTCAGAATCCCCTCTCACCAACAAATGGCAAATTCCTAAGTCTCATGCCTTTTGTAGGCCTTGAACTAACGCTTCATATTCAACCATATTATTAGTGTTAGGGAATTCTATTCAAAAATATAAAGGGTTATCCTTTCCCTTGGGATCAAACAAAATGAACCTAGCTCCAGGTCCATAATTGGATTTAGCACCGTCAAAATCTATGTTCCACGCCATTTATTCCAACTCAGAAGGAGGGACATGTGCATCTTCCTTAGATAACACAGTATACGTACCCATACACGTATCTTGAAAATACACATGTTTTTTATTGTAGAAAACAAGTGCAACTTGATCTCGGTATTTTGGTTCCCCCCTGGTGACAACTTCAACATCTTTATGAGGAAAGGTGAAGTGGGTTCCTTCCATGAAGTAACAACCCTTTTTGAATTTAGTGGACCACTCCCTCACGAAAAGCATGTCATATGCTTCAGGTATGTCTGCTACAATCATGTTTATGAGCATGCTCACATATGGATCTTGGTTTAAAGTAATCGATAAGTCCTTGATATAACCAACAATTTCTACAGTCCTTGAATCCAAAGCATTCAAGACCCAATCTCCTCGTGACTCGAAGGGGCATGAAATTATGCCTCGCTCTTGTTTCAATGACACAATTATGGAGAACAAAATCATAATTCATAATTGAGACATAAAACGGAGGAACCCCAGGGTCTAGATCATTAACATCAAATACCTCCTTAGGTTGAGAAGATAACTCTTTGGAAAGAGGAACTCTTTGTTCTATTCATGGAATAGGAGGTGCTTGTAGAACACACGAAAGGTTTTGAAAATGAGAAGGTTTTTTAAGAGCATATAATAACATCATGTGGGTGGGGACCATTTCTATATTTGCAACAACTTTGTAAGGTATCAGTGTTGGGAAATAGGGTGGTGGATTATTAGGAAAGTTTACCATGTTTGGAGTCCACAGAACCCTATTCCTTGGAGGAGAAGGTAATCTACCATTCACAGGAACTTTTATTTTTTCATTGTCCTTAGGATCAATTTTGGTCCCTTCTACCCCTTGCGGAGTGGTTTCAGTGGCCTGAATCCTAGTTTCTACAACAAATCTTCTGAAGGTAAGAGGATCATCATCGCAGGGAATAAAATCTTTCATGTTAACTTGGTAATTTTTGGAAATTGAGGCAATCTTGTTTTTCACTGGAGGTAAAGGGTATTTGACTATTTTATAAAGTTATAGGTGATGTGTATATGAGTAACAATACTCAAGATCATGGAATTCTTGGAAAAAGTGGCACCTCACTTCAACAAGATGTTTCCTAGGAGGAGGAGTAGGAGGAAAAGGAGGCCTTAGCCTTGCAGGAGCAGTAAACTGCAAGTCATTCACCTTTCGATTAAGGGAAAGTATTTGGTTGTTCATGTTCATTAACAAATTGAGAAGTTGGGATCCTATTCAAGGTTGAGGTAAAGAGTTGGATATAGTTTCGAATTTTCTCCCCCTCATGGATGGATATGGTTGTGAAATCCCTAAGTAGAGAAGCCACATCACCCACCCCTTGGAAATGATTCTTGAATTCTTGGACCATAGTGTTCCAATATGGGATATTATCATTGGGAATAAAGTGATACCATATTTCTTCTTAACCCTCAAAGGTTCTTACAAAAAGTCTAAATATGACATCAGGAATTTTTATGTCCATAACTACTAATGCATGATACAATTTTTTTATATGTTCCTCGAAATTCAATGTACCAGTGCCACTGAACTTAGGAAGCATGTTTGGGGCATGTATCGACATGTCATGAAGAGTTCAGGGAAGCCTCAAAGGAGTCTCGTGTTGCCATACATTACCATTGAAACAACTATGGGAGGAACAACAACAATTTTTGGAACAACGAGAGGAACAACCTGAGGGTTAGTAATTGTCGCTGGATTGACTAAATATTTCTTTAGTAGGGGATTTTTAAAAGGAGAAGAGGAAGAAGGTGACTCATCTCACACGATAGGTGTGATTATTTTCTCGTGTTTCCCATATGTATGTGTCTCACTACTTTTTTTATTTAGTGAATTTTGACTTATTGTATTCCTCGGGGACATTGTTTGCCTAGTCTTAGGATGTTTCTACCCTGCCAGCTTGCAAGGGGATCAAGTAAGTACTTTAAGTACATGATATGTATCACACAAACAATCCTAATATTTATGACATGATGTTGATTAACCTAGCTATAAACAAATATTGTTTTCGTTCTTCTTTAAGTGGAAGGTAAAGTATGAAAGATTTATAACTTCTCACGTGAGTTTGAATAAGTAAAATTGGAAACTGACAAGGTAAGAGGAAAGGAAAACCCGATCTTATTTATGACTCCCATATGCAATGAAATTGCAAGGGAACTGAATTATAACAATTACCAAAGAAAATCCAAAGGATTAATGAAATACCTTGCCACACAATTTTGTCAACAGGTGGGAAAATTAAGGACCCCAAATAATTTGGGTCCAATGTGTTTGAAAACACAGGTATTCCAATAGAGGACGAACACCTTCAGTAACCACTCACATAACCAGATAAAATATCAGCACAATGATGTTTTCATGTGGTAAAACCCCTACGGGGAAACATCCATGGCCCCAGCCAACACGACCACTTGGAGCAGTTTATTAATGTAAAGAAAAAGATTACAGAGAGATTTTACTAGAGATTTTCTCACAATCGATCATTGGAAAATGAATCTCCATGCTCTTTAAATATAGATCATGGACCAATCAGGTATTAAGCCATGGATCAATGGCCATTAAGATCGAGGAGAGTATGAACCATCAGATCACTCTATGTTGGGAACATATCATGACTGTCGTATTTCCTAAATACAAATGCATACTAATGCATACTAAAGAAAAACAATAGAAAACACACTTTTACCTAACGGCGCAGTAGACCAAGTAGATCTTACTAACTCCTAAGTGTCTAAATAACCTAACATTCCCCATTAAGAACAACTTGGGATAGGATTGAAGGATTTACAATAGTGACACAATAGGAGAAGGAAGGAGGCATTATAGCCTATCACCCCTTAATGAAAAATTCCTGAACTACTAACATAGATTGAAGTTTGGAAAACTTTTCTTCTGTAAGAGACTTTGTGAAAATGTCTTCAACTTGATCTTCTGTAGAGAAAAAGAGCACTTCAATAAATTGATCATGAATGAGATTTCTGATGAAGTGCATGTGTATCTCGATGTGTTTGCTATGTTGATGTTGAACTGGGTCTTTGGCGAGCTTGATGGCACTCTGATTGTCACACCTAAGGCTAGTCGTATGCTGGTGCTGGAATCCAAACTCTGAAAGGATTTGTCGAAGCCACAGGGCTTCATGACTTTCATTTACCTTTGCTCGGTACTATGATTCTACTGAAGAAATTGCAATAGCCTGTTGTTTCTTCCAGGCCCAAGTGAAAGATCATGAACCAAGGCTGAAAACATAACCTGCAGTAGAATTTTGATCATCAACGTCGCCGGCCCAATTTGAATCAGTGAAACAAACCAATAGAGGAGTCCCCCATGAACTGTAATGTATCCCAAATTGAACTATACCATGGGCGTAGAAAAGTATCCTTTTAGGTGCTTTCCAATGGATTTCATGGGGTGTTTTCATATACCGGGCAACAAGACCAACAACAAAGGAAATATCAGGACAGGTATGAGTCAAGTATAAGAGGCTACCAACTAACTGACGGTACAGGGTGGCATCAACTTCAGGAGAAGTATAGGTGGAAGTAAGATTGACTCCAAACTGGAAGGTAGAAGGGGTTGGTTTACAATCGTCCATGTGAAAGTGACAAAGAAGGTCACAAGCATACTTAGATTGGGAAAGAAAAATTCCTTCATTGGTTTACAAAACTTGGAGGCCAAGGAAATAGTGAAAAAAGCCTAAATTTGTCATTTCAAATTGCTTCTTAAGGTTGGTTTTCACATGGTTTAAAATTTTTGAGTCACTACCAGTAAGGATAAGGTCATCAACATAAAGGACAAGAATTATGAGATGGCTTCCTACTTTCTTGGTATAGACATTAGGATCAGAATGGCATCTAGAGAATCCAGTAGCAATAAGAAAGATATCCATTTTGGCATACCAAGCTTGGGGAGCTTGCTTGAGACCATAAAGAGATTTCTTGAGGCAAAAAACAAGGCTAGAGTCATTCTGGACATAGAGAGGAGGTCATTCCATGTAGATTTCTTCTTGCAAATCTCTGTGCAAGAAGGCATATTTAACATCCATCTGATGGACCTCCCATTTATGTGAGGCATCAAGGGCAAGAACAAGGTGCATGGAATTCATTTTTTCTACAGGGACAAAGGTTTCATTATAGTCAATTCCTTCAACTTGGGAAAATACTTTGGTAACTAACTAAGCCTTATGTCTTTCAACACTTCCATCTGATGCATACTTAGTTCTGTAGACCCATTTTCAACTAACAAGTTTTCGTCCTTTTGGAAGAGGTACAAGATCACAAGTATTGTTCTCCATTAAAGAACGATATTCTTCATTCATTTTTGTATCCCAATCTGGATGACCTAAATCTTCTACAAATGTCTCTGGATCATGATTTTCTAAAACTTGAGCCAAAAGAGAAGAGGCTTGCTAGAACTATGAACGTGTCTGATGTTGATCTGAAGGACCACAAAAAAGATCACCAGCTACTTCTCATGTTGAATGGACCCATCTAGGAAGCGGTGGAGTTGGTGCTAGTTCAGGTTCAAAGGACTCATCTGGAGGAGCGTGAGTAGGTGAAGGTGGATTTTCATCCTCACTGCCATCATTTGAAGAAGAAACTAGGTCATAAGAAGGCACAAATGTCGAAGATGGCTCATGGGCCGAAGAAGGCACAATCACCGAATTAGGCTCACAGGCTAAGATATTTTCATCAAATTTAACATCTCTTCCAACAATAATTTTATTACAATGTGATTGAAGAAGTTTGTAACCTTTGACATCTTCAAAATAACCAATAAATATACACTTCTCACTTTTAGGCTGCAATTCTTTCCTTTTCTCATCAGGAATGTGAGCCCATGCTATACTTCCAAATACACAGAAGTGACATACATCTGGTTTAATTTTAGTCCAAGATTATTCCAGTGTTATATTTTTAAGAGCCTTTGTGGGAGTATGATTTACTATGTAATTTGCACAGTTGATGGCTTCCACCCAATACTTTAGACTTAATCCCTTAGATTGGATCATACAATTAGCCATTTCTTTTAATGTGCGGTTCTTTCTCTCAGCAACACCATTTAAGCAATTAGCCATTTCTTTTAATGTGCTGTTCTTTCTCTCATCAACACCATTTTTGTGGTGTATATGGAACAAATGTGTTGTACTCTTGGATTCCTGTGTAGCTCAAGATTTTGTAAAATTATTGTTCACATATTCACCTTAATATTCCGCTCTTAAACTTTGAATTCTGATGTCCAAATTTTTCTACAAGGGCCTTCAGAGGCCAAAACTTGCCAAAACTCACTCTCTGATTTTTTAAGAAGTAAAACCTGGCACGCTTGGAAAAGCCAATACTTAAAAGCAGAAATACTTGCACCTAGATAAAGAATGAGAAGAAAGTGGACAACACAAACCACTGTGAACAAGCTACAAAGCACTGAGGCATGCCAAGAGGCGTGTTTGTCAAAATTCTCCATGATGTTTGTCGAGAATACAACTGGCACAAACACTCATCTCTGCATGAAACAAGAGGAAGACCAGTCACCATCTGTTCATTACATAGTTGCTGCAATGAGCAATAGTTTAGATGACCAAACTGATCATGCCAAAGTTTTCTCAAGTCGTCGCTATCAGCAACAAAATCTAATGAAAAAATTGATGACCCAAAGTTGTCAAACTTGTACAGCTTGGTAATATCATCAGGAATTTCAGTTTCAAGAACATGCTTATGATATTTTAGATCCTTGATTACAACTTGGTGAGGTGAAAGATCAATGGTTTTACCTTCACCTGAATGAGTGATTTGATATACTGATAGAAGTTTATAAGAAATACTTGGAACACATAATACATCATTGAAATGACCATTATCTACTTGAACTTTTCCACATCCTACAACACTAAGAGATCTATCATCACCAAAAAATATGTTCTTGATGTTACATTCATTTAGAGATGAAAAGATGATTTATCCTTATCCATATGATAAGATGCTCCTAAATCAATAAGCCACTCATCATAAGAAGAAGTAGTAGTAGAATTTGAAATGAAGGAGAAACCAGAAGCAAAAAGTGCATGTCCATGAGAAGAAAAAGTAGAATCAATACTGATGTTGTTCTTCTTCATCGCTACTTCTAAAGCTGCCATCTTCTTGAAACATTTGGACTCATCATGACCATCTTTATCACAAAAGTTGCAATGTCTGTTAATNCTTACTTTTATATTTTGCTCCTTTGTCACCAGTAGGAGCTGAAGCTGTCTGAGCAGGTTTGGTACCCTTATGTTGTTTGTTGTTATAGAGAGGATGTTTCTTCTTGGGATACTTGAGTTTATCTTTCTGTTGGGTAACTAAGGCTTTGTTGGAGGGACCTGTAGTGTTGATCACTCCAAATTGTACAAGCTTATCTTCCTTTGGAATCAAAGAAGCACAAAAGGACTCAAAAGTGGGTTTTTCATAAGCTTCTTCCCCTAGAGCCTCTCTCATTCCATAAAAGGTAGATACAAACACAAAATATGCACTACCTATATTAGAAATAATAAGATAGATGCAACACTCTTCCTCCATATTTATCTTACATTCTTCACATAAAATTCTGAGTGTTTTAAACCTAGATAGATAGTCTCCAAGAAAAGAAAATTCATTTGGACTAAAGGTCAGTATTTGATTTTCTAACTGTTGTGCTTGAATAATATTGAGTTTACCAAACACAAATTCAATTATGTTCCAAGATTCTTTGGGGTCATCAATATCTTGAAGGTGGTACCTTAAATCAGGAGAGATGGAAATTCTGATTAGTCCACGTGCTTCGTCATTCCTATTATCCCACTTGGCTTTCTTATCAACATTAGTGGGTGCTTTTTCCTTTCCCAAGGTAATCTATTACAAGCGTTTACTTCTTAATAAATATTTCATATGACATTTCCATTGGAAGTAGTTATTGTTGGTAAGAAAGACAGTACTTGTAGAATCCATACTAAATATGCAGATAATGTGGATTTAAAAACTGAAATGGATGATCTAGATGGAAAGAGCTTGAAAAGTTATGCGGTTTTAAAAAAAACGGAACTGAAAAAAGACTTCCTATGTTAGAGTTATGCCCTTTAAAAAAAAGACACAATCGGTAACCAAATGACCGCATGATTGTGTAAGTTGCTTTATGAAGTGACCCACTTTTATAAAGAGAAGTGGGGATCACTTTTACAATGAAGTTACTTTATAACAAAAAAGATGCATGTAAAATAAATAACTCTAAAATAAAATATTAAAGCTACTTATAGTGATTCACTTTTATACTTGAAGTGAAATACACTTTACAATTTTATCATGAACTTTTTCAAAAAAAAATGTAACAAAAGAGAGACTTGAACTCAAGACCTCTTACTTAATAAGGCAACTTTTAACCAAATTATATAGCAAAACATATTGTAATGTTCAAAAGGAGGATTGGGGGTGTTGTTGTTGTTGTTGTGGAAGATGGCCTTGGAGAGCGTGCTAAAAAAAAATCTTTTCACACAAGAAAAGTTTTTTACTTCTCGATGACAACAAGGGTTAGATCTCGGTTAGCTTACCCGGAAGATGCACCTTTTCCTATCTATTTCTGATTTGCTGAGATCGCACAGGGTGTGGGGAAAATAGAATACGCAGATCTAAAAGAGTAGCAACCCAAAAATAAATAAAACAAAACCGAAATAAAACAAAAATACTACTCTACAAAAAATTTAAAAAATGTGTATTCAAGCTTTATACCTCGAGATCTGACTGTAATGACTGTACCTTGGGAAAACAAAAATATTTTCGAGTGAAACAAAAAATATTCCTGATTAAAATGAGTGCTCCAGACGCAATGGAATAGTCCTCTCAACCCAGAAATGTACATAAATGACAGAAAATGGAGATGAGGCAACTCGGCTTCATGATCTCAATCTACAACATGAGTGGGTCTTTAAATAGGCTCTGATACCAGGTTCCACAACACAGGTATTCCAACAGAGGATGAACACCTTTAGTAACCACTCACATAACCAGATCAAAGATTAACACACCAATGTTTTCATGTGGTAAAACCCCTACAGGGAAACATCCATGGCCCCAACCAACGCGGCTAGTTGGAGCAGTTTATTAATGCAAAGAAAAAGATTACAGATAGATTTTACAAGAGAGTTTCTCACAATCGATCATTAGCAAATGACCCTCCATGCTCTTTAAATAGAGGTAATGGACCAATCGGGTGTTAATCCATGGATCAATGGTCATTAAGATCGAGGAGAGTATGAACCATCAGATCACTCTATGTCGGGAACATATCGTGACCATCATATTTCCTAACTACAAATCCATACTAATGCATACTAAACAAAGACACTAGAAAACACACTTTTACCTAAGGACACAATAGACCAAGTAAATATTACTAACTCCTAAGTGTCTAAATATCCTAAGACAAAGCTCACTACAAGTTTGGGAAACAAGAAAAACTAAAGATATTTGGAAGGTCCACAGTATGGTATCTAGAAAAGGGACGTGTTATAAGAAAAATATGTCCGCTGGGACAGATCCAACCTACACGGTTATGGCTGTAAAATTGGTTACAACCTATTTCATAGCTCGACACGAGGCATAGAATACACACACCTCAGATGGTCCTTCACATGAGGCGGTAAAGAAGGGGAAAAATGAGAGGTGAAATACTTATAAGAAGTCTTTCTTAGGACCATCCACCCTGGGCGTTGTCCTCCTTCAGCTTCTTGGATGGAAAAAATGGCCTTGGTGGTGAAAATTATGGAGAATGGGATGAAAATAAGCTCATTGATTTTTAAAACAAAAAAGTAAACAAAGCGAACAACGAGTTGTTTGCTCCCTTAAATCCTTGTAAAATGGCCCAAAATGGGTTCCCGAGGTAAATCGGGGTCCTTGAAAATAGACCAGTGGATGCCCTAAGTGAAAAAGTCAAAAATAAGGGTGAAACTTGAGTTTAAAAGATACATCCAAGTATTTGTGGATGTCTGTAAATTGCGAACAACAAGTTGTTCAAAGCTTTTAAGGCAGGGAAACAATCCCATAATGGCTTGGTACCCCTCAGGGTGACCCAACAAGTGATCTCGAAAAACTATCAAATCAAAAGGGGGGTTGTAAATCAAGATGGACAACCTTTTTACAAAATGTTATAGTTATGTTTAGGACAGTATTTACAGCTACAATTTTTGTTGATGGATGAAGGGTGGACTGACAAAAGGTTTGACTTTAAAATGTAATTTATTGGTGAATTTTAAGTTATTAACACATGCATTGGTCACCACACTCTTTTAAAGATTCTCCTTATTAGACAAACACATCTTGAAACTATGCCAACCAATATAAGGAGAGTAGTCTTAGTATACCACAGTGGTTAGTTTGAATAGTTCCCCATGTAGTTCAGAGAAGCAGGGATTAGCCGATTCTCATCACTCGTGCTTTCGGGCTCTTAAAGTGACTTGTATGGAAGAAGGATACCTGTGAAAAGGAAGAGGCCCAAGACTGCCCTAAAGGGAGTTTTAGTTGAGATTACCCAAGCAGTGTAGTATCCCAACCAAGATGAGTTATTCAACTCCTTAACCGTGTGGTACTAAAGAGAGATCACTCAATTTATACTAACTAGACAACTTCTAAGGTGCTCATGATGAAGAATCCATGGGTTTGAAACATAGTATTCTATGAAATTGAAATTACTTGAAATAAAGGACTAGGTCATCCACGTGGCGAAGTCACGTCTCACTTTTGCAAGCGTGCCTCCTAGTCAATAAATTGAAATATATATAAAGATTTATACAAAAATAAATAAATATGTATGTGAAATATACATCAAGACTAAATAATATGTGTACGCATATACCTAAATATTATAGGTTTTTGTTTTGAATGTGGATGGGGCAGACCCGAGCTTTGTTTTCAAGGGTTTTCTAGTTTCCTGAGCGTTTTTAACTTGTTGATTTTTGTGTGACCCCTTTAGGGGAAGCCACTTGTAGATGAGTGTATGAGGAAATATATAATGAAAAATGAAAAAATCAATTAATTGCAAGTAAACAAGTATACCATTCAATCCAAAGGAATGGGTTGAGGCTCTTTGCGAGCGGCAAGGTCGTCATATGCATGAAAGCCCAAATTGATTCCTCGTGTGGGGATTGGAAGTTTACTTATTGGAATTCAAAATAGTGATGATTATTTACAATGGTACATATCAATTTTATAAATAGAAATTTATAAACAAACTAGTCAAACTATCTACACAAGAAAATCATTTCGACATGGGTACATGTGCCAAAAGTTTTGGAATGAGTACGCAAAGAGTTGATCGAGAGACAGATTAGGGAAAACAGTGAAAATGTGGAAATATTATGTGCTGGAAACCAGAATTTATAGGATGTGACATGCCTACATACATGTAGATAAAATGGGTTTTCTTGGTTCAATCCAATTTGGCCTCGGAGGCCTCTAATTAGGCATCCTTCCGGCGCATGTTTTTTGGACCAATAATGATTCTGTGGAACTCTGGGACATGCCAATGAAATTATGGGATGAATTTGAATATTTGAATTCCATGGATGCATTCTTGACTTTTCCCCGGTCGTTTTGACTATTTGCGAGCAAAAATCTACCTATGTATGGCAAAGTTATGGCATTAAAAGCCCCAGTGACCCTGGAGGGGGGTGAATTAAAATTTTATTATATAGTTTAAATATATATGCAAAATTTATTATAATTTATAAATTTTATTATAATTTTTTAATAATAATTTTATTTTTCATATATATATAATATTTTTAATATATATTGTATATATATATAATTAAATTAAATTAAAATAAAAAATTAAACTTAAAAAATTAAAACAAACTTTATAAAATACATAAATTATATAACAAAACAAAATTTAAATAAAATTAAATTTAAAACCGAGTTATGGAAAATGGAGGGTTGGTGCAGTGGTTGGAGGAGCGAAGGGAGAAGGGAGGTGGTGGTAAGTGGTGGTGGCATGGAGAAGTTGGGAGCAGAGTTGTGTCGAAAGGGGGATATGGAGGAGCGAAGGGAGGAGAGTGCATGTAGGAGGTTGGAGGGATGGAGCATGCATGCAGGGTCGTGGGAGGTGAAGCTTGTACGCACGAAGGAGGGAGAATGGAATGGGGAAATGGGTGTGTTGGCAGCATGGAGGTTGCAGGAATGAAGTGGAAGGAGTGGATATGGGGAGAGGAGTTCATGGGATTGTGAGGTGTGTGCATGGAGGAGGAGATGGGAGAAGAGGAGAGGGAAGCTTACGCGGGGGTTTGCAGTGTGGAGGAAGTTGGGGGGAGAAGAATAGTGGAGGGAGGTTAGCGTAGAGGAGGGAGAAGAGGAGGGTATGGATGGAGGAAATGTGGGTTTTCTACGGGCGGGAGGAGGAATAAGGGGAGAACGGGGGAAATTGAATCTTCAACGCGAGGGGAGGAGATGGAGTGCATGGTCTATGAAAAGGAAGCAGGGAATAGTGAGAAGAATGGTTGTTGGCATGAGGGTGGTAGTGGCACCCCTAGTGGTGGTCGGGTGGCAGACCACCCAAATTTTCATTTTTTAAAATTTTTATTTTCTATGGGTTTTGAACTTTAGGAAAAGGGATGGGAGGTATTGGGTTCAAACCCCCTCCACTCCTGTGATGTACCTCAAAATTTATATAATTTTTTTTTTTTTTTCTTAGGGTACTTCTTTTCCTATTTTTCAAATTATCATAACCAACATAACCTTCTTCACTGGAGGTTCACAAATGTTGAGGTTTAATCTTAAGAACCTATGTTTATTGAAATGTCATTTAGTTCCTAAGAGCCTCTAAGGGCATCATTGCCTTTCCTGTCATACCCACATTTCTAGCTATACTTTAATATTGACGAGTACAAATACTAATCCCCTTATTCTTTCCTTTAGTGATACTTTAACATTGACGAGTGTTAATTCTAACCGTTCATTCAACCCTTGGTCCCTTTCTTTGGCACTAACAAGTCTGTGCATATTCACTATATCTATATGTCTATATACATATATTTTCTATCGATTAAGTCTTCGATATATAAAGTGTTACATATGTTTGGGTATATCATGAGAATAAAGTTGAAAGATCCCTTATACATATACATATATAACCCGATACATTAATAGTTTTGATATAAAGGAAGTCTAAGTTCATGGCCTTTCGATCAACAAACAATTTGGTGATAAGGTACAAGAAGGAAATATGTATTTTCCATAAATGATTAAGGGTCTCTTCACAGGGAAACATTAGTCCACTCATGCTAGCCCGTGGTATCGAGGTCTGAGCCTAAATTATGCCCTTAAAGTAAAATGTGTACATTCCTAGCCTTAGTCCACTAACACACTGTGTAAATAAGGGTCGTTGTCAGTTACAAAGTAGATGTTATGATATTCTTTCCCATCACATTTACTCAGTGTAAGAACTGGTGTAGTAACTATCAGGGTGCATTGATACCTTCGTCCCTCTCCTTAATGAACACCTACCTTGAGACCCACCTAGACCTATAAATTTCTTTCATGTCCTGTGAGGGTGTGGTCACTTCCTGAATATCACATGGCTTAATACGACCATATTAAATTCTTTGTCTCTTAAGCCCTTCTGGAAAATTAGTTAGGTTCCATTTCCATTTGGATTGATCGCTCTACAAGAAGGTCCTGGGTAGTGATGGGTATACGCTCTGGTGTGAGGGCCGAAGAGATGTTTTATTCTGGCAGAGGCGGAATACGATCGTTTATCTCCCCACAACCAGTGTAAGGCTATTTTTCAAACCCTATCATTTATTCTGTATGGGAGTTTCCAATTTTTCTTTAGAGTTTTCTTTGTACAAGCATATCTATATTTGCATAGTGTAGTTTGTCGTAGGGTAACGGTGGTTGTTTTTAGAATGTTGTCGTCCAGGCCATCCCTTTGGGTGCCTATCAGTCTGTTATGTTTATTGTAATATTTCGTAAGTGTAGTAGTCTTCCCTTACAGATTAAAGAGTGGAATGATACTGTTTTTTAGTCACTTTCACTTGCGATTTACGTTAGGGTTTCCATCCCTTTACTATTGGGTTGACTCTTGTATGTATAAACTATGGCCGAACAATCTGTATGTTTCAGGGATAAGAGTACTGGGTTTTATTTCCTATGTTCTGTGATATACTGTGTTCAAAATTTTTGGCCTTAGTAAGAATACCCCTTTCCAAGGTTCTATGTTCTATTATTCTGAATGGATTCTTGCTTGGGGTTTTCAGAATACCTTTCGACGGTGTTTTCTTGTTTGTCTTAATCTTTAGAAATTTTGTTGTTTTGATGTTTTAAGATTTGTATAACCTATTCTAATGATGGGGCCTCTGATTCTTGCAAGGTACCCATCATATCAACTTCAGTTCTCTCCTCCCCTCCGGTTCTAGGATGCCTCTGTCAATTCTGAAGTAGACGACGACCGATGCTAAGGCCCTAAGTTAAGTATATTCCAAAACTCCTATGTATACTAATTTACTTGTATTTTATTTATCTTTGTAAATCAAATGTGAGTCTCGTTGACATCTACTAATAAGTTTTATTTTTTCTTCTATTTCCTTGCAGGAGCAGAGCATCCAAACCCTTGAATTTTCCCTGGCATCCCCATATGCAAGGTACTCGAGTTCCTTTTGAAAATACTCCGTAATTAATAATCCAGGTTTTTGAAATGAAGGTTTCGGTTCTAAAATCAGTCATCGCATGGTGTATTACCGTCTTAGTTTCTTTCTTAGAAGAAGAATTTAGACGTTGTACCATATTCACTGCGAGTGACTATTATGTAGCAGTCGAGATATTTTAATTACTGTTCTGGATTTTTGTTGATACATTAATTATTCATTCAAATAAATAAGTATAACCACTTCTATGCTCTTTGGCAGTGATTCTCATACATTTATGGTTTTATTTTATAGTATTTACAAAACTCCAATATGATTAATAGATTTGCAATTTCCCTCTATTTCCATTGTCGCCTGATTGATCAGAGGGTTGGCTTAATTTGCTAGTTGACGACAGGGTTATGGAATTCATTTGTATAATTAAACGAACGAATCAATATCTTTAAGGTTTCACGCATTTCTGTTCTTGTTTTAAAATGTTTCGTCCTTAAATTCTTTGTTCCATAGTTTTCTATTTACATTGAAAGGTCACAAGCATTTCTTCTAGAGTTCCATAATGTGCTCGATGGGGGCTTATCCTCATGCATAAGTTCTTGTATGTATTCCTATATGTATATGTATTTCTATATGTAACTCTACACAGTTGATTCTTGTTTATGTATATAGTTTGCACAGGTAATTTAGAATAAAATAAGAAAATCTAACCCAGCCGCAAAGGCGATCCCAGGGCTGTAATTCCTGTATAGATATATGAAACGGTATATGTATTTTCTAATTTAAATACTCTGGTCTCCTCCTAGGGTTATTCATTATTAAAAATATTGCGTATTAATTTGGCAGAAATTTCTTAATATAATTGATGGGTTCGAGAAGCCATCAATGTGATTATAATTCATGGCATACTTCCACCATTCAATTCTTTGTTCTGTGTTAACTACTTAATAAAATATTTATACGATAACTATAGCTAACCTGTAGGAGTTTTTACCATTTTCCCACAGAATATTGCTGAACAGAAATATACCATACATACAAGAAGAAAATTGCCAGAACTTATTCGGTAGTAATATGCACAATATTACGCTAAATTTCTCTTTTAATCATTCAGATCAGAACGATTCATATTTAACAACAGTTTCAAATAGAGATCAACTGCCCAGAAATATATCTATGTATATGGACAGTAACTTAAGACGAGAGATGTATAACCAGAAAAAGGATAGATGAACATATTTGAACCAGACACTGGAAGACAAAGGGAACAATCACGTTCCTCCCAACCTTAAAGCAAAACAGACAAAGTTACTTGTTCCGTTCACCCCCTAACCTGACCATGAATACATGAGGGTGAATTCCAGATCCTGTCCTCAACAATAGTTTTTTCTCAGCCACTTCACCTTGCCTCGCACTCAGAATTTAGTGTTCATAGCAGCAACAGTCTAATTCATTTTTCCGGTGCATACTTGGCAACATCCTGCCTCCTCACATATGTTATTTATCAACACAAGTGCTTTTTGCCTAGGTCTTTTTTCCCTCCCTTGGGAATTTTCACGGCTTTCTAAATCCCTTATTTTCAGGCACTGTTATTGGCCAAATCTCTGATTTGCCACTTGTAACAATCATCCCAAAGGTAGTTCCAACATGTTCCCCACTCATGGAGTCATGGTCAGTTGATTTTAACATGGTTGTTCCATTTGTCCCCCTGCAATAAATATAAAATATTATGTTTTCATACAAGTTTCAAAATCAAATAGTTAGTTGGGTCCAATCACAATTTCTGCCCAACAGTCAAAATAATTTATTTACAATTTACCAAAATCAAAATTTGGAATTGCCCTAAATGGAAAAAAAATTCCAAATTCGAATTTACCAAAAACATAATAGTTTTCTAACTATTTTTTTGAATTTTTAAATTACTTTCATTTTTGGGGATGTCACACCTCCTTTTTTTTATTTTTTGGGGGTTTCTGGGAATTTCTGAGTAGAGGAATGTGAGGGGTCTGGGTTTCAAATCCTAGGGCCTACAAATGACCATGCACATGCCATAATATTCAGTAAATTCAACTCTTTAAAGGGGCCTGAAGGCTTGGTCCTGGTGCCCAAGAGGGATTCAAATCCCCCTCCCCTTTGAATTGATGCACAAGAAAAGAATCGAAATTCACACTAGCCAACAAACATGAACCAACAACCAATTTCACATCTGAACCAACACTAAAACAACCCTTTTTATGGTATAAGTAACATTTTTCCATGTAAAAATACACCATAACCAACACAATAATGAAACCTTTGGGCAATCAAAAGAAGCGCTAAAAAGGCAGGGTGTCCATGATTACCTGGCTCTATGTATGAAGGTTAGTGCATGGTTATGGATTACAATCCAATGAAGACCTACACTTGCTATCTGGAAGCCCTATTTTTCCATTGAATACCTATCGCAGAGCCCCATCTCTCCATGGCCAAAATGCCAAAATGACTTGAGAGAGGGGAGAGGGAGGGTTTTGTATTTTTTATTTTTTCAAAAAAAATAAAATTTCCCCAACATTGCATGAGGAATGCATTTCCTTCTCTTGATTTTCCAAATTTTCTGATTTTTTATTATTTTTCCTCTATTGTTTTTTAATATTCTTCGAAAATTATGCCAAGTCAAATTTTGACTTTGACTTTGACTTTTGACCATGACTCTGTTGACATAGCCCAAAAAAGTTCTCATATGAGACGGAGTTGGAATTGGATGTAGGGCATGTCGTTGGAAAGGACTTGATGAACCCTTAGAGAATATGCGGTCACCAATCTTAAATAAGGCCACCTCACCCCTCAATTTTGGTCTGGAATAGTTATCGTTTAAAGGCCTTGAGTTGCTGCTGGACCCACATGACGCCCAATCTTGCGAGAGGCGCCACATCGCCATATGATATCCAATTGAGGAAAATTAAGTACCTTCTGAAAGGTATTGACGTGTAATTCTTTGATATGGCCATATATTTCTACATTGGGGCCATTATTGATTGTTTTATTTGTCATGAAACCCTACTATGTGAGCTAGTTTCCCCCCTTTTACCGAAATAATTGACAAACTTGTGACAGCTCTAACTAGGCCATCTAAGGTTAGAATGAATAAAATGAGGATTTGTTGGAAAGGTATCTAAGTCCAATACACATGGCATCATTGAATCCTTGATTTAGAACTCTTTAACAACAATTGTTTAACCCCGAAGAAATACAACCAATCTGGTGTCCAAAAGTGGTCATGAACTTGTGAAGGCTCGTTCTCACCAACCATGGGTCGAAACCAAGCATGTGATATACCGTTGGAAAGGTATCATACTTCCCCACACCATTTCTAGGTTTATTTTCCTTTAAAAATAAAAATATTAACAGAATATGACCAAGAAGTCACATGTATTGGTTTTGTCCATTCAGGTGATGCTAACTTTGCATCCTTCATAGGGGGTCATACAGACTCAGAATTGGGCCCATGATAGCCAATTTGAAATCTTGTCCTGATACATACTATATGTAAGCATTGTATTTCCCAAAATTTTACCATAATTCATTTTATTATTTGTGAAAGGAGCCCATCCCAACAGGACCCTCCTAGTGATAGGTGAAAGGGGCCAATGATAAAAAATTTGTAAACTGCGTCCTTAGCTCATTAAATATGAAATGAACAATATTTACATGAGGCATTATGATTTGGGAGGATTTCAGAACTCAAAAATTACCCTGAGAAGTCCTCCCATTGGGGGAAAAGAACATGGTCCTATGAAAAGCTAAGCAAGGCGGAGATGAGATCCTTTGGGTATCGTTTAAGACATTGATGGACATAGTGATGAACATGGTTTTTATAATTCTTCCCAAAAGGTGATAGTAAAGTAGAAAAAAACATGAATTTGATACCATTTGACCTTACTATCCCTCAAAAAACCATGGAAGCATTGACCCAACTGAATGTAACAACTCTGAACTAAACTGGATTGTTTCCAACTGACTTGACCTTGTCACCTAATACTCTCTAGTTCCTGACAAGTCTTTACATACTTAGATAAAAACCCTCTTAAGGAAGCCATTTGATACTCTTTCAAGGGAAGAGTCCATGGTAACTATGACCCCTTCCACTATATTCGACTAGAACCATAGCACAAACGATTGATTGTGGAGGAATGAAGGTGTAAAATACCATGTTGAGCCCAAAGCATATTTTTGGGTCAACAACATAAAACAACATCTATCAAAGTATGATTAAGATGGCACTGTTTGAGTTTCTCTATAGATGACGTTGTCAGATGCCATTGAGTTGGGATTGAATTAAGGATAGGGTCCTGGTAGGACTAGAAGTGATTCAATAAATGTAAGAACAACTGAAATTGATAAGACATGGGATTAAAGAAGCACAAGATCAACAGAAACATTATGTTGATGAACATCGCGTTGACCGTAGTTATGAAGTTGGTGACAAAGTTTTCTTACGGGTAAAAATGCACAAGAGTTCGATCAAGTTTGGAAAGGGTGATAAAATCTCTCCTAGGTTTGTGGGACATTTCAAAGTTGTGAAAAAGATATGACCCGTGGCTTATCAACTACCCTTTCCCAATTCTTTGAGGCGTATGCACAATCTATTTCATGTATATGTTTTGAGACATTATATTAGTGATATTTCATATGTTATTGACATGAGTTCTTTGCAGGTGTCAGATGAGGGTTCTCTCTTAATGGAGCCAATCCACACTCTGGACCATCGCATTCGACATCTACGATGTTGAATATTCAATCAAGTCAAAGTCCAGTGGGACAACTATAGTCCACACTCGGCTACCTGGGAGGATGCATATGAGATGTGTCAACAATTTCCTTGTTTGATATATTAGACATATAAATCTATGTCAGATACATTTTTTTTCATGAATTTATATACTGTACAAACTTTGGGATGCAGTTTAAAACAAAAGGGGGTGTATGTAACATCTCTCTCTACTGAACACACTTTTATTGACTTATTCTCTAGGGACACTTGCATGCAAGTGATCCAATTATGATAAATTTTTATTTTGTTTCTATTATGGATTATACATGATGATGATGATGTGTTGTGACTTATTATTATTTGATGTATATATATTAGCAGATGATATTAACAAGTTTCCTTAGTGTGTAGGATACATGACATGTTATGGATGTTGATGGCATCAATGGACTTACTTGGACTTTAGATTAAGTTAGGGATTGAATTGTATTTTGATTGAGTATTTCATTTACGCACTTGTGAAATATGATTGATTACATTATGATTTATGTATATGGATTATTGACACGGGTTTTATTAGTGGATGCAGGATTGATGATACTTGTTAATCTGAATCACATAAGGAGTAGAGGGGCCATGCACAAAAACCAAACATTGAGGGAGAGGTGTGACGGTGTCCCCATCACAACCCACTAGTACTCTCGTCATGGTCTGAAATATAGATTAATGATTACCTAGTTCGAGAAGTCCATGATATTGTGACGATGGACTAAGACAATCGCTCACAAATATTCTAAAGGGCATGCAATAAGGCGGATTACGTATTCCTTAGAATCCCTTACTCTCTCACAAGGTTGATCGAGTGGAGTATTGACTCCAAGGGTTGGAAAAAATTCTAAAACGAGTCAAAGGTGAGTAGCACCCTTGGAGCACAGAGGTGCATCTTGAACGACACGTCGCGTATCTAAAAAAACTTGAGTCAATAAATCTAGGTGGCCTACAAAACATTTAAATAATTATACCTTGTTGGATTAAAATAATTAATTAAACAGTGAATTTATTAATTATAAAGCCCAATAAAATTCTAAGCCTAAGTCTAAGAATAAGTATAAGTATAAATTTAATTAAATGACTAAATGAATTATGACATAAATTAAAAGATTGGAGAATAATCAAAATCTAGGAAAAAATGGAATACAATTTAAAGATTGGATAAAACACACATGTGTGCATGAAATTAATTAAAAAGATTTTTAAAATAAAAAGAAATAAAATATGAGAGAATAGGTGTACACATAGAATAGTATCTAGATTCAAGCTAACACTAAGTCTAACTAGATGAATAATCCTAATCCAACTCTAACTAAGATCTAGTTAGGATACACTCATTAAATGAGATTTTGGGGAATAAAGGGACAACTATGAGAGAAAATAGGAACACATTGTGGAATGGAAGGGAAATTGGATTTTAAAATAAAATAAAAATGATAATTACTTGTGCAACTTGGGGAGAGTGTGAAAAGTGTGTGGGTGAATAATCATAATCAATTTAATCTAAAAAGGTGATTATTTGTGCATTAGGACATGTGTTAGTGAGGAAATTCTATAAAACAAATGGTGTAGAAGGAAAATGGACGCAACAATTTTTGGTAAGGTAGTGTTGCCAAAATTATTATGGATTGTGTTTTACTTGTGAGAGTTGGGATATGAGTCTCGAAGAAAGAGTGGAAGTTCTTCCTTGCGAGGCAAGCTTGGAGATAATATTTTTTGTTTTCTTGTGTATAGCCCCTTTGCGGCTCGGGGAGAGGCTCGAGGGATAAGGGGGAAGAAGAGTACCCCTAGTGTTGGCTTGGAGATACCGGTGAAGTCTTTGATTAGCATGCGAAAGTAAGGAAAGGACAACACGTTTTTAGGGATAGAAACGCTACTTCATCTAATTCAACTTCATTTGGTTACGGTATTTGTTTCGATAGTATGTTATTCTTAATAAAAATTGATTGTAAATCAAATATGCTTGGGAGCATATTGAATTTTGATATAATATTAAGTTTGTTTATATATGTATATTTTAATTGTTGACGTCAAAAAGAATTGTTTCACCAAATGACATTTGTATATATTATTCTCCAGAAAACTTCCGAATATTTTATTCACTTCTCCATTGGGTGCTTGTATGGTTACCTTAGCTGAGATAATTGTTATCTGTCGGTATATTCCAATTAACAATTTGATGCCCCTGTGGAAGAGTCACGCGCGTAAGGCTTCAACCTAAAAATCCGACCTATATAAAGAGTTTTATTAATGATTTTATTTAGAAATTATGGATGGGAAGCGAAGGTATGGGTTAAATGTATCGGTTTATTATAAATAACGATGATCAGATTTCTCTACCATGATATAAGTATATATTAATATTATAATTATTTATAAAACTGTAAGTCACAAAGAAAAAGACGACATGGATCACTGATCTGGCAAATTTATTGTATTAATGAATTCTTTTAATAATTTAAGATTAATGAATATTACGAAAGAATTCCAATCATGGTTTTACATGTCGTTGACATCAATGTTAGATTAGAATTTAAATAAGATATGTATTAGTGATCCAACATTAATTGGTTTGTTAATGAATTCATTTATTGATTTCATATTATCGATTAACATTATTGTGTATAAATAGGAACTAAATTCATGTCACGATTCAAATGATTTTATACTAAATGATTTAAATACAAACAATTATAATAAATTAAATCAATGATTTTATAATTCCCTACCTATGCCTCTGACTAAATTAAAAGGGTGCAAGTTGTGCATCCTTAATAAAGGTAGATGTGGTAACTTGTGCATGAATATTGTGTTGTGTCTCTAGTTCGAAAGTTTTAGAAATAGTATTAGACCATCAAGAAGTGCTTGAGTAGATGAAAGTGTATTGTGCGTAGGTTTAGTTTTAATTTATTTATATTATTTTATTAGGGTATTTGTTTGCGTCATGATTAAGTGACTCTATGATTAAAAAAAAAAAAAAGCAACTTTTGATTGTATCCTCTTACACTATTTCATTATGTAAAACAAAGGGTTGTTACAGTTTCTTTATATGTTTGATAGATTAGATATGTATATCTATGTGAGATATATTTATTTCTATCATTACTGATATTGTACAAACTTCAGGACAAAGTTTAAAACAAGATGGGGTGTCTGTAACATCCAGTTCTACTGAGCATAATTTATACTGACTTATTCTTTGAGGAAACTTGTGAGCAAGTAATCCAGTTATGATACATTATGATTATGTCTTGATTATGAGTTATATTATGATGTCATTGTGATTATGTGTTAGATTCTATATGTATACATGTATCAACACGTATTATTGATGAGTTTTCCTGAGTGTGCAATATAAATGACAGGTTGAGGATGAACATGGCATCAATGAACTCCCTTGAACTCTAGATTGAGTCAAGGAGTGGACTTGTATTTGGTTTGAGTTTTGAATATTGATTCACATATATATATGATGATTTCAGTATGGATTATTGGCAGTGTCTTTTCAGTGGATGCAGGCTTGGAGGCACTTGCTAATACAACTCACATAAGGATTAAAGGGGCCATGCATAGAAACCATATAGTTGAGGGAGAGGTGTGGCAGTATCCCTGTCACAACCTATTAAAACTCTCATCGTGACCTTAACTATAGGTTAACGATTACATAGTTCGATAGGTCCATGATGTTGTGAGGGAGGACTGAGACAGTCGCTCACGAAGAATTCTAAGGGGCACACAATAAGGAAGATTCATTACTCCTTAGAAGCCCTTAGTCTCTCATAAGGTCAACCAAGTGGAGTGTTGACTACAAGTGTCCGAAAAACTTCCAAACTAGTCAAAGGTGAGTTGCACCATTGGAGCACGGAGGTGCGTCTTGAAGGGAACATCACATAATCAAATGTGAGTAGTAAAAAACTAGAAGGCTTATAAAATAAAAATAAAATACTTAGACTTTGTTAGAAAGATAATGAAAATGATTATTCAATTAAAAACAAGAAAATAACAAAGATTTTGAGTCTAAAGATGTTTGTTTAAGTAAACCATAAAAACAAAATAAAAGAATTAGACTAGCAATTTAATTGAATGAAGAAATAAGAATAAACTTGGGTAAATGCACATACGTGCATGAAAATAATAAAAAATATTTACAAATAAAAAGAAAATAAAACATGAGAGAATAGGTGGTCCACATAGAGTAGCATATTGAGTCAATCTACCACTAATTCTAACTAAAAAATGACTCATAATCCAACTCAAACTAAGATATAGTTAGGGAACACAAATAAAATGAGGGATTGGGGAAGTAAGGGACAACAAAGAGAAAAAATAGGAGAACATTGGGGAACGTGAGGGAAAATTCCTAAATAAATAAAATAAAAAGGGAATTAACATGTGAAACTTGGTGAGAGTGTGAGGCACTTTTTTTCTTACTTGATCAGTTTGATATTATAGGAATATGATAGGAATATGATGAAGAAACCTGTGAGGCACTTTTTTTCTTACTTGATCAGTTTGATATCTACTAATTTGACATTGCAAGCATTTTGTTTTTGATGCATATTGTCCATAATATATACTATAATAATTGGGACATGCATCAATACCCAGATACTCCATTTCAATATATTTCATAATGGAATATAACACTCGGTATGTGTGAGGTAAACTGTTTGACGGTGGTAAGAAAAATTCACCTAACAATATACAACATAAAAACAACTAGTTAATGTAAATAATAGTAATAAAAAATATTGCATCCTTTATATATTACACATTAATTGACACTAAAAAAAGAGAAAAATAATTTTGACCTTTCTGTAGATGTGATGAAATATATCACTACATACCTTAAGATATGTGTGAGATAAGTGTTTGAAAAACCATTCAATATCTTCAAGTTCACCTATAACATTATAGCTGAGAGAACATTTGTTCTTTAGAAAAGGTATATCATGAATATAATTAAAGTTTCCATCCTCATCAATAGGAGAAATGATGTCATGGATTAATCTTTTCATCCCATCATCTCACTCAACAATATTATTCCTGACATCTTATAATTCCATATAATTAACTTGATCATGATGATCTTAAATATCCATATGACCATCTTCCTCAACCTATACAATAGTATTTCTACTACTACTGGGAACTACATATTCGTCTGACGATAGACACCTAGGAGGATTTACCATTATAATTAAAAAAATTAATCAATAAAATTAGTGTATATAACAAATATTAAAAAAAAAAATGTAAATATTACACTCAATACAAAGTGTGCAATATTTAATAATATTGAATAACATACCATGGGACAATATGAAAATGCCCCTTCAACGTGCCCATATTTTGAACAATGTGTCTTAATTCTTATAAGTAAAAGTCTTCTTCTGTTAAAGATCCTACATTTATAACAAGGGCATTCAAGTTTCACATTTTTCCTTACCACCATTTTCGCCTTTAACCTAACAATCTTCCTCTCATTTTATTCATGATGCATACTTTTGTTATTATTATTTGTCTTTGGGATTTCCTATTACAACAAAAACCACTATAGATGCAATATTAGTACAATATACCAATTTTTTCTTACAGTACAAATGTCCTCGAATATTGACCCCATTTGTATGTCTAGAATTAATTAATCCATTGTTGCCATTGATTTACTAAATGTTTATAAGAGTACTAGTCAAAAATTAATCGAGAGATCAAAATTACCATATAAATATATACATTTTTCCCACATAAGATGAAAATCTTCACTATAAGAAAGGAAGTAAATAATTAAACAATTATAAAAGAGAACTAGCCCAATATTATCAATTAAGTAGACATGTTCATACCTATTTCCGAGAGAAATTAAAATTCTATCCCCACAAAAATTAGTTGGTTGGTTAAGTCATGAGTATTTAAAATGAGACAAAGAGATATTAAAAATTTATAATTTAACCTTCAGAGTACATCCAAAATTCAATCTATATAAATCAATAATTCGATGTGAAACAAGGTGTAGGTTATAGAAAAGATATTATTACATGCATTGAATAATGAACAGATGATTAAGCTTTTATAGATGTCGCAAATACCACTAACTTGTCGAAATATCTAACTCTTTTCACACGTCTGATGATAGTCAACCAAGTCAAACCTGACTAATTCAATGATCATTAAGCACTTTTAAATGACTATTTGGTTTTATAAAACCCTCAAATGTCATCGAGATATCGAAGGGTTTTCAAACTTTCGATGATCTTTTAGCATGCAAAATATGACTACTCAGAGTGCTATTTCTTCCATATATCAATGAACGTGTCCATTTTAGTTGGTATATGGACAAAAAATTTCATTTTGTTGCTATATAGACGCATGTTTGAACTCTCATCTATATATCGATGAAGTATTAAATTTTTTCGTCACAATGATGACCATACCTTGCTGATAAGAAGTGTAACTTTTGTCAAAATATGGTTCCTTGACATCGTTATAGCGATGTAGTGAGAAGGGTCGTTGGAAGTATGATGAATGTCGGGGAGTGATAAAATTTTTTATTGAAAGAGTAGTAATTTGTGATGGTATGATTAATTTAATTCATATCGTTGTAATATTTTTTTGAATTTTGACCCCATATATATATTAGTGTTTTGAACTCTTCCACATATTCCCATTCATGAAGTTGGCTCCGATTCAATTCCCACCACTGCATGGGTATACCTATTAACACTATATTGATGCCACGTACCTGGTGGAGTAGGGAAATATGCTCCATCAAGACAATGAAAGTATCCACCATATATGGCCCGTCAAACCTATAGGACCCAAATTCATATTCACATGCTGCAGTGATAATTCACATGCAATGCCTAGTAGAGACTTCATAAATGTTATTCTACCACCTCTCCATGGAATATTCCAAATTAGTATCATAGGACTTAACATTTCTCCAACTCATCTCCCCATCCACCATGGGATTGATATAATACTCCCTGCATCACGTGATCTAGTATATATGTTTGATAGAAGATATTTACGCATCCTCATTCATAGGCTCGTTGTATCTGTCACCTCCATTTGGATATAATGACATAATGACATGCAAGGTGTCTCTCACAAATGACATATGTCTCTTCTTCATATTCAACACAACATTTTTTTCAAAATCCCAATTAATTCCAAGTAGGGAGGGGACGGGATGTGATTCATGCATGATCTCTATCACTTCAAAGTTTTCCTTAATCTTCACCCCTTATATGTTCACTTTGAACTTCTCCAATCAGCCTATAGGATATATTTTGTATTGATTCACAAACTAAAGTTGAATAAGAGACCAAACCAATTTTTATTTAACCATCAACTCCCAATATTTCTTTAGTAACATGTTCACTTCAAATATGAAATCCAACATGATACCTTCCATCTCATAGCTTCCAAGTTCAACCATCATCTTGAACTCTCTTCCTATTCACTTTCGTTTACTGACCTAGAACACATGCCTTTTTCCTTGGGGGCATGATATAGCTATAGATATCCTTTCTCCCCCCATGCAGGTTGCTAACATATGCATCAAATTTATCATAGCATCAATATCACTTATAATCTTCAAACAATATTTAAAGAAGTTACTTACTTGGTATTCAAATTCTACTGCATGACCCATGTCACGCAATTCTTCTTCACACATCATCCACTTCCTCTCTTCAAGCGCATTCTCCTATATTTCCCTTTTTTCATATCATCATAATTATTCTTTCCTGTGACTTTATTCTAGTGACACTTGTGTCTTCCATTATATCTCCTCATATTCACAAGATTCCTCGAAAGACCTCTTTGTGGTGCACTACAATTCTTCACGATCTCAAGCTTCCTCTAATGACCTTTATGTCACAAGATGTACATCCTCATGAATATGAGCCACTTATAGAAATCTTTGTGTCTCATACTATAGCTCTTCTCATTCTCTTTCTTCCTCTAGAGTCGTCTGTCATCACACGGAAATTTCTTCCTCTATGCAGCATTAAACTTAGAAGGAGGTTGTGATGCCTTTCTAATATTACCCTATGTTATTTTTCCAGAACTTTCTCCATGCTCAAATTCCATTCTCATCTTTAATCCACCTCAACTTATCATCCTCACATCAACTTGCTCGTACTTCTTATGGTTCCCACATAGCTCTGTAGTCACCATGCTGCAGTGTGTCTTTTTCTCTTCCCACTTCTTCAATAAGTCAGGACAATTTTCTATGACATGCTCAATATTATAAAAATACCCACACAGAGTACATGTTTTGGTATAAAATATTGATACATGGCCTATGTTTCCATAGTTAAAACAAGTGAGGGGTCTTACCTCACCTCCTCCATAATCTTGTCCTTGGCCATATCCATTTCCACCCCTAGCACCTCCTTTATATCCACCTGTCTCAGTGCCTCCATGATCACAACCCTTCTACTCTTCCTGAACTAGGAAGAAATCATGGGTTTGGTCTTGCATCAACTAAATTAACTATAAATTGTGCATATTGCACCCCATGGGGTTGAATAATTCCCATAACAGAGTATGGTGATCCTTCTGATGTTTTTCTAGTGTTAGGAAGTGGGGTGGTATATGTCCCCATTATCTGCAAATATAGCACCATTTCATATGAGGCCTAGCTAGAAATGGATTCATCACACCTATCACCAGATAATTTCCCATCGTATGGAATTCATATTGACAATGACCTTTTCATCGACGTGGGGTACACCATATGTGCCTATGCAACACCTTTTCTTTTTCCATCTCTTGCAACTGCATTTTTAAGTTTACAAGCTAGGATTGAACACCGATCTTGTGGATGTTTCTCCACCACTTGGGGTAGCCTCTAGGAACATCAAAATATCCACCACCTCTACCTAAGTAGTCACCTTTTTTTGGGTGAGTGGGACATGGGGAAGAAGCCTCACAATTAACATTTCTTTGTACTTCTCATCCTATATTTGGAAAGCTATCCTATCCGACTGTCGAAATATTGTAACTTTGAAGAATATTCTAATTGTATTTTAGTTATTATCGTATAGATCAAATCCCCTTTTGAGGATTTATCATGTTGGGTCTTGTATAAGACCAAATCCCCTTTTGTGGATTGTAGAAACCATATTTATATGGTGGTATTTGAGAAGTTGGCCATAGTGTTTAAAGAGTGGTTTTAACCACTCCTAGAAGAATCTGTCCCTACTAAGTGAAGAGACATAACCATAGCACCTCCTCAACCAGTATTTATATGTGAGGATGGTACCTCACCTGTTCATTCACACACTCACTCATCTAGTGCGCATATCTTGAAGGCAGTTGTAGTTGTAGGAGGAAGGAGAGGAGAGGTCCATGCTCAATCTTGGTTTATCTTTGGTGTTTTTTGTCTTAGTCTTGGCATTGTATTGGTAATCTATTATTGAGGAAGTTTTTTGGGGTTTTTTTCCCCCATGAGGATTTCCTAGGATAAAATGTTGCATACCTTGTGATTTTGTTTCTTTCAATGATCCTTTTTATGTTGTTGTTATGGAAATGCATTGAATGTTCATGTAATTTGGAAATAATACAATAACAACAATGAAAATTAACATGGTATCATATATTGATTGAATAGATAACCTTTCACTCAATATCTAAAAATGTCATTATTGTCGTACAAGGAAATTAGGGATTTTTAATGAAGAATATTTTTTGATGAAAAACTATCTTGGGAAGTGTGCTTTTCTCTAGTGATTATTTTGGAAGCTTGAGAGAACTTTTTTAGTGGCCAAATTCTATGGAAAGTCAAACCCTAGTTTTGGATGGTACCAAAAAAGCAGAAAATCAGGAAACCAAAACCAGTACCAGAATCAGTCCATATTTACACAGGTTAAATTTCATGGGGTAAAACTTGGAATTTTCTGAAACAGAAAACACCAACCAAATCGCCTCATCCCATTGCATCTCCAATCTAGGTGGATATCGGTGGTCACCCACCTTTTCCAACTGGCTCAAAACAGTTTTCTGGCAATTTTGGTAATTTACTATTTTTAGCAGTTTTTCACTTCCAAACCCATTTTGAGGCCCTAAACAATGTTTTTGGGGAAATGGGGAGAAATATGGAAATTCCCTTGATATTTCCCCCAAAATGAATCTCCTAGATGATACCTTTCCAATGATCTATCATACACCTAAAACAGAGATCGTATCCAAAAGTTACGACCCCAGAAAGTTGATGTACTAACTTACCCAAATGGGGCCCACATGAATTTTGGCGCTTCATCTCCTAGGGTTAGGTTTTTGGATGTCTAGGGTTTTTGGTATTCCTGTTTATTGTATAAAGTCCTTCAAATCCTCATGGCAATCATCTTCTTGTGAATGAGCATTGTCGTCAAATCTCTTCTCAGAGATAAGCCACCACCATTCCAGGAAGCTTGTTCCAGCTACATTTTACAATTTCATCTTATTTCCTTATTGAATAGAAAACTAGTTTTATTGTATCTCTGTTATTTTGTATTAATCACCCGCTAATAATCTGTGGTCATTTCGTTCTGCTCATAAAATCCAAATCAATCTCCTGGTAAGTTCAAATTCACTTTCTAAGAACTTTCATTTTCTCATCATTTTCCTAGCTCCAGGTCAAGATGTCTGCAAGAACCAAGCTTGTTGACAATTTAGAAGGTGTGGAAAAATTTTGTTCTTTGAAGTACAAAATTGGACTCATTCTCGAAGAGAATGAACTTGCAAAATTAATAAAAGAAAATGAACTTGAACCCAAAGAAGATGAGGCCAAAGAGAAGTACAAGAAGGATATGATTAGGGCCAAAAGAATAATTGTAGGTTCCATTAAAGACCACTTGATCCCTCAAGTGTCTGCTAAGAATAATCCAAAATATATGTTTTATACCATAACCATAATGCGTGAAGGAAATAACATCAATCGAAAGATGAACTTGAGAACCCAAGTCAAGAATACAAATATGTAGAAAAAAGAAATAGTTCAAGGTTATTTCTCTATGGTTTATCAATTCAAGGAACATTTAGAAGAAATTGGAGACAACTTGGATGGATATGAACTCATAATGACAACTCTTAATGGTCTCACAAGACCTTGGGATACCTTCATCCAAACTATTTGTGCAAGAAAAGAGAAACTCCAATTTGACAGTTTATGGGAAGAGTGTGTTTAAGAAGAAGAAAGAATAGCCAACCGAGAAGTTATCCTATTAAGATATGAATATCAAGCCCTAGCTTCTCATGCTAAAGGAGGAAATAAAAATTCTCATTTTCAAAAGGAGACCCACTTTTATAAAGAATCTCACCCTCTAAGGATATTTCAGAAATATCATAAGGGTCAAAGAAAGGGAAAATATTTCTCCTCTTATCAATGTTATCATTGTGATAAGATGGGACTCATTGCCAATAATTTTCTTCCCATAAGGGAATAATATAATAAGAGAAATAACAAAAGATATCATGCCCATGCATCTTAATATGATGATCCACCCAAGAAGTTTACTAAATAAGATATTAAAGATTATGTATTTTTTTCATCCCTCTCAAGATCGGTGACACCTCGAGAGGATACTTGGCTCATAGATAGTAATGCCTCTAATCACATGATAGGTTACAAATACATTCTCTCGAGTCTTACAGAAAAGGACTTTCCCCAAAAATTTTCACCTGGAGATGATTATCAATACCCTATCAAAGGAATGGGAGAATCCACCTACAAACTTGATTTAGGAACTCCAATGAGAATGAAAGATGTACTTTATGTACTAGTTTTGACAAGAAAATTACTTTCTATCTCAGCTCTAGATAAGAAAGGTTTGAGGGTTGCATTCATAGATGGTGAATTTCTTATGTGGCATAAAGGAAAACCCATAGAAGATGAAATTGTTATTGGAATAGTATAACATGGATTGTACAAGTTAAAAGGTCATTGAGATGTATCCTTAACTCAGTCTATTGAAAGTCCATGAGAATTTTGGCATAAAATACTAGCTCACATCAACTACAAAGCCTTAATATGTAAGCAAGATAGTTACAGGTTTACCAGAATTAAAGGTTTATCATGAAGGTGCATGCAAGGGATGTGCACAAGGAAATAACATAAAGAATCCCTTTCCAAAGAGAGATAGTAAAGAAGAAGGAATCTTGGAGCTTATCCCCTCAGATGTATGTGGTCCAATTCCATAAACCTCTCTAAGTGGGTATGTATACTATGTATCCTTTATTGATGATTACTCTCGTAATACTTGGGTTTATTTCTTGAAATAAAAATATGAAGTACTTGGAAAGTTCAAGGAATTCAAATCCTTGGTAGAAAACCTCTCTGAAAGGAAAATCAAGATACTCAGGTCAGAAAATGGAGGAGTGTTCACTTCAAATGATTTTGGATGATTTTGAAGAGATTTTAGGATTAAGAGGGATCTCACGACCCCCTATAATCCTCAACAAAATGGTGTAGCAGAAAGAAAGAATAGAACAATTATGGAATCAATAAATACTATGATTCACGATCAAGATATTCCGATGCACTTATGGGATGAAGCAACAAGAACAACTATATATGTCCAAAACAGATTATCCCATAGTGCACTTGGATTCAAAACTACCGAAGAAATGTTCACCGGAAAGAATCCATAAGTAAGACATCTCCAAATATTTGGTTTTCGAGTATTTGTACATATTCCAAAATATAAGAGAACTAAGTTGGATCCTTCAGGAAAGAAGGTAATTTTTGTTGGAAATTGTGAGATATATAAGGCCTTCATAATTTACATATTGGCTTACCATCATATTGAGATCAACAGAGATGTAACCTTTGATGAATATGCATCACTCAAAATATCAAGGAAATGTCAGATTGAAGAAGTATTTGAAGAAGAACATGTGGCTCCTAGAGTTACAGAACCAGTGAGAGAAGTTATGGTTACCCCTGATGAGATTCCATAAGATCATGATATGATATAATCTCAAGAACCTCCCCATATGACGATCTCAAACAAGCGAAATCTATCTTGGGTGAGAGAACTTATTCAAGATATAGAGAAGTGTGGTGCCCCAAAAGGAACCATGAGACAAAGAAAGAAACCTAATCCATTCTCCTGCTATATGTCTTTGATGTGTGATATCATAGAAAAGGAACCTACTTTCTTTTAACAAGCCATTCAGAAGAAAGAATGGATGGATTCCATGACAGAAGAATACTAGTCCATTATAAAGAATGTTGTATGGGAATTAGTTCAGAGACCAAAGAAAAAAGATGTGGTATCTTCCAAGTGGATATAAAAGATAAAACATTCAATAGGAAGAAGTATTGAAAAACATAAGGAAAGATTTGTGGCTCGTGGATTTTCTCAAAAGGAAGGTATGTAATATGAAGAAACATTCTCTCTTGTAACTAGATACACTTCTATCAAAACCATCATAGCTCTTGCATCCAAAATGAAGTGGAATTCACACCAGATGGATGTGAAAACAACATTCCTAAATGGTGTTATTGAAGAAGAAGTGTATATAGAACAACCACAAGGGTTTGAAGTTGAATATAGAAATACTCACGTATGTAGGTTGAAGAAAGCTCTGTATAGGTTGAAGCAAGATCTTACAGCTTGGTATGGAAGAATTGATAGTTTCTTGACGAGCTTGGGATTTACCAAGAGTAAATTTGATTCTAACCTTTACTTCAAGGTTATTAATGATGATCAAGTTATATTTCTACTATATGTGGATGATAACAAGAGAAGAAAATATCATCACAGATTGCAAGAACAAGATCGCTCCAAAATTTGAGATGAAAGACCTAGGGCTAGTACATTATTTCTTAGGTCTTGAATTTTGGCAGATCCTAGAGAAGATATTCCTTAACCAAGGTAAGTATGCAGTTGAAATACTGAAGAGATTTGACTTGTTGGAATGTAAATCCATGAACACACGCATGGAAAGAAACTTAAATCTCCTGGTTGATACTTCATCAAAGTTGGTTTATGCTACTATGTACAAACATATTATTGGTTCGTTGATGTATCTGACGAATACCAGGCCATATGTATGATTTGTTGTGAACACCTTGAGTCAGTATCTAGTGGATCCTAGGCATGTTCACCTTGTAGCTGCAAATCATGTGATGAGATACCTTAAGGGTACATTGGATTTTGTTCTTTGTTATACTGGAGATCGTGACTTCAAATTGTACTTTTATACTAATTCAAATTGGGTTGGAAGTGTCTTATATTGAAAGATCACTTCAGAATGTTGTTTCAGTTTTGGGTCAGCCATGAATTTATGGAAAAGTAGGAAGTAATCCAGTATTTCTCTCAACACAATAGAAGCGGAATACATTGCACTATGTTACGCCAGTTGTGAAGCCATATGTCTTCAAAAGTTGTTGACAGGTTTGTTCAATATAGATATGGAAGCTACCGTGACTCTATGTGATAACCAGAGTTGTATAAAGATGACTAAGAACCCAATGTTCCATGATAATTTGAAGGACATAGAGATCCGGTATTACTACATTCATGATATAGTGAAGAGGGGAGTGGTAAAGCTCCAATATGTTGGCACATATGAGAAATTTTCATATGTGTTGACCAAGCCTCTATTGCATGTGAAGTTTGAGTACTTCCAAGACAAGTTTGGTATTGTCCAAAAGGACATCCCTCAAAAGAGGGAGTGATGCTAATAATACTATGGTATCCTGACCAACAACGGGTAGCTTCATTAGGATTTTATATCCTAGGGGATTGATCATCCCTAGGAAGATCCTTAAGGTCTCATAAGGATCGTTTTTCAAAGTACATGTGCATGTATATGCCAAATATGGTCAGTAGTGGTAGCTCTGTTAGGATTTTATATCCTACGGAATATTATGATTATTGGGAGAATCCTGAAGTTACGATAAGGACAGCCTACCCGAGTACCATGTGGTAGCTTGTTAGTATTTTATATCATGGGGAATATTGTGATTCTTGGGAAGATCACTAAGGTTCGGTAAGGACGATCTGTCAGAGTACCAAAAAAATGTTGTTGTTGCACCTCCCTCATTTTGTTGCCATATTTTGATGATGTTGTTCCAGCCTCATGTCGTTGATGTTGTTATTCTAGCCTTGTGTTGTTGATGATGTTGTTCCAACCTCATGTTGTTGATGATGTTGTTTTAGCCTCATGTTATTGATGATGCCATACCATGTTTGTGTTGTTGGTGATGATGTTTTTCTAGCTTCATGCTATTGATGTTGATGTTTCCTCTTTATGCTTCTCATGATGATGATGATGTTACTCTAGCTCCATGTTGTGAACGATGATGATATTGATGATGAGAAAAAAAAAATCCGATGATTTGTAGATATGCTAGTCAATGTTTCGGATATTGTTGATGATGTTGCCCTCTATTTCTCTTAATGGTGTTGTATTTGGTCATGTCAGTAGAATATTTTTATATGTCAGGGGAGCTGTTAAAATATTGTAACTTCGAAGAATATTCTAATTATATTTGAGTTATTATCTTAGATCAAACCCCTTTTTGTGGATTGATCATGTCAGGTCTTGTATAAGACCAAATCCCCTTTTGTGGACTGGTCAAGCAATATTTATATGGTGGTATTTGAGAATTAAACCCCTAGTGTTTATAAAGTGGTTTTAACCATGCCTAGAAGAAGTCATCCCTATTAAGTAAAGAGACATAACCCTAGCGCCTCATCAACTAGTATTTATATGTGAGGATGGTGCCTCACTTGTTCATTCACACACTCACTCATCTAGTGCACATATCTTGAAGGAAGCTACAGTTGCAGGAGGAAGGAGAAGAGAGCAACATGCTCAGTCTCGGTTCATCTTTGGTGTCTTTGTTCTTAGTATTGGAATTGTATTGGAAATTTATGATTGAGGAAGTTTTTGTTGGGTTTTTCCCCCATGAGGGTTTCCCAAGATAAAATGTTGAGTACCTTTTAATTTTGTTTCTTTCAATGATCCTCTTTATGTTGTTATTTTGGAAATGCATTAAATTTTCATGTAATTTGGAAATAATATAATAACAACATTAAAACTTAACACCAACAAGATCTTGAACCATCAGTCATAATCTCATAAGGTCTCTCCTAGTTATTGTTTGATCTCCTTAATCTTTGTTATGCATTGAGATTCTGACTTAGGTTTCTGAAACTCTTTAATCATACCTCTCTTAATTTATGTCAGGGACCTCATATGTCCAGCTCATGTAGTGACCTTTTACGTCATTTATGACGTCAAGGTTCTGTCCCAGAAAGTGGTCTCTAGTTATGCAATATTTGATGTTTCATTTGTGATCTTCTTCATGAACCATATAGCCTCACACATAAACCAATGTTTCTTTGTATCATCCTTACTCATCCCATGGAATATAGTTAACCTCATAGTTGTGTCCTCTTTTACCATCATCACTATAAAAAACATTATTGACTTAACATAAATTGTGACATCAAAACGAGAAATCTAGCCCAAGTAACCCATATTGTTGCATAGAAAACATGAAAATCAACTCCCCAAATAAAAAAAAGTGGTGCTATTGGTAACGCCATTTTATCAAATGGGGTCAAAATTACAACATTTTTCAAGCATGGCCTTCAAAACTCATATAGAAACTCAGAGAAACCTTAAAATTGGTACCTGAATAAAAAAAATGATGTTACATAAGGAAAAATGTTTTTTCAAAACTTTAAAATTATAGATAATTTGAAATCATATTTTTAGAAGTTTGTACCATTAAAACAAAAACCTCAATATCAACCATCAAATGGAAAAGCACTCGTATTGGTACAACTCATTCTAAAATTCGGGTATTAAAATGACACATTTGTTTAAAGTGATAAAAGTAATCATCATTACTGTAAACAAAAACATAAAATCAACCCTTAAATGCTTACTTTTTAAATCTTAGTTTCTCACTCCAAAAACAAGATAATACACAATTCCATGAAAAAAATAGATTTTAAAATATATATATTCAAAAACCAAATTTGAAAAAAAAACCATTAAAAAAATATGAAAAAAAAAACAAAAAATTGAAAATTTCTAAAAAAAATAGTTAAAAAATAATTAAAATTATATATATATATATATATATATAGAGAAAAATATTAAAAAAAATACTAAAAATCCCTAAACTAAAACTTTAGATTAAAAACCATTTAAGAAAAAAAATTAAAATACAAAATTTCATTAAAAATTAAAAAAAATAAAAATTTAAACCTTATANGACTCATTGCCAATAATTGTCCTCCCATAAGGGAATAATATAATAAGAGAAATAACAAAAGATATCATGCCCATGCATCTGAATATGATGATCCACCCAAGAAGTTGACTAAATAAGATATTAAAGATTATGTTTTGTTTTCATCCCTCTCAAGATCAGTGACGCCTCAAGAGGATACTTGGCTCATATATAGTAGTTCCTCTAATAACAAGATAGGTTACAAATACATTCTCTTGAGTCTTACAGAAAAGGACTTTCCCAAAAACAATTCACCTGGAGATGATTATCAGTACCCTATCAAAGGAATGGGAGAATCCACCTACAAACTTGATTCAGGAACTCCAATGAGAATGAAGGATGTACTTTATGTACTAGGTTTGACAAAGAAATTACTTTCTATCTCAGCTCTAGATAAGAAAGGTTTGAGGGTTGCATTCATAGATGGTGAATTTCTTACGTGACCTAAAGGAAAAACCATAGAAGATGAAGTTGTTATTGGAATAGAAGAACGTGGATTGTACAAGTTAAAAGGTCATTAAGATGTAGCCTTAACTCAGTCTACTAAAAGTCCATGAGAATTTTGGCGTAAAATACTAGCTCACATCAACTACAAAGCCTTAATATGTAAGCAAGATAGTTACAGGTATACCAGAATTAAAGGTTGATCATGAAGGTGCATGCAAGGGATGTGCACAAGGAAATAACATAAATAATCCCTTTCCAAAGAGAGACAGTAAATAAGAAGGAATCTTGGATCTTATCCCCTCAAATGTATGTGGTCCAATTCCATAAACCTCTCTGAGTGGGTATGTATACTATGTATCCTTTATTGATGATTACTCTCATAATACTTGGGTTTATTTCTTGAAATAAAAATATGAAGTACTTGGAAAGTTCAAGGAATTCAAATCCTTGGTAGAAAACCTCTCTGAAAGAAAAATCAAGATACTCAGGTCAGAAAATGGAGGAGAGTTCACTTCAAATGAATTTGGATGATTTTGAAGATATTTTAGGATTAAGAGGGATCTCACCACTCCCTATAATCCTCAACAAAATGGTGTAGCAGAAAGAAAGAATAGAACAATTATGGAATCAATAAATACTATGATTCACGATCAAGATATTTTGATGCACTTATGGGATGAAGCAACAAGAACAACTATATATGTCCAAAACAGATTATCCCATAATGCACTTGGATTCAAAACTACCGAAGAAATGTTCACCGGAAAGAATCCATAAGTAAGACATCTCCAAATATTTGGTTGTCGAGTATTTGTACATATTCCAAAATATAAGAGAACTAAGTTGGATCCTTCAGGAAATAAGGTATTTTTTGTTGGATATTGTGAGATATATAAGGCCTTCATAATTTACATACTGGTTTACCATCATATTGAGATCAATAGAGATGTAACCTTTGATGAATATGCATCACTCAAAATATCAAGGAAAGGCCAGATTGAAGAAGTATTTGAAGAAGAACATGTGGCTCCTAGAGTTACAGAACTAGTGAGAGAAGTTACGGTTACCCCTGATGAGATTCCATAAGATCATGATATGATATAATCTCAAGAACCTCCCTGTATGATGATCTCTCACAAGTGAAATCCATGTTGGGCGAGAGAACTTATTCAAGATGAAAAGAAGTACGGTTCCCCAAAAGGAACCATGAGACAAAGCAAGAAACCTAATCCATTCTCCTACTATATGACTTTGATGTGTGATCTCATAGAAAAGGAACCTACTTGCTTTGAACAATCCATTCAGAAGAAAGAATGGATGGATTCCATGACAGAAGAATA
>SNQJ01S0007338.1:138750-158881 GCA_010110895.2 Picea sitchensis | reverse complement strand
CTGCTAGGCTTCACTTGATAAATTTAATTCATAGCCTGATTTATGCAATTTTTTCCGATCACTATGCAAACAATGCAGTGCAACCATGGCACAATCGAATTCAGGTAGTAAACTAGTATCCTCTACCATCTTCGTCGTTGGATTTGTGGAACCTAATCCGTCAATTCATGTGATTACTCTTACTTACGGTGAAATACACAACCTTGCAATGGCTCTCCAACAAAATACGGTGACTTTCTTGGCGCTTCAACAAATTGGGTATGGCTCTCTCATCTATTTCTATTGAGATGAGGATAACTCTCACCCAAAGAGTGTCCTCTCAGTTATATAAACCCTTGATCGAAGATTTACCTCTATCTCCAGTCAATCCACATCCTCATCTCTGGATCCTCACCTCGAAATTACACTAAAATGCACAGAAATCGACTCCTCACAAAATTCTTCTGCAAAATTTACATGGAAACTTATCTTTCACACAAATTTCCATGGTAAGAAAATTTCTCTACGCTCCAATATTTCCAAACGAAATGATATTGTGCGTTCTCTTTGCTCAAGTGGAAACATTTTCGTTGATTCTTGTTCATTGTTGCTCTCTACTTGTGATCTCAAACCTTTACGCTCTCATCTCCTTCAACAACAATTCAACCATTTGTCTTTGAAATCCTCATCTTCTTCTTTGCACCATCAAACTAGAGTAAACCCTTAGCTCTGATATCAATTTGATGGATAGAGAAACATATATGAATAACAATAGTTGTATAACAACTTGATAACAACAAATCTCAACTAAGATATTCCTTTGAAACTTACTTGATCAATTTGTTATCCCTTGAGATGTTTCAGTTGTCAATCGAACATGGTGAGCATTAAACCCATGCTTGCAGTAAGTAAAATTATGTAAAAATTGGGTAAGTTTTATTCTCTCTCTTATAAAACTCAAGAATTTTCAAGAATTCAAGAATTCAAGAATTTTCAAGAATTGGATAAATATTATTTTAAGAGTGGGGTGTTGAGGAAATGATCTTACTCAAGAATTTTCAGATTCTGTTTGGCTAAAGAAAAATAGACGGGAATATCACCCTATGTTTATAGCTATAAAAATTAATATCCTAACTCACAAGTATTGATTACAAGTGCTTAGGATAGTCTTTTTACAATTAAAAACTTGCTGGAAAATTCATTTTTTATATGATTTTCTGAATATAACAGTTGTTGAAATAAATGTAGAGATAGAAGCAAAGACACCAAAATGATAATCAAGACAGATGAAACATGAAACAATCCTTTATTTCATTCCAATTCAGCAAAGAGTCATTCTTTTTACAAAATTTCATGCAAAAATTTCAGACCAAAGTCAAACTTAGACATCCTCGATGGAACATACAAAAGGAGCTCTGACAGAAAATCAAAAAATGAATTCTAAAAGATGGATCGAATTGTTGCCTACTCGACTCTGCACAATAACCTTTGTCAGTCATGAAAACTAATTCCCAAATAGACAAGTCTACACAGACTATAAAAGATAGATCAACACCTTTGAAAAAAAGTGTCTGAATGATGTAATTCAACACTGAATCTTGTTGTCTACAATAAGAAGACCCTGCTATCATAAAAAATAATTAGGCTTGTGATAAATTAAGGAATGAATGAAAAATGAACTATCTCAAAATAAACTCAAAGATCAAACCTTAGTATGTTTCTCCTCTTCTTCCTCCCTTTCCTTTTTCCTTTAAGCAAATTAGAATTGGTTGAAGTAGTTGAACTACCTCATTAGTTAAGTTAACTAAAGGATCAACCAACTTTTTAGTTAGGGGGAAAAGTAATAATCATAATAAGGGTTATAAATAAATAATAACTAGTAGGTGGGACCCATTGTGACTCCCTTTAGCTTCTTAACAATCATAACATAACTAGTTAATTCAAAAAAACACCCCTCCTTGTTACTCCCATCATCACATTAACATTTGACAATTTAGCTCATTAATATTTGAAATTATTTTCAAAAAAAATATATTACTCATATATCCAAAGAAAACATGTTTTCCAAAACTTCTGAAGTCAACTGTCATCAACAATAAATAACATAAAAACTCAAAAAACCATATTTCCCACTATGAGATGCAATCTTTCCTTGATTGTTGTTGTCACCCTTCGATTTTTATGAATTTGCCTTTGGCTGCGTTGCGTCTTTAGGCCTAATCTCTTTGATCACGTGAGAACAATCATCTCTCAAATGCATCTGGGAAGACACAGATTTATCAGAGCCATTGGAGGGTGAGGAAGGGGCAACAATGGCTTTTCCTTTGTTAAGGGCATGGTGGGCCTCGATTTTGAACCTTTTGCTAGCATGAGAGGAATGAACTGGTGAGTGGAAAGGTGTAGCTTTGGAAATATGGTTAACAAGCAGGGGAGAAGGTAAGGATAAATTGGGGCATCCACGATGTTGGGATACTGTCGGGTGGACGATCTCTTTCCATCCGTCATTTTCGGGAACCTCGGGTTGCAATGAGACATGAGGGGGAACAAGAATATTAGGGGCTTGTGGAGCTTGGAAGGGAGGCCTTCTACGCCTAGGTTGGACCACCCCTTGCCCAATCCAATTGAAAAATCTGGCCTGAAACAATTGGCCTAACTCTTACGAGTGAAAAAACTCATTCTTGCATGCATGATTGATTAGAAAATAGTCTTTTTAACAACCATACATGACAACTCTTTAAAAATATGAAATAGATTTTGGTTCAGCAACATATCAGACTCATGCAATCCAATCCATACAAATTGTTTAACCGTTGTTGATGAGCAGGGGGTGAACAAAAGGTTATGGGATATACGAGAGGCTTGTATTGAGTGAAAAATGATAAAATGAGGGGGGGAAGAAACATGGTTACTTATCAAAGACAAAAACAATCAACTGTAATGGAAACCAAAGAAAATATCACTGTGATCCAACCAAGAAAATGTGACTTAAAAGTGCTTTAGTACATAACTCTTCTTGATTGTAATTAAATTTTAGAACGGGGAGTGAAAAATGAATGTGGGAAGGCTATGGGATTGTAATTAGCGAAAAGCGAAATAATGATAGGGAAAGAGGGCAGATATTGTTCATAAAATTAATTAAGTAATCCATAAAACCATTCTGTGAAAGGAAATAACACCAACCAAATGACCACTGTGAGCCAAAATACAACTACTGTGCACAGTCCAAACAATTATGTGCATTAACTTTCTTATTGTTCGTAATCAAATATTTAACACATGGTCATCAAGCAAGACAATATGGATTCCACAACAACCTTTAGGGGAGATCTGTTTCATCTCACTTATCCATTTAATATTTAAAAACAATTCCCAAATGATTACACAGTCAATTATTTCCACTATGTTCAGCACCAACTTATCAACCACTACCCGCAAATTATTTCAATCATTAAATATAGACACAAAAACCATGCTTGATCTCGTCCTCTAATTCATTTAATAATTGACTTGTAATGAGATTATACTTTCACAGATCTTGTGTCTATGTCTACTATGAAACATGATATTCTTCAATACACATAAAGGCCATCCAAATACAACCATCAATATTTTAAATTCAAATATATTGACTTGCCATTTAACCTCACAAACAACCATCATCGTTCAACACATACTATGTTGTGGAATACACAGACATCCGACAAAAACGCAAGAGCATTTCTATGATTGTATAAGTTTAATCATTCTGAATCTAAACATCCACAGTGTTGGGATATCAATCCAATACAACGAGGTAGCGACAGCATGCCTGATCTCATAACATAAACCAATCAAATTGCAACAAAGCCATATTAAAAAACCCGTGACCCTCTTTGATGGCACAATCTAATAATATCTATAACATATACAGTGGATTTCCATGCCATAATTACCATGATCGTAACACTCCATTTGGAAACTAAAACACATAGTCACGGAAATCATTAACTCATCTTAACATGTTGTAGGAACGCCACACACATACCCATGCATCACTCACGAAGCATCGATGTGCATTAATCAATTTTAAACTGAAGTAGGGTTAACAATTTAACAATTGTAATTTAAGAGACAATGACTGTGCATTCAACCCAATTACCTTGTTGCGTTTGTCAATTCGATTGTCATAATAACTAATGTAATGACCAAATACCAAACCAACACCACTACCAACACAATCAACAGAGACAAGTCATAAATAGAACATTGTCGACAATACACCAAAAACTCATAACAACCAACAGTAACTCGACGGCCATAACGGTTTCCTCTATCAAAACCCGAGCTTGAGAAATTGAGGGTTTTCTCTGTGGACCAACACAGGGAGACATGGAGACAATTCCCATCATTAAGTGATAACCTATGAGACCAATGGTGCACACACAAGGTATACCACAATTAACTTCGCCGACAGGGTGATAATTCATATGATAGGAGAGACTACAATCAAAGGGGCAAGGCTTCATTTTGGTTCTGTAACAACACTTAGAACACACAGGGTATAACCCTCATGGTTTTCCCAATCAAACTGAGAATGTTGAGATAGGACAAGGACGAGGAATAAAAGTCACCTTAAGCAATCCCTTTGGAAAAACAACCATCACAACCCATTGCACAACATTAGTAACATGAACAAACTCATACCCAAGTGAAGCAAAGCGCAATGACATAAGGCATTTCAAACCCAGTAAACCCCATAACAACAAATGAATGGGTAAGGTTATAAGAAAGAATGGAGATGACCAACCAATCTGGACCGAATAAAAAAACCTTTAACCAAGACCAACAAGGATGATAGAGGGCCTTCATGGTTTTTAACACCCAGAATGATCAATAAAACTATGACTCCAACATTATTGCAATGAAACCCACATCAACCATCCATTCTAGAAAAATATCACCAATTTAAATAGTTTCCAGACTTAAGGAAAGAACAAACCCATACATACCGAGCCATTATCTATTTCATAACCAGAGAAAATTCATGGATGGAAAAGAGACATACATGTAAACAAGAACACCTTAAAAATGTGAGTTAGCCGAGCGATTCTTCCTCTGCGTGAAAGTCGTATCCTAACCACAACAAACACAATTGAACAATAGCCCGACTAGGGTGGCGGCCAGTGGAAAGAGTAAGGGTGATGTGCAGAAAATGCACGTCGACTCCACCCCCAGTCAATTAATTCCTTAGTACACGCCAGCCAGCTTCCCATTAACTAATTCAATTAAACCATGTATCGAAACAATCACCCACTAATTCCCAATAGCGTGATCCATATCATATTTATCCATTTCCAACTTATGTGATGCAGTCGCACCCTAGGGCACGCCGCTCACATAGGATCTTCTTCTTCTCGGCCGGAAGAACTCTAAGGTTCTTCTATTTCCCTATCAGGAAATATGCACCCCACAGACTCTCTTCAACGTGATCCTCCTTTCTTTACTTATCGTGGAATCAGAACTCATGGCTTAGCAAGTTCACTATCGATCACTGGACTCTCGAATCCCCGAGACCCGATGGTCAGTCAACGTTGAATTTATCTTCCCCCGTCGGGACTTCTGCCCTATCGCGACTTCGCAACTCGCGATATCAAGTACTTGGATTTGCCGACTCCCGATACCCGATGTGGCGAAACTTTGATGCACACGTGCGGATTGACCTTTCCACCTCATGTCGCTTCTATCGGGATTTCGGAATTCGCGGGATCGCGAATATTGATGTCAAAGGATTAAGGACTTGCCTTTTCCCAATCCCCGAGATAATACACCACCTGTATTCCACTAACATCGGTTGTGGCCCACACAATTCTCCCATCGGAATATCGCATTTCGCGAATCCAAACTACAATAGCACCTTATCTCTGAATCCCCGATGCCCGAATCCAAATTCCTCGAATCTTCTGACACGCATCCAAATTTATGGATGGTTCAGATCTTTTCAGGATATCGCGGATCACGATATCGCAATTTTTGTTGCACAAATTTGGAGCTTTGACTCGCGAATCCCCCGATACACGATATCACGTGTAGATCCGACGGTCCTTGAGACTCGGATCGACGGCTCTGCCCTTCCTAAGCTTGAAACCTTCGGACGTTCTCGCCGTAACCTCCTTGCACCTCCGCAATATCCAACAGTCCTCAGAACTTTGTGAAATATCCTCAGAGGATTTCGACCGTCCGTCCTTCCCTTGACAATTCTGTGAACTGACTGCATTCCTCTCCACTAAACTCGTCCACTTGCTCGCAAGTCTATGACGCTTCTTGCAAACTTTCAAGGAACCAACTCCCTATTCTTTCCCTGGTAATTACTCAAGGTTCAATACCTCCTGAGCTTCCTTACGGCTCTCAAGTCCCGCAGAAAAATCTCTTGCACGCACTCCTTGCAGCAACCCTTCAACCTCGACTGAGTGTTGAAGTTCCTCGACTCTGCGCACACCTGCAGCAACAGTCTTTTAACACTTTCCTCAGGTTTGCAACCCTGAGACCTCTAACCAGCCTGCGCACTCCTTGCATGGCTCTTGTTCCCAACTGCACCTTTGAGGAAACGAGAACAAAAGCTATCTTTAATTGGACCCTTCTATCAATGCACTCCTTGCGGACAATTCAACTGCACTCCTTGCAGGAATTCTCTGGCTCAAATAGAGAAACAATTAAAATTCATTCACTCTTCCTTTCAGACTTTAGATCCACCATGAAATCACATACATAGCATATAAAAGAAAATGTATGACAGGAAGCAAACATTCATGAGCATAACATCAATTACACAGAGAAACAACACAAACCATGAATTTGAATCAAAGTTTTCTTCTATTAATTCAAATGTCTGTACATGGGTGTTTTTCATACAGTCCTCTGCATGCTCTTCTCTTCCTGCTTCTGAATTGATAATAATGTTACAATGATACAATGAGGGTGTCTATATTTGTTTCCCTCTTGGACTCTAAAGCTATCAAATCTAAATTTAAATTCCTATCTACCAGCATTAACTATTTTAAATGACGTCTATCTACTAAAGGACGAGAGCTATCCACTCAAGGTCCATTACAATGTACAAAGGCGCGTCTTCTTAAATGAATTCATTTAAGATTGCGCAACAGTTCCAAGGCAATTTCAAAATTTGCGTTGGCTTATCCAACTGTCTTTCACTTCCGCGCTGGCTCGCTTGATGTGTTGGCGATGCTCCTGCATCATACTCCCTCGCTTGAAAAAAAATTCATGGGCTCCTGTCCATGAGCTCCTGCACAGTCTGTCCATGCTTTTGTATCACTACTTCAGTCTCCCAGCTAGCATATTCCATTGGATGGTTCCTCCACTTGACCAGATACTCATAGTATTCTTTCCTCCTGGTCTTCTTACCCACTCTCTGGTCCAGTATGCACTCCATCTGTGGCTTTTCTGCAACTGGCATCTGTTTCATCCACTGGATCACTGGATTCTTTGTTCCAGTCTCTGCTTCTCTAGATCTGTACGGGTATAAATCTATGACATTGAATATCGGATATATTCCGATGCCATCCGGTAGCTCAATCTCATAAGCATTTTCTTTGAATTTTCTCAAGACCTTACATGGTCCGATTTTCTTCATTTTCAATTGTTGTATGTTCCCCTCGGGAACCTTTCTTTTCTCAAATGCGCCAGAACTAGATCACCAACTTCAAACTGAAGTTGTCTCTGATGCTGATATGCTCTACGCTTATATTCCTCGCTTGATTTCAGCAGTCACTCCTTCACCTGACTGTGAAGTTCTTTCATTGCTTCTGCGAATTCTTCTGCACTAGCGCTGCTAGTAGCAGTCTGTTCTGAATCCCTCAACTCAAAAAATCCTCTCGGTTGTGTGCCATCTACAACCTGAAATGGGCTTCGGCCTGTTCTTCTGTTCACTGAATCATTGTATGCGAACTCTGCCTGTGGCAATATGTGGTCCCAACTATTGTGGTGCTTCGTCACCAAACTTCTCAGCAAGTCTCCCAGACTTATGTTTACCACTTTCGTCTGTCCATCTATCTGCAGATGATAAGAAGAACTAAACTCCAAGTTATTTCCCAGCTTCTTCCATAAGGTCCTCCAGAAATGTCCTATGAATTTAGTGTCCATGTCCGAAACAAAACTTTTCGGCAACCCATGAAGTCGAATGACCTCCTTAAAAAACAGATTTGCGATGTGCGTCGCATCGCTGTTTTTCTGGCATGGGATGAAGTGTGCCATTTTAGAAAACCTATCCACCACCACAAATATGGAATCAACACCTCTTTGTGTCTTTGGCAACCCCAATACGAAATCCATGCTTATCGCTTCCCACCGCCTTTCTCATATGGGAAATGGTTGATAAAAACCTGCATTCTGCTTCCTTCCCTTCGAATGTTGGAAAACTCGACATCTGTCAATGAATCACTTGACCTCTGCTCGCATTCCTGGCCAAAAATATGACTCATTCAGCTTCACGAATGTTTTGTCATGGCCAAAATGTCCTGCTAATCCACCACTGTGTTTCTCTTTTAACAAGTTCTCCCTCATGGAGAAATTCAGAATACACAGTTGATTGCCTCTAAACAACAACTCTTCTTGGATCATATAGTCTATCCAAGGACTCCTATCTCTAAGAATTGGATTCTCAGTTGCTTCATACGCTTCTGCAAAATCTGCATCACTTGCGTACATGTCCCTGAGATTTTCAAAACCCAATGTTTTGACTCGGAACTCCTGCAACAACAAACATTTCCTTCTCAAAGTATCAACCACTTTGTTAGCAGTACCCGAAATGTGTTTAATCACAAATGTGAAATTCTGCATATACTCTACCCATTTAACATGTTTCTGATTCAACTTCTCCTGTTGAGTCACAAACTGTAATTCGTGATTATTGTTAGAACCCTATATAATAGGGGATCAGTGTTCTGAATAATATTTATGTTTTCCAAGCACATGTGTTCGCTCACGACGCTTGGCGAAGGCGGCGAAAAGTGCATGACACTTACCAAGCATAAGATGAGTGTTTGCGCGCAAGTTTTAAAGCGATTTCTGGCGAAATTTTATCGCAAATTTTGAAGTGGTTTGAAATGACGAAATTTGACTCTTGAGGGTCAAAGGCAAATTTGGGGTTTTACAATCTGTGTATGATGAATTTAGCTAAAAAAAAAATGAAATAATAAGTGGCCCCCCTCGGCCTTTATGTAGAAGTTTTATGCAAAAGTCAATAAATTATTTTCCAAAATTTTATATTGGTCGAGGGCCAATCTTCACGCATTCAACACACAAGCGCACGCAGCACAAACCCCAACGCCCAAGCCTCGGGCTCGGGCTCGGGATCACTTTGTCAAATTCATATTACAAACACGCCAATATGTAAAGGCTTTAAAATCCATTCTTCATGCGAATGTGGGATTTTTCCCACAGAGAGCCAACAAAATACATAAAGCACAGTTTTAAAACCCTACCAAGTGTTTGAATCAGTTGCAAGGTGTCTTATGCAGAGGAGCTGCTAGGTCTAGGTGTCAGGGTATTGGGCTAAGCAACGACAATAACTATGTGCAGATACAGTTTTGATGCGCCATATGCAATAGAGATCATCCCCAAGGTAAATGTACAGGTGTCTAAAACAATGTGATATTGTTGTGGTTGCTCAGGCCGCATGCGCCCACGAAGAGCAGTAGCATGTAAGGTTGAAACTGTGGTCACAACAAATGGACAGAACCACCTCATATTATTCGAAAAGGACCTTGAGACCTCCTACAAACTCAAATGGAGCATGCCATGATAAGTTAAATTGCAGACTTGAATAGTTGATCAGGGTCTTGGGACGATTTCAAGAGTCAATCTGGATTTCATGGCGGCGCATATCACCAAGAGCTCTTTGACTGTAGGATAATGTCAAGGTCATAAGCCAGTACCAAGGAATGCCAATGGTGTCGATAAACATGGCTTGTGTTTTGAAGCAAAAGAGGTAAATTCAACCTCCCCAGGGCAGCTGAAGTGAAATCATTGATTAAATCTGGGGATAGGTCTTTCCAGCCTTTCAGGGGGAAGTCAATGGACATGATTTTTGCTAAACCATCGATGAGAACAAGAGTCTCATTTGAAACCGGATTTTTCCTCTTGGGTGGACGTGCCATATACTTGGGCCCAGATGATATCCAGATGGGAAAACGAGAAGAGACTCGTGATGTTGCTCGTGTACTGTCAAGTTATAATGACCGCATTATGGCCTGTGTTTTTTCTCGTAAGGATACCCTTGATTTAGTGAAGTATGGCAGCGTACCTGTTACCAATGGCTTGTCTGACTATAACCATCCTTGTCAAATCATGGCTGATGCCCTTACTATTATTGAACATCTTGGTGGACTGGAAGGGGTTAAGGTTGTTTATGTTGGAGATGGAAATAACATTGTACACTCATGGCTTTTACTGGCTGTTGTGGTTCCATTTCACTTTGTTTGTACTTACCCCAAGGGATTTGAACCTGATCGTGCAACTATGGAGAAGGTAAGGAACGCATGGATTAGTAAAATTTAAATAACAAATGATCCTGCAGAAGCTGTAAGGGGGGAAAGTATTGTATATACAGATGTAGGGAAGAGTATGGTCCAGAAGGATCAAGCTTCTTATCGTATCGAGCGCTTTAAAGGCTTCCAGGTTAACGAATCTCTGATGGCATTGGCAAGCCCCAAAGCATTATTCATGCACTGTCTTCCTGCTGAAAGAGGGATTGAAGTCACTGATGGTGTTATAGAGGGTCCCAATTCGGTTGTTTTCCCTCAGGCAGAAAATTGCATGCATGCCCAAAATGCGATTGTGTTGCATGCTCTTGGACTTTGAGCATTGTTGTGCTATTGAAATTTACATTATTCGTAACTAAATTCTCAATAAAATTTCACTAGCATCATTTCACAGACAGTTGAATGTGCACAACTTTGTAGCATTTTGAGTTGCATGAGTCAATGATGTAAACTTTGGGTCCCCAAAAGACTCATGAATAGTTACAAATTGCAAGGAGATATTTCAAAGTCAGGCTTGTAAAGTTTGCTATAAAGATGCTATTTGGGGGGTTATCTGAACATGGCAAAGTTTCTGGTTTGTTTCAATTAAAGCATGTGGAGAAAGCATTAACCTTACTCGCCAGGAAATAAGTAGAGCTTTCAGCATAGGCATAGTGATCTATTAAAAATGAGGCCTCTACCATTTCTCGTTTGCATGTTTATTGTGGCAGATTCTCAGAAAATGGCCCCAGATCCTTGATTGAAGATATAGCACAAGCCTGCAGCATTCACAACAAAGGGATTGCAATTGCTTTTATAACTTTCAACAAGAAGAATAATGCTTTTCAAAGCCAAAAGGATTTACATTCAGGGGAGGCATTTGTGGGAATGACTAAAGGAGATGGATAAACAATTTTGAGTCTGAAGTTAACAAGGAAAATGCTGCACAGAGGAAATCAAAAAGCCAAGAATTGATGACAGTTATGCCAAGCACGGGAGCCAGAATAGCTAATTTTGAACCTGGTCGCATTACTACACGGCAACATTGCTCAAAGGGACAAGCATATAGAGCAATCGGTGGAAAAATTATTAGCAAGTCGTATGAGGAAAAGAAGGCGCTTAAAAACGAGATCCAAATGAGTGCTAGTTTAATGATGTCGAAGGAGGCTGATTTAATGATAAGCAAATATAGGAAGGGGATTATTTGGGACAGAATCGAACACTCTAAACTGGGAACCCCTGGCAGTTAGAGCACACGTGGCAGAGCAGTTAAACAGGGCAGCAGAATATCCCTATCTTCGAGGAAATCGTTGAGAAAGATCAGGGAATACATGGCAGAGAGTAGATCACCCATCCTCCAACTGGCATGCCTCTAACCAACTCAGTCATTCAACTGTTGTTTATGAGATGCTGTTAACCTCCATTCGCCAGCAAATCATTAAACCTCCTCCATGTGCCATATGTCAAAGCAAACAGTCACCAAAGTTAGTTTTCGTTCAGTTTACTGTTGGGTTTGCTGTAGACAGACTCTACAAATGTCATTATTTGGTTGTAACAGTTTTCTATTCTTAGAGTGTTGAGTCATGAGCCCGAATCTTTGAAGGCTGGGGGAATTCTTTGTTATATATAGTGATGTAAAAAACTTAATGGGGGTTCGACTGGGCTTTAAGGAGAGAGTCGGACCTGTGTGAGAGGTCTCGATCTGTAACTTTCATTTTTACTTGCTGGAGCTGAGGGCTGTGTTTTTAGCCAGAGAATATTTCTCTGTTATTTTTAATGAATGATCAGTGATGGACTAGTTTTTCTACAGGATTCTTGTGTAGTGATATTGGTGGAGTTTTCTCTTTGTTAAATGATTTCACTGTCATCTTTTTCCTTTTTCATTTCTTATTGTCAGGAGGAGAGTAGTAGAAGCAGAATTTATCAGCAGATACTTTGTTTCTCAGTTTCTGATAATCTTTATGTTGATCTTCTAAAAGGCTAGCTTAGGGATTCTTAAGTGCTCATTTGCCTGTCTTTTTCCTCACCTATTCCTTACTCAAACCAACGCCATCAACACTTAATTCAATCCGATATTTCTGCTACCTTGCCTTGTGAAAGAGCTTTGTCCATATCTGAGAATTTAATCACATTGTTTAAAGCACAGACCCCATTTGCCCAATGGCTCTCCTTGCTGTCCCAAACTGACCATCTCAAAATCAAAAACTCTATATTTTCCTTTATTTTATAACTAGCCTAAAACCCATCCCTAAAAACCAAAGCTAAATCTAAAAGAGAGATCCCTCTCTGATTCTTGGAGGGCTAGATCCAAGACTCAAAGCGGTTTGAGGTTACCTCTGTGTTTGCCTCAGCAGCCTTAGGCAAATTACAGAGTGCTAACATTTCTGGCGACTCCACTGGGGAACTTTCTCCAGAGCTGCACTTCAAGTTCAGTTTTGACTTCTGATGGTGGACAGAAGCCAAACACCAGAAGGATGTATCATTCACCTGGCGACTCCATTTCTCAAGACCCCGTGCTTCAAAGTTCACAAGTGACTTCACTGCTGAAGAATCCAGATTTCAAAGCCTTGATGATACTTCAAGATGACAAGGTATGTGNAGATAGCAGATTTTCAATTTGATGAAGTTTCGTTAGCAACTGTGATTTAGTGTTGTAAATCGAAAAAAGGTTCTTATAAAAGTAAGATATTGGTTCTTGAGCTGTTGGCTGAAAAACTCGAAAGGGATATTGAGCTTTTGAATACTCAGATTCAGTCTTACAGTTTCCAACATCCAAATCAATTTTATGAGAAAATTACGTCTCCAAAACCAAAAGATATTGTATCATCTTTCGATTTTTTGATTGATGAATACCCGGGGAATCAACAAATAGATCATTTATTTTTTGACCCAGTTGCAAATTATATGGAGCTCTTTTTCAGTGCAACTGTTCAAACATGTTTTTTCTAAANCCCGGGGATCAACAAATAGATCATTTATTTTTTGACCCAGTTGCAAATTATATGGAGCTCTTTTTCAGTGCAACTGTTCAAACATGTTTTTTCTAAAAGAACCTGAGCTATCACCCGCTGCCAGTCCATATTGCAGCCTTGATTTTCATCAAGCATGATGAGGAAGCCCAATCAAGGGATCAACTGTTGGGTTGGCTCCATTGGCATTTCTGTATTACCTGATTCAACAAAAATTATGAGGTAGATTAGGGTAGGTAGGATGCCAATAAACTCATCAGGATGAGCACTTTCTTTTTGTCTCTTCATAGTTTATTTTCAGTTTACAGTTCAGGAGCAGCTCAATGATCAGCGGGTCGGCGAAATTCAGAGTTCATGGATTCTAAACACCTCTTTCAGAGCTATTTTCCCCAGGTGGAGCCTATGTTAGAACCCAATATAATAGGGGATCAGTGTTCTGAATAATATTTATGTTTTCCAGGCACATGTGTTCGCTCACGACGCTTGGTGAAGGCGGCGAAAAGTGCACGACACTTACCAAGCATAAGATGAGTGTTTGCGCGCAAGTTTTAAAGCGATTTCTGGCGCAATTGTATCGCAAATTTTGAAGTGGTTTGAAATGACGAAATTTGACTCTTGAGGGTCAAAGGCAAATTTGGGGTTTTACAATCTGTGTTTGATGAATTTAGCTAAAAAAAAAAATGAAATAATAAGTGGCCCCCCTCGGCCTTTATGTAGAAGTTTTATGCAAAAGTCAATAAATTATTTTCCAAAATTTTATATTGGCCGAGGGCCAATCTTCACGCATTCAACGCACAAGCGTGCGCAGCACAAACCCCAATGCCCAAGCCTCGGGCTCGGGCTCGGGCTCACTTCGTTGAATTCATATTGCAAACACGCCAATATGTAAAGGCTTTAAAATCCATTCTTCATGTGAATATGGGATTTTTCCCACAGAGAGCCAACAAAATATATAAAGCGCAGTTTTAAAACCCTGCCAAGTGTTTGAATCAGTTGCAAGGTGTCTTATGCAGAGGAGTTGCCAGGTCTAGGTGTCAGGGTATTGGGCTAAGCAACGACAGTAACTATGTGCAGATATAGTTTAGATGCACCATATGCAATAGAGATCGTCCCCAAGGTAAATGTACAGGTGTCTAAAACAATGTGATATTGTTGTGGTTGCTCAGGCCGCATGCGCCCACGAAGAGCAGTAGCATGTAAGGTTGAAACGGTGGTCATAACAAATGGACAGAACCACCTCATATTATTTGAAAAGGACCTTGGGACCTCCTACAAACTCAAATGGAGCATGCCATGATAAGTTAAATTGCAGAATTGAATAGTTGATCAGGGTCTTGGGATGATTTCAAGAGTCAATCTGGATTTCATGGCGGCGCATATCACCAAGAGATCTTTGACTGTAGGAGAATGTCAAGGTCATAAGCCGGTACCAAGGAATTCCAATGGTGTCAATAAACATGGCTTGTGCTTTGAAGCAAAAGAGGTAAATTCAACCTCCCCAGGGCAGCTGAAGTGAAATCATTGATTAAATCTGGGGATAGGTCTTTCCAGCCTTTCACGGGGAAGTCAATGGACATGATTTTTGCTAAACCATCGATGAGAACGAGAGTCTCATTTGAAAAAGGATTTTTCCTCTTGGGTGGGCGTGCCATATACTTGGGCCCAAATGATATTCAGATGGGAAAACGAGAAGAGACTCGTGATGTTGCTCGTGTACTGTCAAGTTATAATGACTGCATTATGGCCTGTGTTTTTTCTCGTAAGGATATCCTTGATTTATCGAAGTATGGAAACGTACCTGTTATCAATGGCTTGTCTGACTATAACCATCCTTGTCAAATCATGGCTGATGCCCTTACTATTATTGAACATCTTGGTGGACTGGAAGGGGTTAAGGTTGTTTATGTTGGAGATGGAAATAACATTGTACACTCATGGATTTTACTGGCTGTTGTGGTTCCATTTCACTTTGTTTGTACTTACCCCAAGGGATTTGAACCTGATCGTGCAACTATGGAGAAGGTAAGGAATGCAGGGATTAGTAAAATTGAAATAACAAATGATCCTGCAGAAGCTGTAAGGGGGGAAAATATTGTATATACAGATGTAGGGGCGAGTATGGGCCAGAAGGATCAAGCTTCTTATCATATTGAGCGCTTTAAAAGCTTCCAGGTTAACGAATCTCTGATGGCGTTGGCAAGCCCCAAAGCATTATTCATGCACTGTCTTCCTGCTGAAAGAGGGATTGAAGTCACTGATGGTGTTATAGAGGCTCCCAATTCGGTTGTTTTCCCCCAGGCAGAAAATTGCATGCATTCCCAAAATGCCATTGTGTTGCATGCTCTTGGACTTTGAGCATTGTTGTGCTATTGAAATTTACATTATTCGTAACTAAATTCTCAATAAAATTTCACTAGCATCATTTCACAGACAGTTGAATGTGCACACCTTTGTATCATTTTGAGTTGCATGAGTCAATGTTGTAAACTTTGGGTCCCCAAAAGACTCATGAATAGTTACAAATTGCAAGGAGATATTTCAAACTCAGGCTTGTAAAGTTTGTTATAAAGCTACTATTTGGGGGGTTATCTGAACATGGCAAAGTTTCTGGTTTGTTTCAATTAAAGCATGTGGAGAAAGAATTAACCTTACTCGCCAAGAAATAAGTAGAGCTTTCAGCATAGGCACAGTGATCTATTAAAAATGAGGCCTCTACTATTTCTCGTTTGCATGTTTATTGTGGCAGATTCTCAGAAGATGGCCCCAGATCCTTGATTGAAGATATAACACAAGCCTGCAGCATTCACAACAAAGGGATTGCAATTGCTTTTATAACTTTCAACAAGAAGAATAATGCTTTTCAAAGCCAAAAGGATTTACATTCAGGGGAGGCATTTGTGGGAATGACTAATGGAGATGGATAAACAATTTTGAGTCCGAAGTTAACAAGGCAAATGTTGCACATAGGAAATCAAAAAGCCAAGAATTGATGACAGTTATGCCAAGAATGGGAGCCAGAATAGCTAATTTTGAACCTGGTCGCATTACTACAGGGCAGCATTGCTCAAAGGGACAAGCATATACAGCAATCAGTGGAAAAATTATTAGCAAGTCGTATGAGGAAAAGAAGGCGCTTGAAAACGAGATCCAAATGAGTGCTAGTTTAATGATGTCGAAGGAGGCTGATTTAATGATAAGCAAATACAGGAAGGGGATTATTTGGGACAGAATCGAACACTCTAAACTGGGAACCCCTGGCAGTTAGAGCACAGGTGGCAGAGCAGTTAAACAGGGCAGCAGAATATCCCTATCTTCGAGGAAATCGTTGAGAAAGATCAGGGAATACATGGAAGAGAGTAGATCACCCATACTCCAACTGGCATACCTCTAACCAACTGAGTCATTCGACTGTTGTTTATGAGATGTTGTTAACCTCCATTCGCCAGCAAATCATTAAACCTCCTCCATGTGGCAGATGTCAAAGAAAATAGTCACCAAAGTTAGGTTTCATTCAGTTTACTGTTGGGTTTGCTGTAGACAGACTCTACAGATGTCATTATTTGGTTGTAACAGTTTTCTATTCTTAGAGTGTTGAGTCATGAGCCCGAATCTTTGAAGGCTGGGGGAATTCTTTATTATATATAGTGATGTAAAAAACTTAATGGGGGTTCGACTGGGCTGTAAGGAGAGAGTCAGACCTGTGTGAGAGGTCTCGATCTGTAACTTTCATTTTTACTTGCTGGAGCTGAGGGCTGTGTTTTTAGCCAGAGAATATTTCTCTGTTACTTTTAATGAATGATCAGTGATGGACTAGTTTTTCTACAGGATTCCTGTGTAGTGATATTGGTGGATTTTTCTCTTCGTTAAATGATTTCACTGTCATATTTTTCCTTTTTCATTTCTTATTGTCAGGAGGAGAGTAGTAGAAGCAGAATTTATCAGCAGATACTTTGTTTCTCAGCTTCTGATAATCTTTATGTTGACCTTCTAAAAGGATAGCTTAGGGATTCTTAAGTGCTCATTTGCCTGTCTTTTTCCTCACCTATTCCTTCCTCAAACCAACGCCATCAGCACTTAATTCGATCCGATATTGCTGCTACCTTGCCTTGTGAAAGAGCTTTGTCCATATCTGAGAATTTAATCACATTGTTTAAAGAACAGACCCCATTTTCCCAATGGCTCTCCTTGCTGTCCCAAACTGACCATCTCAAAATCAAAAACTCTATATTTTCCTTGCTTTTATAACTAGCCTAAAACCCATCCCTAAAAAACAAAGATAAATATAAAAGAGAGATCCCTCTCTGAGTCTTGGAGGGCTATATCCAAGACTCAAAGCAGTTCGAGGTTACCTCTGTGTTTGCCTCAGTAGCCTTAGGCAAATTACAGAGTGCTAACAATTATCACTATACAAAACAAATTCTTTTGGGATCAAGTAATGCCTCCATTTCTTCAACGCCTATATGATAGCGTAGAACTCTTTATCATACATGGAGTATTTCATATTTGCTTCATCGAGCTTCTCACTGAAATATGCAATCGGTCTGTCTTCCTGACTCAAGACCGCTCCTATGGCAAACCCACTTGCATCACATTTCGCCTGAAATGTCTTCTGGAAATCCGGCAACACCAACACTGGTTGTTCCGTGATCTTTCGCTTCAACAAATTGAATCTCTTCTCAACCTCTGTTGTCTAGTGAAAAGACTTATGTCGCTTCTTCACTGTGTCCATCATCGCTGCATTGATTCCACTGAAATTCCTGATGAATTTTCGGTAGAAACTAGCCAAACCATGAAAACTTCTCACCTCGAATACATTTCTCGATGATGGCCAATTCTTGATCACTTCTACCTTATCTGGATCCATCCTCAACTCATTAGACGAAATAACAAAACCCAAGTAAATGAGCTCTGTCTTCATTAATGAGGACTTCCTCATATTAATCAACATTTTCTCCTGTTGTAGTTTCTTCATCACAATGGTCAAATGCTTCAGGTGTTCAGCCTCTGATTTACTGTAAATTAATATGTCATCCAAATACACAATAACGAACTTCCCAATGAAATACCTTGGGACTTCGTTCATCAACCTCATAAAGGTAATCGGTGCATTTGTTAAGCCAAATGGCATAACAAGCCATTCATACAGTCCTTCGTTGGTTTTGAAGGTTGTCTTCCATTCATCGCCTTCTCTCATGCGAATCTGGTGATATCCGCTTTTCAAATCTATCTTTGAAAAATAATTTGCCCCGCTCAGGCAATCCATCAGATCATCCATCCTAGACAATGGAAACCTGTATCTAATGGTTATCTTGTTGATCGCTCTTGAGTCGGTGCACATCCTTCAACCTCCGTCTTTCTTCGGACTGAGTACTGTCGAAACGACACATGGGCTCAAACTTTCCCTGACCAACCCTTTGTCCAACAAATCTTGGACTTGCTTCTTCACATCCTCATTCTCTTGTGGCGTCAATCTGTATGCGGCTTTATTTGAAAAACTGGCTCCTGGTATGAGGTCAATATGATGACTCACACTCCTCATTGGTGGCAACGAATGAGGTAATTCGTCTACCACGATGTTAGCAAACTCTTCCAACAGTTCCTGAATCTCCTGTGATAAATCGTCCACTCTTGTGCTAGTCAGAAAAATCATTGGTTTCCTGACCACGAAGAATTGTGGATATTCTTTCTTCTTAATCTCTATAAGAAGTTCCTTCCCACTCATGAGAAGTATTGTGTTTCTTACTTCCAGCTTCACCTCTTTATCTTTTATCGGAAGAAACATATGGGTTCTCCCATTCTTATCTAGGGTGTATGTGTTCATTCACCCATCGTGAATCACATTTCTATCGTATTGCCATGGTCTACCCAGCAATAGATGACATATATCCATAGGAATGACATCACATAAAATCTTATCATTACATCCTCCTATTTTGAATTCAACCAAGCATTGTTTTGTAACAGTTACCTGGTGTCCTTTCTGTAGCCACGAAACTTTGTATGGGCTTGGATGATCAGTCGTCTCCAGCTCCAGCTTCTCTACCATCTCTGTGGATACGAGATTATCCGTGCTACCACTGTCCACAATAGCCTTGCATACCGTGTCCTTGGTCTTGCAAGCAGTCCTGAAAAGTCTGGTCCTTTGGACTAAACTTTCCACCTCCTTCTCGGGTGTCAAAAGGACTTTTCGCATCATAAGTGATCTTCCACCCTCAGCATCTTCTACCTCAACATCCTGCCTCTGCACCTTGGTGATGTTAGCTTCTCCAATGTCCTTCTTTTTCTCTGGACACTCGTAAGATTTGTGCCCATTCTTCCCACATGTGAAGCATGTGATTACTCCACCTCTTCCTCTTCCTCTACCTCTTGTATGAGGAAAAGTGTTGTTGTCAGCATATCCTCCGCTCTTCTCTGTATGCTGCCCTCTTTGTTCAATATATGGCCGCCGCTGTGAGGTTCCACCTCTTTCAACTTTACCCCAAGGTTTCTTCCATTCCTCCTTGGGCTTCTGGTATTTGTCCTGGGAAACTGATTTGCCTCTGGACTGGCTCCTGCCTCGGCCCCTCTGACTTTTCTTTCGGCTTAGCTTTTCCTCAGCTTTCAGAGCCATCTGATAAGCATCCTCCACCGTCCTGATGGTAACCATGCTTAATTCATCCTGAATGTCGT
>SNQJ01S0007338.1:128191-138700 GCA_010110895.2 Picea sitchensis | reverse complement strand
TTCAGTCGATAGAATTCCTCAGTGTATTCTTTCACTGTCATCAACTTCTGTCTCAGGTTCTGCATCCTCCTGAACAGAGTAATTTGATAATCTCTGCGGATGAATTTTGCCTTCATCTTCGTGATCATCCTGTCCCAGCTCTTAATCTTTTGCTTGCCCTTGCAGCGTCTGTCAACTTGTAGCTCATCCCACCACAATGTTGCATGTCCTTTCAATCGCGTAACAACATGCTTGACTTTCTTATCCTCTTCGATATCTTCATAGTCGAAGTAGGTGTCCAGAGCTCTAATCCAATCTAGTAGCTCCTCTGGATCCAAGTTTCCCTTGTAAACTGGAATGTCCATGTTTGCCTTTGCACCCATCCTGGCAATAGCTTTAATTAGACGCTCATTCACTGCATCCTCGGCTGCAACTTCCTCTTCGCGTTCAACTTCAACTTCATCCTCTGAATCGATGAAATCCCCCACACTAACTGTGCGTCTTTGCGCTGTCTCCATGTCTTCGAGTCTTTCTCGGAGATCACGAATCTACCTCTCCATTTCTGTATTTTCTACTTGCCTGCCTCTTCTCCTCACCTCCCTATCTTCTGGATCAAGTGACTGTCTTTCTCTCCTCGGCGGCATGGCGAATTTCCTTCTTCTCTTCTACAGAAAGCAAAGAGATATTCCTACTCTGATACCACACCTGACGCAGTCGCACCCTCGGCCACGCCGCTCACATAGGATCTTCTTCTTATCGGCCCAAATAACTCTAAGGTTCTTCTATTTCCCTATCGGGAAATATGCACCCCACAGACTCTCTTCGACGCGATCCTCCTTTCTTTACTTATCAGGGAATCGGAACTCGCGTCTTCGCAAGTTCACTATCGATCACTGGACTCTCGAATCCCTGAGACCCAATGGTCAGTCAACGTTGACTTTATCTTCCCCTGTCCGAACTTCTTCTCTATCGCGACTTCGCAACCCGCGATATCAAGCACTTGGATTTACCGAATCCCGATACCCGACGTGGTGAAACTCCGATGCACACGTGCAGATTGACCTTTCCACCTCCTGTCACTTCTATCGGGATTTCAGAATTCACGGGATCGCGAATCCTAATGTCAAAGGATTTGGGACTTGCCTTTTCCCAATCCCCGAGATAATACGCCACCTGTCTTCCACTAACTCTGGTTGTGGCCCACACAATTCTCCCGTCGGAATATCGCGTTTCGTGAATCCAAACTACAAGAGAACCTTATCTCTGAATCCCCGATGCCCAAAATCTGACTTCCTCAAATCTTCTGACAGCGTCCAAATTGATGGACGGTTCGGATCTTGTCAGGATATCGCAGATCGCGATATCACAATTCTTGTTGCACAAATTTGGAGCTTCGACTCGCGAATCCCCCAATACACGATATCACGTGTAGATCCGACGGTCCTTGAGACTCGGATCGACGTCTCTGCCCTTCCTAAGCTTGAAACCTTCGGAAGTTCTCGTCGTAACCTCCTTGCACCTCTGCAAGATCCAACGGTCCTCGAAACTTTGCGAAATCTCCTTAGAGGATTTCGACCGTCTGTCCTTCCCTTGACGATTCTGGGAACCAACTACGTTCCTCTCCACTAAACTCGTCCACTTGCTCGCAAGTCTACGATTCTTCTTGCAAACTTTCAAGGAACCAACTCCCTGTGCTTTCCCTGGTAATTACTCAAGGTTCTATACCTCCTGAGCTTCCTTACGGCTCTCAAGTCCCACAGAAAAATCTCTTGCACGCACTCCTTGCGGCAACCCTTCAACCTCGACTAAGTGTTGAAGTTCCTCGAATCTGCGCACACCTGCAGCAACAGTCTTTTAGCACTTTACTCAGGTTCGCAACCCTGATACCTCTAATCAGCCTGCGCACTCCTTGCACGGCTCATGTGCCCAACTGCACCTTTGAGGAAATGAGAACAAAATCTATCTCTAATTGGACCCTTCTGTCAATGCACTCCTTGCAGACAATTCGACTGCACTCCTTGCAGGAATTCTCTGGCTCAAATAGAGAAACAATTGAAATTCATTCACTCTTCCTTTCAGACTTCAGATCCACCATGAAATCACATACACAACATATAAAATCAAATGTATGACATGAAGCAAACATTCATGAGCATAGCATCAATTAAACAGAGAAACAACACAAACCATGAATTTGAATCAAATCTTTCTTCTATTAATTCAAATGTCTGTACATGGGTGTTCTTCATACAGTCCTCTGCATGCTCTTCTCTTCCTGCTTTCAAATTGATAATAATGTTACAATGATACAATGAGGGTGTCTATATCCGTTTCCGTCTTGGACTCTAAAGCTATCAAATCTAAATTTAAATTCCTATCTACCAACATTAACTATTTTAAATGTCGTCTATCTACTAAAGGATGAGAGCTATCCGCTCAAGGTCCATTACAATGTACAAATGCACATCTTCTTAAATGACTTCATTTAAGATTGCGCAACAGTTCCAAGGCAATTTCAAAATTTGCGCTAGCTTATCCAGTTGTCTTCCACTTCCACGCTGGCTTGCTTGATGTGCTGGCGATGCTCCTGCATCATTATGCCATAACATAAATCAACCATGTTTCATATAACTCAATCAAATCTCATAGCTATTAACTTGTTAGTTAGGATTAACTATGATCATTTCAATTTCAATGCATTTAGAGTAGCATATTAGCATAGTTTAATTCCTTCCTTTTTCATTTTCTTACATTGCTTTTATTTATTTTCCATTTCTCTTATATATTATTATTAACATGTATCTTGTGCAAGTGTCCCATTCATGGATCCAATAACATATAGCAATGATCACAATGGATAACATATGTCATTGTAACATAAAATTTGAGCCTAGAGCAGTAGAAAAAACACATAACATGCCTTATCCATCACCCAGTTGTCGCAATTAGAACCAACACATAATAGGCCTTATCCATCGCCAATAAAACCAAGATTTCATCAACCATGTAAGCAGTGTTGAACAACATCATAACCATGAAATAAGAACTAGACCTGATCTCTGAATCTACAAGGGGGTCCCACCTATTACTATTATTTATATTGTTAGCTTATAATAATAGTCTTTAGAAATACTTTGCGGGGAAAAAAAACTTGTTACGATTTTAATCGTCAACAAACTGGCGAATCCATAGGGAAATTTGTTTTCAACATATTTAGAACTCAGAACTCATGGTCTCGCAGACCAAGAACAATAGGTCAAGAAGAAATAGCTTAAGTGATCATGTAATAGGGGGAAGTGAGCAGATTTAATGGAAAAATGATCGGGAAATTGGGAATAACTCATGAAAAGTGTTAAGTATGAGGGGGTTTATCCCTGTATGCATGATCATTCAACCAGATTTTACTCTTTACTTCAAGGGGAGAAATTAATGGACTTGCTCTTTATTTCGCAAATAGATGAAGAAATGGAAAGCAGAAGCAGGGGATAACCAATCTCTTTATAAAAGAACAGTGAAATAAGATAACAAATCAAAGTGTGCTCTCAAGGGAAACATCGTAACATCCATTTAATCTTGACTGTCATTGACAAACAAAATCTTGCAGGAGTGTCACTATTGCAGAACTGACCCAACACCTTATTTTGACCAAATTAACTAGAAGATGGTAGAAAACAAAAACATGACAGAAGAAAGAAAAAATGCAAGTTTAAAACAACAACAATAAAGACGGAAAAGAGAAAAGCAACAAGAAATCTTTTAGCACATAAGGAATAAGTCAAAATACTGTAAAGAAGAAAAGAGAAGCGCAAAATTGAAAGAAGATCTAGGCTACTAGTATACAAAAAATCCTAACAACATTAGAAATTTTCACGACGGTTCCTCATAATGTTTCAAATGAAAACTGTTAGTGCTATAGGAAAACAATTGCTCCTGTAAATCCCTTGGAATGTAAGAGTTAGTGTCCAGGACAAAAGAAATTTTGAAAGGACCCAGAAATAACCCTTGGAACTCTGGAGTGATCATCAACCCCTTAAAATATATGATTAGATCATCAAGGTATATATGGGTATTGATCAATTCATTAAGATTTGTATGTATAGGTTTTTTAAAATCAATACTTGCATCAGGGAAACCATAAAATAAGCATTTATAAGTCATGGTACCCCAATTTGTGATAAGAGTGGTTTTTGGGAAATCTTCCCATTTTCCTTTGATTTTGCTGTAACCCAAATTTTTTTCAAGTAAGGGCCTCATCTATGACCTTACAAACTGTTGTAGAATCATTTCCATATTGAGGGGAGGAAAATGATTTCTCATAATATTTTGACTGAAAGTGCGAAAACTAATGCAGGTTCTAATACGATTAGCGATCTTCAAAGCAGGTACCCAATTGGGAATCCATTCAAAGTAGACTGGAAAAATAATCTCAGCCTTAATAAATTTTCCAACTCCCTTTGAAAAGTTGCTTTAAATGCAGGTTAATAGGTATTTGTTTTTGCCTATCTAGTTTCATGCCTTGTTGATGTGAATAGCATGTTGTGTAAGACCAGGATCAAAACCACGAAGATCCTCATAAGACCAAGAAAAAACATTTTGAAATCCACCAAGTAGCTTGGAAAACCTCGTTTCTTCTTTCTTAGAACATTGGGTACCTATTTTAACATTCTTTGAATATTCAAGTGCCCCAATGTTCAAGGAGATGCTTTCACCCACCTTCCTTCGTAACTCCTCTTCTTTATGTTTTTCTTTATTACCTACACCACTCGATGAAGACGAACTCTCAAGAGGATTCAAGCCCTTAGGAACCTTGTCGTCTTCTATGGATATAATTTCCATGGGCTTAGGAGGTTCATCTTGAATGAAAGCGCAACCGCTCTCATCGTTAATGACACCCTGCCAAGATTCTACATCATCAGGGATATGTGGATGATATAGAGATTGAAAAGAACAATCAGGCCCGTGAGGAAAAATTTGTTGATTAGGAGAAGCTACAAAGGTAGCCAACCGATCAACCATTGAATTTAATTCCCTCTTAACATGAGTGATATTGAAAGATAATAGGTTCAAGATAAGTGCCCAAATATTTTGGGTATATTGTTTCATCATCTTGTTGCTAGGATAGTAAATTTTACGTACCAGGTTCACAATAAGATCAGAATCTCCAAAACCTGAAAGGTGACCACAATCGAGATTATAGGCATTTTCAATGCCTAATAATAAAGCTTTGAATTGAGTGACATTGTTCGTACACGCAACCTCCAACCTATAATATAAATTATGATTTTTCTCTACAGGGGAAACTAAGATAATGCCAGCCCCATTTCCTTCATTTGAGTGTGATCCATCAAAGTGCATGTTCCACATTTCATCATCTAAATCATTTTTTTCCAAAGGAATATTATCCTCCTCGGCAAAGATGGAATACATTCCTAGGTCCTCTTCGATATAGTTTACATGAGGTTGTGGAATGCTCTCTTTGTAGGGTGAAATCCTTCTTTCTCTAAGGACTATAATGTTCTTACCATTCCGTGGAACGGATAAATGTGTCCCATCGAGTGAGAGATATCCACTTGTTAAGGCTTTCCAATCTCTTCCCAAGATAATTGAGTAATATCTTACTAGCATATCGATCACCTGAATACTAAGGGTTGTCCTTATTTCAGGGTGTGCACATAAAACTAAGGTAACATCTTTAATCTCACCTATGATCGTTTTTTGTAGGCTATTATAAGAGAGCATGCTTATGGAGTTTTCATTTGTACAAGACAAGCCTAGCTCTTCCATAATAATCTTCAACATCACACTTGAGCCCGAACCGCCATTAATGAGGCAACAATGGGAAATCTTATCCATAATCTTTATAGAAATATAAAAAGGGGGATTTTTTATAGGTTATATAAAGCTATGTACACCTACTTTATTTATAGATGAATCCTCTTCATTTACCTCTTTAGAGAGGTTGGATACAATGAAATATTTCCCTTCCATGAATTGTGTCAGATGCATATGTTGTTTAGGGACGACGACCATGTCCAAAAGGGTTTCATATGCTTTGATGTTAGCCAACTAATTGAAGATATTGTATTTGGAAGAGGGGAGAGGAGAGGTAATTCCTTGACTGTCAGGAACCTTAGGAACCTGCATAGTAGCAGTGGGTGAGGATGGACTTGCGCTAGAAGAATTGCGGGGAGGGTCAAATTTTCCCTTGGGAGCATAGGCTTTGTTCCTGGTATTGATGATCATAACATCTTCTGGCTCCGCAAAATCTAGGAAAACGATAGTATTTTTTGGTCTTTTACCAAATATATTATCTCTGTCACTCTTCCTTAACTCACATGTGGCTTCCTCATGGTGCTCCTCGCAGAAGTTACACTAGCTTCGAGGCAAGATAGCTTTAGGATGAAAATTGTTTTCAATTGGATTTCTAAGTGGGGACACAGAAGAGGATGATGCTCTAGGGGTGAGATGTGAGACAGTCCCTTTTCACTCGAATGATATCATACAATTGTTCATATCTTGGACTAGTTGTAAGAGGGTGGACATGTTTGATTGCCTGATTGATTCGCCCTGGGGAAGACATGTTATTTCAAGTTGTTCTTCATACTTTGAACAAGTATTCAGAGAGTAACCGAGATCATCAAATTATTTTTCTTCAATCCTATGATGGTAGGGGGAAGGTAATGCATTGTATTAATGCATGAAAGAGGATTAGTTCTGAGGTCGAATGAGTTCAAGGATATGATTGTATAGCTTAGTGAAACACAACTTGAAAGACTTGATGGTATCACCATCCTTATAGGTGACGTTATTGTATTCCCGTAACTTCTCAGCTAGGATTTTAGATTTCCCATAAGTGGATCTGAACCAATAGATTAATTCCTCCCAAGTAGACAGAATATTAGGAGGAAGGTCAAATAAATCGTCCACGACCTTTCCTTCCAAGGAATTGACGAATAAGCACATACAATTATCATTTTCATTGGACCCTGTGTCATGACAAGCATTACAGAACACCACTAAGAGCTCATTTGTAGTGGCAATGTTGCTCCCCAAAAACTTGGGAAGATGTTCTTTGAATTTAGGAAGTCGACGAGTAGAAGGTGCTAAGTTGAGAGGAGAGGAAACATGAAACGGTGTGGTTGTAGCATCTTCTTCAAACTGAAAAAGCCCATACATTTTTATGAATTTGGTGGGATTTGTGGTAGATTGGACAAGGATATGGTGGCTATATAATCTACCAATAACTAACGAAGATGAAGATTGAGAGGAGGGATCACCTCCCATGCCACCAGATCCACCACTAGATGCCATCTTGTGGATGATAGATAAGGAAAAGAAAGATGAACTGGATGAATCAGACAAGGTTCTCCTTAGAGCACTTTGTTGGGTGGATAACACAACATTCATTCTTCCTATTTCAGAAATAGGATTAATTTCGGGTGATAAGCCTCTTCTTTTTCTAGAGACACGGGAGTCTAAGGACATGAAAGAAAGGCCAAAAATGAAGGAACAAGAAAGTTATTTCTCATTTCTAGGTTATCTGCATCTAGCTTCCCAACGTTCTTTGGCACTAATATCTCATTTAATTGTTTCCTATGAATGATTAATCTCAACACGACTATTGGCAGTGTCTAAAATGGTTTTAAACAGATTCAAAGCAATGTTAGTTTGATCTTGAAGATCGGGCTCAATATTGGGCTGCGTTGTAACAGACACAATCATTAAGAAACAAAACAGTCAAAGAATCAATATCAGAAAAAAGATGTTTCGATGAAAATCGAGTATAAAAATTAATCGGAGAGATATTGAAGATTTATCGAGTATGGTCGCTAAATAAATGTTGAGGAAAATATATGAAATTATCTTACTCAAGCATTTTCATATTCTTCTTGGCTAAAGAAAATATACGGAAATATCACCCTATGTTTATAGCCATCAAAATTAATATCCTAACTCACAAGTATTGATTACAAGTGCTTAGGCTAGTCTTTTCACAAATAAAAGCTTACTGGAAAATTCATTTTTTATATGATTTTCTGAATATAACAGTTGCTGAAATAAATGTAAAGATAGAAGAAAAGACACCAAAATGATAATGAAGACAGATGAGACATAAAGAAATCCTTATTTCATTCCAATTCACCAAAGAGTCATTCTTTTTACAAAATTTCATACAGAAATTTCAGACCAAAGTCAAACTTAGACATCCTCGATGGAACATACAAAAGGACCTCTGATAGAAAATCAGAAACTAAACTCTAAAAGTTGGATTAGCTTGTCACAGATTGTTTCCCACTCGACTCTTCACAATAGCCTTTGTCAGTCATGAAAACTAATTCACAAATAGACAAGTATACACAGACTATCAAAGATAGATCAAAACCTCTGAAAAACAAGTGTATGGATGATGTAATTCAACCTTGAATCTTGTTGTCTACAATAAGACCCTGCTATCATAAAAAACAATTAGTCTCATGATAAATTAAGGAATGAATGAAAAATAAACTATCTCAACATAAACTCAAAGAGAAAACCTTAGTATGTTTCTCCTTATATCCTCCTCTTGTCCCTCCCTTTCCTTTTTCCTTTAAGAAAAATATAATTGGTTGAAGTAGTTGAACTACCTCATTAGTTAAGCTAACTAAAGACTCAACCAACTTTTTAATTAGGGGGAAAAGTAATCATCATAATAAGGGTTATAAATAAATAATAACTAGTAGGTGGGACCCCTTGTGACTCTCTGTAGCTTCTTAACAATCATAACATAACTAGTTAATTAAGAAAAACACCCCTCCTTGTGACTCCCATCATCACATTAACATTTGACAATTTAGCTCATTGATATTTGAAATTATATATATATATATTACTCATATATCCAAAGAAAACATGTTGTCCAAAACTTCTGAAGTCAATTGTCATCAACAATAAATAACACAAAAACTCAAAAACCATATTTCCCACTCTAAGATGCAGTATTTTCTTGATTGTTGTTGTCACCCTTTGATTTTTCTGAATTTTCCTTTGGTCGCATTGAGCCTTTAGGTGTAATCTTGCTGATCACGGAACAATCATCCCTCAAATGTATCTGGGAAGACACAGATTTATCAGAGCCATTGGAGGGTCAGGAAGGGGCAGCAATGGATTTTCTTTTGTCAAGGGCATGGTGGGCCTCGGTTTTCAACCTTTTCCTAGAAAGAGAGGATTGAACTGGTGAGTGGATAGGTGCAGCTTGGGAAATTTGGTTAACAGGCGGGGGAGCAGGTAATGACAAATTGGGCCAACCATAATGTTGGGAGACTGTCGAGTGGACGATCTCTTTCCATCCATCATTTTTGGGAACCTTGGGTTGCAATGAGACATGATGGGGCATGGGAATACCAGGGGCTTGTGGAGCTTTGAAGGGAGGCCTTTCAGGCCTAGGTTGGACCACCCCTTGCCCAATACAATTGAAAAATATGGAATGAAATAACTGGCCTAACTCTTGTGAGTCAACATCAAAGTGTATGGAGAATCTTGGCCTTCTTGGGCCTCTGTTGCAATTACCTCTCCCTCGATTTCCTCTGCCATGGCTACCTCAGCTGAAAAAGCTCATTCCTGTATGCATGATTGATTAGAAAATAGTCCTTTTAACAACCATACATGACAACTCTTTAAAAATATCAGACTCATGCAATCCAATCCATACAAAGTGTTTAACCGTTGTCGATGAGCAGGGGGTGAACAAAAGGTTCTGAGATATACGAGGGGTTTGTATTGAGAGAAAAATGTCAAAATGAGGGGGAAAAGAAACATGGTTACTTCTCAAAGAAAACAACAATCAACTGTAATGAAAACCAAATAAAATATCACTGTGATCCAACCAAGAAAATGTGACTTCAAACTTATTTAATACAAAACTCTTCTTGACTCTAATTAAATTTTAGAACAGAGAGTGAAAAATGAATGTGGGAAGGCGATGGGATTTTAATTAGCGAAAAGTGAAATAATGATAGGGAAAGAGAGTGGATATTGTTCATAAAATTAATTAAGTAATCCATAAAACCATTATGTGAAAGGAAATAACACCAACCAAATGACCATTGTGACCCAAAAAACAACTACTCTGCATAGTCCAAATTGTTTTGTGCATTAACTTGCTCACTGTTCGTAATCAAATATTTAACACAACGTCATCAAACAAGACAGTATGCATTCCAAAACAACATGTAGGGGAGCTCTATTTCATCTCACTTATCCATTTAATATTTAAAAAAAAATCCCAAATGAATACACAGACAATTATTTCCACTTTGTTCAACACCAACTTATCAACCACTGCGCACGAATTATTTCAATCATTAAATATAGACACAAAAATTGTGTCCGATCTCGTCTGTAACATCCCGCTCTGGCGCACATGCCAAACTTATTCTTTGAGGACACTTGCTCGCAAGTGATCTGGATTTATATGATAAAACTTTTCTTTCATTATGATGCATTGAGTTATATGACAGGATGTTTTTACAACCTTGGTGTAGACAGGTGTTG
>SNQJ01S0007338.1:106494-118940 GCA_010110895.2 Picea sitchensis | reverse complement strand
CGAAACTCCATTAAGCTTCGTAGATATGTATATGGATCCATAGCCAGATTCGGCAAGGCATCTACTCTTATCATTATAGATCCAGCTTTACTTTGATTGCACCGACAGAAACTAGATGCAGTTAGCTAAGTGCTCTTACAGCTGATCCCACCCCAAGGGGTTTTACGTAACAAAAGAAATTTGCTCATGTAAATAAATAATTTGCATCAATCCAACTTAATCCCATTTTGATTTATGGATTGGACCATTTTTTTTTCAATCAATCTATGCTACTCTAATAAAAAAAACCTTGAATCTTTGGATGGAATTAGTTTTGTCTATCCCACTGTTCACAGTTTTTACGACTAAAATAGTAAGGAGATGTGATCTAACCATTGTTGTTTTTTCGTTTCCACAAATAGGCCGGCGGACCGGAGTTTCTAGTCCCACTGGGCCGCAGAGACAGCCTAACCTTCGCTAATCAAACCGTAACTTTGGCCAGTCTACCAAGTCCGACTTCAAATGTGACTGTATTGATGACCGCCTTCACTGAAAAGGGTTTCGCTAATTTCACGGAACTTGTAGCGCTATCAGGTCAGTTTTCAATGCTAAGGGCAATCATTTCTATTAAAATGTAATTTTAATCCACTTCTTCATTCTATTCTGATGAACATTCTATATGAATATAAATATTCAGGTGCGCACACCTTCGGTATCAGTCACTGCTCGTCCTTCGTGGCTAGGCTTTATCCAACACAGGATGCCACCCTCAACACAACCTTCGCAAAGGAACTTGACCAGACATGTCCCACAAATTCCACGGTCAATACAACAAACTTAGACATACTCACTCCAAATGTATTCGACAAGAAGTATTACGTTGATCTGCAGAACGGAGAGGGCATCCTCACCTCCGATCAGGATCTCTACAACGACTCCCGAACGCGACAGATTGTTAACGGATTTGCGCTGAACCAGACCTCCTTCTTTCAACAATTTGCACTCAGTATGCTGAAGATGGTTCAGCTGGATGTCCTCATAGGAACCAACGGAGAAATTCGAAAAAACTGCGCAGTTCGTAATACTAATACCTCCTCGTATTCCATCATAGATCCAGCAATAAGGTTGCCGTCATCGTCCTCCTCTTGATGGTCTGGTAATTAGCAATCAAATCCTTCTTCGACGTCCATGTAATAAGTTCATATAAATAAAGGTATAATGGGAATACCCTGACAATAAATACTCTCATTCTGACAAATTTGTTAGTGTTGATGGCTGGTGCATTGCCTTGCCGATGTCTCCGAGTTAGGGGCTAAAATTTGTGAGAGAAGTCTGGGCGCAAAAGGACCAAAAATTTAAATGATTAAATCTGTATAATTCTAATCTCTCAAAAATTAAAAAAATTTAATAATTCAATTTATATAATTCTAATACCTTAAAAATTAAAAAATTTTAATAATTCAATTTATATAATTCTAATACCTCAAAAATTAAATTTTTTTAAGAATGTTAAATCTATTTATATATTCAAAATTTTATAAAATTTGAAAAATGAAAAATTGAGATTTCACTTAAATTTATATCATTAATCATCAAAATCAAAATGATAAAACATACCAAAACTTAAAACATTTACACAGCTCTTTTATTTTTAACCCTTATAAATTTCTATATGATCTTTGATAACACTTTCCATTGCGTTTATGGACCAAATAAATTATTAGATTCCTTTCCTCCTGTTCTGCCCAAGAGTCTTAAATGCTACAGTTACTCACCGTTATGAATAAATTAATCTTCCATAAAACAATATTCTTTATGTATTTTATAAAAAACATTTCAGACATGACAAAATAAATTAATCTTCCATAAAACAATACTCTTTATGCATTTGATAAAAAAACATTTCAGACATGACAAAGCCTGTTATTAGTCCCCTCTCTTAAACAATATTTTTTTATCCATTTGATTAAAAAACAATTCAGCCCTCACAAACCCTGTTATTAGTCACTGCCAAAGGGAACGACTATAACAATGAGTCAATCTATTGACTTTCTATTAGTTCAATACTTGACCTAAATTTTTTTCGTTAAACTTAATAAAATAAGAATAATTATTTTTGTTCGAACACTTTTGTAACTATTGTTGTTGTGATGAGATAGTTTTTTAGGATTCATTTTATTGGTTTTTTCATATTTTAAGTTTCTGACCAAACTAGTGTGATCCATCATCACAAAAAAATATTATAAAAAATAAAAATAAAATAATTTAACTATTTTATTTTAATTAAAATAAATATATAAAAATGATTTTTCTCTCATATTATAGAACCTCAACTTTGAGGTGTTATTATTTTGAAGTCTTATTTCCATGAGGTACCTGCATTAACTTTGTACTTATGATGTTCAAAAGGTTTACCGCCCTTTTTCCCTTTTTCTATTCAGTGCTGTGTTAGAAGCCCTAGTTATTATAACTCATAACCCACTCGAGGCAATAATCTTTAACTTTTCACTTAAACTATCAGATGCTCACCGCCCTCGCCCTGTTGATGAGACCTATGCTATTACACTGTCTATTTATCCATCGCCCTCATTGTCTATCTATTCTTCTTTGGTTTGGAGTACTATCATTTATTAAGAGATAGATGCTGCAGTTTGCAATGTTTCAGGCCGTTGCATCTAATATTAGATGAGACTTCTGATATTATATTGTTTATCCAACTCCGTATTGTCTCTCGAATGTTTTAGGCCGATGCATCTAATATCCAATGAGTTTTACGCTATTACAATATCTATCTATCCACAACCCTGGGTTTCAGGCACATCATTTAGAGAAGGTGTTGCACAATCTATCTATTCGCCGGTTTGGAGCACATCATTTAGAGACGGTGCTACAGTTGTGCAACGATTCGATCAAATGCAACTCATATCCAAGCAACGATTCGATCAAATGCAACTCATATCCAAGCAAGGTAATACAAGCTATAACTTAGCTTGTTTCTTATACAACTTAATCTATTGTGTCCATGCTTTATGAGGAAACTCATATCAATTGCCTATGGAACTAGATTACAAGGGAAGACAAGTGCTTTCTCTCTCATGTATGTTAAATGAATTACTTCTTATGTATGTACACACTACACTTTACCGTACATTTTCCACGTCATTATCAAAGTTTGGCAATTTCTTAAGAGAAGGCTAGAAGATTGTTATCTCTATCTTTTAGCTTTCTCTTAAGAAATTGTCAGTCATCCCTTAGGTTCTTGTTAGTCCCTTCCAAGACCTCAGGTTGTAAAGATGTCCAAGGTAGCCAACCTTCAGACTCTTTGAGTCATTCTATTGAACATTTGATTTCTCATGATCCCTTTCTCAGATGGATTGAGCACTTTCCTTGTAACATCCCTAGCCACCCACAGGCCGGGGCATGCTACCTTCAAGACCACCCTTGGACTTCGTAATCTTACCGATACCTTCTTTAATTAATAAGAACGCATAAGATACAAGATTTAGCAACATGCACAACAATATCCAGCAAGCATGCATAATCTAAGATTTAGTTAAACGATAATTAAAATACACAACGAAATACATTGATACACAGATAATAATATCACAACAGAGCGCACTTATCTTTATAAAAAGGTGACACCAACTCGCTGCAGACCAAGGGCTTTCCACCCAACCGTAGACACCACTTCTCCAAATCTCAACAATAGTGTCACCCCCAAGCCAGGGCTATGAATCCACAAGGATGGTTCCAAAGTGTACTTGGGTTCCCAAACCAATCATCTCTCAAGCTCTCACAAGTTTCCCAGCACCCACAACAATCCAAGTACCCAAATCTCTTCTACCCAGCCTGTACCGGCCCAAGAGAATGGACCTCCACCCTTATTTGCCACGCAGTCCCTCAGGCAGTCCCTCTCCTTTTTCTAGGGCCTCCAATACAACTAGTCCAGAATCTCAACGTTGGAACTCTCAGGACTCGCAGTTGTGAGAAAATCAAGGCACAGGCCAACGCATCTCACACATGCAGGCCCCAGGTCATGGCTGGATTGCACCAGCGACCATTACAACCAACTATCCCATGGCTAATTCTCAGTAGTTCCCTTCCCTTTACCAAGACAAGACACAGGTGAGGATGGATCAATGGATGGGTAATGAGTGTATGGAAGTGCGTGAGGGAAATGAGTGAGCATACAGGAAAATAGTGAACAAGCCATCAGTCCAATGACCAACGACCATCGACCAGCAACCCGCGACCAACCCCACAATCAGACCAGGTATGGGGAATCAAGAACCTCCTAGCCTTCCCCAAGAAGCTCACGTAAACAATCCCCTTCCTTAGACAAAAAGGGTAATTAAAATAGGAATAAACACTTAGCCCCTCAAGCCCCCACTCGTGTGGAATCATATCCCCCTATAACTCTAGTCATTGTTTGTCTAGCAGCCAACAATGTGTTTATTATTAATAATAATAAAAAACATTACATGTCTTGGGCACACTGGCCTTTTAATAATTGTTTGGGAACTCTACCCTCTGAGCATTGTAACAATACATTATTTAAAATGGGGGTTCAAAACCCGGCGTGTTACATTTCTACAGGTATGCATTGGCATGATTTTGTCCCTCCCTCTTGCCTCCATGAGCTAGACTTTGCTATTTCCGATGATACAATACATTTTCTAACTCATGTTATGTTTGTTCTTGACTTATCATTGTTTTGGTTTATGATGAAGCACAAAGGTAGGTTTTATGAGACATTGCTAAGATGGTTTCATTGGTTGTTTGACTACACCTAGAATTCAACCAACAAGTAAGTAGAGGTAAGTAGGCATGCATTTTTCATTTAGTGTATATACCATCTGAATTTCATGCTAGAGTAGTTGTATTTCCATTTGTATATATGCTTTCTTACTTTTATTTCATTGTATCATATATGAGTCAGGGGTGATATCACCACCCAAATGATTACTAATCAATTTTGTTGAGATCTAGCAGGTCACAGGTCATACCAGAGATGTTGAGGTTCTCATGCAATCTAAGGTGAGCACATGTCCCCATGTTGGAGCCAGATGTTATCCCCTATCCTAGGGATAACTAAGGCGATTATGTCTTGAGGCCCATAGGTCCTAGACATGGAGTATCGAGATCCATATTGACCTGAGCCTGGCCCTGGAGGGCCCATCCTTCTTCTTCAGCACCTCCATTTTGTCAGCAAAAACAACATCAATCCCATCGACCTAGTTCTGAAGTAGCAATGGAACTTTCTCCATGAGGTAATGAGTCCAGGTATCATGGTATGTATCACTCTGATTCTCAAAGAATTTTAATATATGCATTTAATTCTCTTTCGCATCATGACGTGTGCTTGGACTTTATTCCTTTTGACTTGTTCATACATGGGGGGGATGAAAAAATTCCCTAGCAAGTTGGTTCCTTTAGGAGTGAGTTTTCACTGGGTGGGTTTATGAAAGGTCATCATCCATTCCTTCCATAATGATCACTTTTCATCATCTTCCCTCTCATTTATTCCCTACATTGGTTCGGGCATTGGGTTTTGCAAGATAGTAAGGGTTGTACCTTGCCTTGTGAGAAGAAGAGGATAAAGACCCAGAGGGTAAAAGTAGACATAAAAAGTTAAAATCCAAATATCAAAACCTTGAGTAGGGATCCCTAAGAAAGCAATAAAAGGCTTCTCAGAAAGAAAAAAAGGGACCCATAAAAAGGATAAGACTCAAGACCTAGTTGGTGGATAAGGGATCTCATCACGACCCAACCTATTAGGTCCATGGACATGTAGCAGTATGACACTACTATTCATCTGGTCACCACAACGGGGTAGTGGATCTTGGTGGCATAGATAAGATAAAGGGGGTCTCATAAAAAACCAACCTTCTCATCTCCATGAAATGCTTGTGGGTAACATTTTCACCACTAGTCACCATGTCGGGGAAGTATCCCCCAACTATTCTCTTGGAAGAAAAATAAATAAGATAAAAGGTAAAAATGCATTAAATGGGATAGGAAACAATTGCATCCATGACAAGGTGCATCTCACCCTCTCTAGAGGCACCCACATGTAAGACCTACATTTACCTCTCATCACTGCACCCCTTTCCCAAACATCCCCACACCATCTCATGCACTTACATGACCTAGATTGGTCTTCACCTGGAAACACCCCACACCTAAGGATAATTGGCCCAACAGGACGTCCTGGAACCCTCTCCAAACTTGGCTTGTAGAATAGCATAACATCTTTGAGCACTTGTCTGGGAAAAGGGGGGTTTTATGCACATGTTTGGGTAACTTGATTATTATATTTGATTGACATTGCTCTGATCCCTGTGACTTATGAGCCCATGGAGGGTGTACTTGTTGTTGTTGCAGGACCACGCCCAACAGACAAGTACATATGGGGAGATGATTAGCTCAGACCTTCATAGGGATAAAATCCCACCAGATGGATGTCCAAACCCCAGCGAGGGGCATACATATACCAGAGGGTTTCACTGGAGAGAGAGGAGGACGTTCCACCAGAGACACCTTAGCAGTCATGGACTCGGGGGGGTCTTTCCTTCCCCCTTAAATTTTGGCCTTGGCAGGCCCATGACCTCACCCTTGTGACCCTTGACGTCACCCAATGTCACATGGACATGATGGAGGTAGTTGTGTGCCAAGTGACATGTGTGGAATGATTCGAAGGCCTTAGAAGGCCTAACATTTTTCTCATGGACGTCAATGTCTCACTTATGAGGCCCAATGTCACCCTAGAAGGGAATGATGTCACCTCTTCTGCACATTTAAGGGTTTAACTTGTCAATTTTATGTAAAAAACTGGATGTTTTTATGTAACTCGCCATGTCGGCCTTTTTTGACATAATTTGTAATTAAAGGTCATTTGAATTGTATAAATAAGGGAAAATATCTTGTATTTTATCATCATACTTCACTCACACAAGTGTGAGGTCTGAAATTAAGTGGTGCACAACTCTTGGAGGAGGTTTCTTTTGGTGTATCTTGGCATTTTCATGGTGGAAAGTCTTCAACTAGGGCATATTGCTAGATTGTTCTTGGTGAATGTAATTGAAAATATGCAATTCTTCTTTCTTTGAATGGTTATGGTATATTTTTATTTTCATTTACTAAGATTATGAAATTGCTAGTGTAAAATCCTAGGAGAATATACACATGTTATTGTCCTTATCTCAATAGCTATCCACTTACCTGATTTTTCTAGAATACATATCCATTGAAGCATGTGCTAGAGCCCTACCTTTGTAGCACTCTAACACCATTGCTTCATCAATAATTTATTTATCTCAAGTTTGAGCTAAAGAAGAAGGAAAACCGCTAGGGCCTAGGGTTACCTACTTCCTAGTAGTCATTTTCCTTCTAGGGTTTGATGATTAAGGCCTTGGGTTACCAACACCTCAATCATCCTCCCTCTTATCCTTAGTTCACATATTATCATTTTTTTCCTTCAATATTTTTGCTGCAAAAAGTGACTCCATTAACCCTAAAGACACTGGGTTACACCTTACATTTGGTTGATTGATAAAAACAACCCTCAAACCATCTACCTCAATCTCCTTGTTAACTATTTATAATCCTAGATTAGACTAAATTACTAGCATTCTTGATGTTGTCACAAAAGTAATCTACAAACATATATTACAACAATAAACACTCCTAAAATCAAGTGTTAAAGTTGATTATTACATTCCCTTCTTAGCTTCTGACAAGTGTTAGCATATTGTTAATTCTAGGTTACCATTTTGGGTCATTTTGAAGCTTGTTTAAGGAATAATTGTGAAGATATCATCATATATACATTGTTGTTATACATTTATGTTAGCTTCATCTTGTATATCAACTCATTTCTTTTATTGAAAGAACAAGGTTTTACGAAGCACTAATATCAATTGTTACTTGCAAATAGTGTTTTCTTGTTGTCTTGTTATGGGAAGGTACACTAAAGAAATATTTGTTTCATCTTATCAAAACCTTTGGGACTTTCTAAACAATGTGAATTGTGAAAGGGGAAGAACTTTCTTGATACTATTACCTTTTCCTTCTCAAACCCCCAGGTCATCGGGGACGTCTCCCCTAGGCTTTCACCCCTAAAGACAAAGAGGTGTCTTATTTAGGTGACAGTGATAGGACAACCTCCTGTTACACCAATTTAATGTTCACTCGCCTTTGGATTTTGGGCAAGTACAAATTGTGCAATAACATGGACTCATTCATCATTTATACCCTAATAGTGTTCAGTGGGGGTGTTGGAGATATTACACACTCACCCATATAATTATTGTCCTAAAGTTGATATTCCAATGTTGATAACACTTTCATAGATAAGAATATTCTCTTTAGATAAAATTCCCCTACAAAATAAGGTGTTCCTCTTTATTTTGAAGTCTTCTAATGCTTTTTCAGTGTTAGGCAGCGGGGTGTTCTATGTCACCACTTTCTGTAAATATCGCACCATTTCTTCTGAGGCCCAACAAGAAATGGATTCGACTCACGAATCACTAGATAATTTCCCATTGTAGGGAATTCACACTGGTGATGACCTTCCAATTGACATGTGGTACACCATACATGCTTCTGCACCACTTTTTCCTTTTCCATCTCTTGCACCTACATTGTCAAGTTTGCAAGTTGGGATTGGACCTATGTTGATCCTCTGGATATTTCTTCATGACCTAAGGTGTCCTTTAGCCACAACACAATCTCCATCGCCTCTACTGGAGTAGTCACATTATGTTGGGTGAGTGGGACTCAAATATGGGGAATAATCTTTGCAATGAATCATTCTATGTGTTTCTTATCATAGATCTGGAACATCAACCTGTCCAGCAAGATATTGAACCATCAGTCATAATCCCATATAGTCTCTATCGATTGCTTCTTGATATCCTTAATCTCCATGATGCATTGAGATTCTAACTTAGGTTTCTAAAACTTGTTAATCATATCTCTCTTAATTTATGTTAGGGACTTCATCTAGCCAGCTCACGCAGTGACCTTTACTTCATGTACGACGTCAAGGCTCTATCCTTGAAAGTGATCAACATGTGTGCAATGTCATTTGTAATCCTCTTCATAGACCATGTAGCCTCACGTGTAAACCAATGTTTCTTTGCATCATCCTTACCCATCCCATGAAATACATGTAGGCTCACAGTTGTGTCCTAATTCCCCATCCTCACTCTAGGATTGTGTCCTCCTGAATGACTTCTTGATACTGGGGATATTGGTACTGACAATCTCCCTCGATAAGTATTATTGACTTTTTACTCTTCACTCATATCTCCTCTCCTTTCTTCTCCTACTCTCGCTTCTACTATTATCGCAGTGTTATCTATTATTCTTTATTCTTAGTTACAAATGAAAAAGTGGGGTGGTTCAAAAGGGAGTGCCTCCATTTTCTTCCATCATTTCCTGCGAGGGAACCCAGAGAGTTTCTCACCTGAAGTCATGCAAGACCATCCACTATCGCTAACTCTGATTCCCGTCCTCTTGAGGGATTTTCTTCATCCTCTCCTATATTTGTGCCTCTACCCTATAAGTCATCCTCCTCTAATGTTGTGGCATCTCGCAATATCCAAAGGGGTATAACTTTGTCTTCTCGACCCCTACTACAACTAATTCTTGTATCTTCACCAGATACCCTGCTCCTAATGTTACGTCTATTTTCCGACCTATCTTCATATATGCTCCTTTACGGAAAAGCACTCTCTCCCGCACTTCCTCCTGGTGCAATATCCTTCCTCTTCATTCTAGGCCTGACCCCTTTTGTTGCACCCTTTGTTATTCTATTTCTTCTCCTTTTTTCTTCTTTCCTCCTTAACTCAATTCTTCTTGTGTATCTTTTGGATCTTTCTATCCTATGCTCTTCTAGGCTCGTTCTCTCCCTCACCTCATCTTAATATCTTTAGAATCCTCCTTAATATATCCACCTCCTCTCAGTGTTCCCCCTTCTTTTCATCTCCCTATCACTAGGTGAGTCTAATAAAAAATCATGTTCGGCTCCATGCAAATCAACCCTTTTTCCATGAACAACATATTGATCCATAGAAAGATTTCTTCTAGCATCTTTTTCTGAGGACCTTCTGTAAAATTTATTTTAGCCTTGCTAAAAGAATCATTGTATTCTACAACAAACTCGATAATGTAACCTTCCTTCACTCGAGAAAACCTTAATTCAATTGGTCAAGCCCACTTATTGTCCGACACCTTCATCATATTCACTATAATATGGTATGAAACCAATGGTTCTTGAGGCCTCAAAGTAGTATTATTAGCAGTCTACCTCTTCAACTATTCATACAATAAACATGGAAATTCAACAAACAAAATTCCTTGCATATCATTGCAGATATACCTATCCTTCCATCAAGCCACCTTGGTCATCAAACCTTGAGTTTCTCATCGAGAAAACTCATCTTCTTTCATAATTCACCAATCTTGTATTTCCTCCAGATATGGATACCACCTCATTCTCTGCCTTCATAATGCAATGAAAAACCTTCAGGTCCCAACAATGGAACCATTTGTTGGCTCGCTTGTGCCCATCCTTCTTAACGTTGTGGAGTTGATGACCTAGGGTTCATCTAGAGTTGACCAATAAAACCCCAAGGCCTCAACATATCAATCCTGAACCAAAGATTGAAGAAGGTTTCACCTGACATGCCATGAGAATCACAGATACCATATGGTCTTGTGTCAGTGATGAAGGGTTAAATTACATAGGGAATCCAATGAGTATGACATCATACATTCCCTTGCATTATAATTAAATATTAACAACATGTAACACTAACATATACACCCATTGGACAAATAATCAACACAGTAAATGACAAGAATAGTTTCATCTTGTATTATATCCATTCAAATAGTCACATATAGAGACTGAGAGACTCATCATTTATTAGAAACAATATCCTACGCTCTTATACATTATCTCAGTAGTTCGTTACAAGGATCCATGTGCTTTCTCAAAAATTGCATGTACTACTAAGCTGACTCCATTACATACTTCATACAAAACCCTTGCAAAAACTAGTGAGACTCATCTCTCGATCGAGAGAAGTCATAGTGAACCTACTTATTGGAAAAAAATCAACAACCTTCTCTATGTCGTCTTTACTCACCTTTTGTTACCTTCTCTTCTTTATCTCTCTATCACTTTCAACTCTTCTCCACTCTCTCTACTAACTTCCAGTATGGCACTCTTTTACCACGCACATGCAATCCACATAGCCTCTTTAGAGTCGCAGAAGTATTAAGTGACTTGCAAACTCATCCCTTATCTACTCCACGATCTCTCGTGCTACCTAATTTAATCATTCAGGAACATTTCTCGAAGATAATTTTCTTGATTATGACATGCTTGTGGTATCTTCTTGATTTCTGGTTCACATAGTGGAATTTTTTATTGACATGTACGCCTTATGTCATTTATTGTGCAATTGTTGTTGTGGATGAAAAATTGTAGTTCATGCATAAGTGTGTTTGGGCACAGGCACAATATTTATCCCAAAACTTTGGGTGCCAACAATTGATTGTTGGATATCCTCACGTAATCTTTTTTTGGCATTAATATATTCCCTGAAGTTTTCATGATTGTTGGAGTCATAAAAATTTTCCCTTTTTGAGTGTTTTAAACATGTAAATAGTGGTGAATTGATCTTTGATTTGTGTGTGTTTGTGAGCAATTTTTTGAGTTCTTTGACCTCTGCGGATATACTCTATTGTCTGAACAACAAAGAAACTCTTGAGCACTTCCTCACATTTCACGGATGGTATCTAGTGTAAATCCATTAGTGTTGATTATAATGCCTAACCTAGTAGGGACATCAAGTGAGACACACAATAAATGAAGTAAACCTAGAGGGATCAACCATGCGATCTCTTACATGAAGCTCAAAGCATTCAACCACTCAATCTATCCTATAAAACTAGTGCATTTACAAACTTGTCAAGGTCATTTATAAGATTTCTACATATTCATATCTCACACTATATATAAATTACTACATCCAAATGCGATAGGGTTATATTTAATTTATCCACCTACTTGTAATTACATTTTATACTTACTATAACTTTTTCTTTCTTAAAACCATGTATAGACTTTCACGTCGCCTTCAAAATCACATCGTGAATATTAATATCAATGATGGAACTCATTCACTGAAAGTTCAATATAACTAACCGCAAACTCTATTCTTTTCAAAACTTTCCAAAATTTCAATTAACCTTGCCTTCTTAATCAATAGTAAATCTTTTGTTAATGTTTTATTAAAACCTTATGATTCATACAATTAAAATTCAGTGACGCTCTAGAATACAAAATTGAACTGTCCCTATATCCAAGATGGCACTACTTATGCATTTATAGTTTCTAAACTTAATCAAAATAAAATCTTATAAAATAAATAAATATGTAAAAACACACA
>SNQJ01S0007338.1:73709-102668 GCA_010110895.2 Picea sitchensis | reverse complement strand
GACCTTGGAAATTTTGATTCAGATACTGTTGTCTGTTACCTCCACTGGAGTGAGGGTAACTGTGATTTCTCCCTCTTCCTTGGTGACCTATGTTTCTTCCTCTGCCTCTCCCTCTGCCGAAGGAGAATTGAGTTTTGAAGGCATTGGAGATTGACTCATCTGTGAGATGCAGTCTGGTCTCATGTGTCACCAGAGAACCAATTACTTCATCTGTTGAAAATCTTGACAGATCCTTGGATTCAAGGATTGTTGTTACAACCATTTCGAATTTCTTTGGTAAACTTCTGAGAATTTTCTCAACAATTCGTTGATCAGTGATGGCTTCTCCAGTCAATCTGATCTGGTTCACGATTCCCATGACTCTGGTCATGAACTGATCCACATTTTCGGACTCTGTCATCCTTAGAGTCTCGAATTGCATCATCAAGGTCTGCAGTTTAACTGTTTTGACCCTGTCATTTCCTTGGTAGGAAGATTTAAGGATGTCCCAGGCATGTTTTGAAGTACCAACGTCTGTGATTTTCGAAAAAATCGAGTCATCCACAGAATTTTGAATCCAGAATTTCGGTTTATTTTATTTGTTCCTCAGTGTTGCCTGAGCAATTCACTGTGGATTTGTCATGGCAGACAGGGCTACGAGATCTGGTTCCACATATCCAAGATCCATTGGTTCCCAGCATTCTTGTGCTTGCAAGAACGACCTCATTCGAGGAGACCAAAACTCGTAATTCTTTCCCAGAAGAATCGGACCCTGAGTTGGTCCTAAATTGCTAGACGACGCCATAAAAAAATTGCAGAAAAAATAGAGGGAAATTTCGTATTTACCTCCGATCGCCGAAACATCGATTTGTCGATGGCCTAAAAGAGCTTATCGGCCATGAGTTTGGCCTTAGTCACTGTGCAATGTGACCACGCGCCTTGATGTTAAAGCGCTACAGGATTTTCGGGTTTTTTGCCTTTCAAATTGCCGAGACACGAAATTTGCTTTTGGACGATTTAACGGTCCATATCTTTCTGTGATTTGACGGTCCAGATCTTATCGAGATATCGTGAATCGGGACTTCGTGAACCCTGATGACGAGCTCTTCTGACTCCTCGATTCCCCGATCTTCGATTTACCGATGGCGCTTTCCTTTCAAGAAATTTTCCGATTTCTTTGATCTCCTCCACGCATCCTCTTATGATGGACGGTCATGATCTCGTCTCACGATTTTGAGACTTCAAATGCTCCGGACGTCTCGTCTTTAGGATCCGCGATTTTCCGAATCCCGTAATGTAGATGGACTCTCCTATCGGGACCTTTTCCGAAAGCCTCGATCTCTACCACGTGTCCTCAACAAATGGACAAGTCAAGTCTTCTTCGGGGGTTTCACCGTGGAGATTCCCGATCCCTCATTTTGACGAGATGATGTCAGCTGGGCCCCAAAACGGAACTTTCCTCCTGTTGGGATTTCGGACTTCGCAGTTCCGAAATGCTTGTGCTTCTTGTCCTCAATATTCGCGATTCGCTGAATCCTGATATACCGATGGCCCTTTTCTTTCGGAACTTTTCCCGAGTCCTCAGATTTACGCTACGCGTCCCCTCAAGATGGATGGTCCTCGTCGTTTCGAGATTTCGCGACTTGCGACTCCAAAGTTTCTGTCAACTTGAAACCTCGGATGCCGAAACGCTAATGGTTTCCTCGATGTCTGCCACGTGTCCAGTCAAATGGATGACTGAGATCTGATCGCTATTTTGGGAATCGTGATTTCGCGAGTTTAGAACTCTTGTTGCGACGGTCTTTCAAAACCGTGAACTCCGATATGTCGATTTGATGGAACTTGGATCTGCTGCCACCTGTCCTCTGAGATGGACGGCTCATAAGTCCTCTCAGGATTTTGCGATATCGTGTATCGGAGTTTTTGGAGTGCAATCTTTGCTCGTCCAACTCCCGATCCCCGATTTTGCAATGGGATAAGATCAACGGCTCACGATCTTTCTTGATTCTTCTGACCTTTACACCTTGCGAGTCAGCGAAGTGACGAGATCTCACCACGTGTTTCTTGATGGACGATCCAGATGACGTCGGGACTTCACAAGTCGAAATTTCTCCTTGGCGCTCCAGAGGACTAAACCTCGTGCACCTTCTCGCTGATCCAACGACTTTCGGTCCTTAGTGCAAGATCTGATGGCTGAAATTCTTTTGCCTTTTCCGCGCTCTCCTCATCGCTTCTGAACTGGTTTCCTGCTATGGATCCGTTCACAAGATGAATATTATGGCCTCAATGGCTGTTCTTTTCATATTAGATGCGATCTTTACTGTATTTGAAGGAAATTTTCTCCTGCGGAAGAAGAATTTGTGAATCTTTCAAAGATTTGAAAGAATTTCACAAGTTCTTTGATCTCTACTACAATCTTTGACAGATTTGAGCGAATTTCGAAAAACTTTAAACGATTATGCCTTCTGTAGGAATCTTTAACGATTTTGAACGAATTCTTCGAGTTCTTTAAATGTTATTCTGTCCTGCAGCTCTTCTTCGTGAATCTTGATGATTATTGAAAAGATTACAAGAATCTTTACTGTTTCTTCCTTCTGCAATCTCTTCTTCCTCGTTCTTTCTAGAATTGTATGCTCTGCTTCCTCTACAAGCTTCCTACATTGATCTTTTGAGAGTAATACAGAAATCTCTCCAAGCCTTGTGAAAAGTCGGTGTCGCGTGCTCTCACGATCCGTGAAGCTCTGCGCTGTGAGGATCGAGTTTCTCTTTGGACTGTGTGAAGAGGCTTATTGTTGAAGCTCTGATACCATGATAAATTGTGAAGCAAAGAGAAATGCAGAGAGAAAAGAATAGAACAGTATATTGAAATGTATGAAGAAGTTAAGTACAATGCAATGGGAGATGGCTGAGCTAAATAGGCTCAAGCAAGAAAAAAATAGAAAGTATAGTTGTCTAGTACAGCTGGCAGTGTACAGTCTGACTATTGAGGTTACATTATATTTAACAAACACAACCTTCGCAAAGGAGCTTGACCAGACACGTCCCACAAATTCCACCATCAATACAACAAACTTAGACATACTCACTCCAAATGTATTCGACAAGAAGTATTATGTTGATCTGCAGAATGGAGAGGGCCTCCGATTAGGATCTCTACAACGACTCCCGAACGCAACAAATTGTTAGCGGCTTTGCGCTGAACCAGACCTCCTTCTTTCAACAATTTGCACTCAGTATGCTGAAGATGGTTCAGCTTGATGTCCTTACAGGAATCAATAGAGAAATTTGAAAAAACTTCGCAGTTTGCAACACTAATACCTCCTTGTATATCATAGATCCAGCAATAAGGTTGTCGTCATCCTCCTCCTCTTGATGGTATGTTGTGGTGAGGTAATGAGCAATCAAATCCTTCTTTGACGTCCATGTAATAAGTTCTTATAAATAAAGGTATAATGAGAATACCCTGAGAATAAATACCGTCATTCTGACAAATTTGCAAATGTTGAAAACACAATCACACAAAATAAGAAAGACACAGAGATTTAAGTGGTATCGGTTGCCTTATTCTTCAAATCATGGAGATTACAGTAGCTCACTCCCATTCCTTGTCTGCCTCTATGGGCTTACATAAATTTATTAGATTTACATAGGAAACTCATTATTAAATCAAATCCTATCAATATTGTAACTTGGTCTCAATAGTTACAACCAATGCTGAATAATAGGATCTCAATTCTATCCTTGGAATTTTTTGTCACGGTTTAACAATCTCCACCTTGATAAAAATTAACATGATACCTTGCTCCTTCTTTTGTTCATCACCTTTTCTACAAGCCAAGAGAAGCCAAGCACCATCATAGCTTCTCTAACACTATTGGTTTTGTGAACATGTCTTCGCAGTTCTCTTTTGTATGCACTTTCTCAGGAGAGACTCCACGTTCATCAATGACTTGTCTTACAAAATGGTACTTGATAGGTATATGTTTTGTTTTACTTTGGTAGGTTGGATTCTTAGCCAAGTGATTAGCACTTTGACTATCACAAAGTAACTTTACTTTGTCCTGCATCCTTCCAAACTCACCAAACAAACCTTTCAACCAAACTACCTCTTTGAAGGCATGTGAAGCACCTACGTATTATGCTTTTGTAGTGGATAAATCCACAATGTTCTGTAGCTTTGACATCCAACTAATATCTCTACCTGGAAGAGTAAAGACATACCCTGAAGTTGACCTTCTTTTGTCCAGATTACCTGCAAAATCAGAGTCAACATATCCATAGACCAATTCAAAACCACTGTTATAGGTGATACAATAATCACTTGTTCCCCTCAGATACTGAAGCACCCATTTCAATGCTACCCAGTGCTCTTTACCTAGATTTTCCATATACCTGCTGATAACCCAAACTACATGTGAAATGTTAGGCCTTATACTAACCATCGCATACATTAGACTTCCTACTACATTAGCATACGGTATTCGAGACATATATTCATTTTCTTCTTTTGTACTAGGACATAAACTTGAATAAAGATTAAAATAGGAAGCCAAATGGACTGAAACTGGTTTCACATCGTTCATACCAAACCTCAAAAGTATATTCTCAACATACTTCTGTTGTGACAACCAAAGCTTACCATTCCTCCTATCTTTGAATATCTCCATGCCCAAAATATGCCTTGTTGCTCCTAGATCTTTCATATCGAACATCCTAGCCATCTGAGCCTTTAACCTGCTGATCTCAGTTATGCTTTTTCTTGATAAAAGAAAATCGTCAACATACAATACTAAGATAATGAATATGTCATTATTCAATTTCTTAAATTAGACACAATGATCATACTCACTCCTTGTATAATTCTGGCTCACCATGAAAGAGTCAAATTTCTTGTACCATTGTCTGGGTGACTGCCTCAAACCATACAATGATTTATTGAGCCTGCAAACAAATTTCTTGTTGCGATTATGAATGAACCCTTCAGGTTGTTCCATGTAAATCTCCTCATCCAAATATCCATGTCAGAAATAAGTCTTAACATCTAGCTGCTCCAACTCCAAATCAAGTAAAACAACCAATGCTAACACACTTTGAATTGAAAAAATCTTAACAACTCGTGAAAAAATCTCATGAAAGTCAATACCTTCTTTCTGAGAATATCCTTTCGCAACCAGCCTTGCTTTGTACCTTTCTACCTTATCATCAACACCCTTCTTCAGCTTGTAGACCCACTTGCAACCTACAATTTTTTTGTCTCTTGGAAGTTCTACTAGGTCCCATGTGGCGTTGTTCACTAATGCCTTCATTTCATCCTTCATTGCTTCTTTCCATTTATCACTGTTAGAACCCTTCATAGCTTCCTGATAGCATGAAGTTTCATCATCATTAGTACTTAAAGAAACTAATGAAACAAAATCATCATACCTTCTTGGAGGATTTCTGACCCGCATAGATCTCCTTAGGGAAGTTTGTGGCTCATCCACATTCTGTTGATTGTTATCATCAACCATGTCTTTGTTTGCAGGAAACTCTTCATGAACATATTCAGAAACTTGTTCATGTTCACTTTCATCTGTATTTAAGCTGGTTTCAAACTTAATCTGTTGATACTTAGGTATTTCTTCCTGTTTCATTTGAACATCTATATCGGATTTGATGAGATATGATTCATCAAATATTACATCTCTGTTAATGGTGATCTTGTGGGAATTCGGATCCCAAAACTTGTACCCCTTAATGCCATCACCATATCCAACAAAGATAAGCCTTTTTTATTTTGGATCTAATTTAGAATGTTGATGTTTCAGAATTAGAGCATAGGCTTCACAACAAAAAACTTTAAGATTAGAATAATTACAAGGGTGACCTTTCCATACCTCTTCAAGAATATTGCACTCTATTGTTGTTGATGGTAATCGATTCACCAGATAACATGTTGTAGTTACTGCTTATGCCCATAGTTCCTACTACAAGTTGGTGTTACTAAGCATACTCCTTGCTCTCTCTAGAAGAGTCATATTCATGCATTCAAGAACTCCATTTTGTTGAGGAGTATAGGCAGTAGTTGTATGCCTATCAATACCAAACTTTTTGCAATAGTTCTCAAATTCCATTGACGTAAATTCACCACCATTATCAGTTCTTAAACATTTAATGGATCTACCAGTGTTTTTTTCCACTAAAGCTCTAAACTGCTTGAAAATTGTAAATACATCAACCTTACTTTTCAACATATAGATTCACACCTTCCTAGAGAAATCATCTATAAAAGTAACAAAGTATGATGATCCTCCATATGAAATAGTAGGGGATGGTCCCCAAACATTAGAATGGATATAGTAAAGGATTCTCTCACTGGTGTGTTTTCTAGTTTTAAATTTATGCATATTCTATTTTCCATAAATACAATGCTTGAAGAAATCTAACTTTAAATACTTTAGAATAGGAAGTAACTTGCGATCAGATAATACCTTCAATCTGTGTTCTATCATATGGCCCAACCGTTGATGCCACAGTCGAACATAGTCACTGTCTTTCTCAGATACCACTGTTGCATGATCTGACTCAGTTCTTCCTTCTATTAGAAACAATTTACCAACCTTCTTCGCTTTCATNATAACTAGTAGGATTCCTTTGTAGACTTTCATAACTCCACCTTGAACAATACTCTTATATCCTCCAGTGTCTAAGACTCCCAAAGAAATCAGGTTCTTCCTAAGCTCAGGTACATGTCTCCCATTAGTTAGTATTTTAGCAGTTCCATCAAACATCTTAATTCGAATGCTACCAATTCCCATAATTTTACATGATATATCATTTTCCATGTAAAATATTCCATCATCTATAGACTTATAAGTAATAAACCAGTGTCTATGAAGACACATGTGATTTGAAGCACCAGAATCTAATAACTACTGTTGATCATGATGTGAAGCAATACTAATTGATTAAACTTCATCAGTCATAGATGAACTTGTTGTTGAACCTGTTTCAGTTGCGTTTTCTTCCTTCATCTCTTTTGGATGGTCTTATTTGGAGGCTTGTTGTCTCTTCCAAAAATCCTTCTTTGAGTGTCTATATTTTCCACAAAACCAACACTTAAGTTTTCTCTTCTTTCCCTTCGACTTTGACTGAGAGAAATCCCTCTAATTGTGTCCTCTTTCTTTAGATCGTCCTCTGACCATAATTGCATCAGAAGTAGAGGTTTCAAGATTGGATTTCTTCCTTGTTTCCTCAGATAGTAAAGCTCCAACAATATCAGCAAACTCAATACTTTATGTTGAACTGAAACTAATAGAGGTAACAAAATTATCCCATGACGCGGGAAAAGAACACAATAATGTAATTGCCTTATCTTCAGATTCGAATTTCACTCCCATGTTATCCAACTGGACTAAAAGGGTATTAAAATTATTTAAATGATCGTCTATTTTCGTACCTTCCTTCATGCGCAAACTGTATAATTGTCTTTTTAGGAAGATCCTATTCGTCAAGGATTTCGTCATGTACAAGATTTCCAACTTCGTACACAAACCGATTGTTGTCTTCTCCAAGACAATGTTGAACAAAAAATAATCGGCCAAACACAGGCATATGGAAATCATTTTTCTCGCATCAATCTCATCCCATTCTTGATCTATTATGGTCTCGGGTTTCTTTGTTTTCCCCAAAAGTGCCTTCACCATGCCTTGTTGCATGAGCAGATTGTGCATCTTCACCTTCCAGATCTCGAAATTGTTCTTTCCATTGAACTTCTCGATTTCAAATTTGGCACTCTGAGTTTTCACCATTAGAAGAAGAAAAAATTCCAACAGGACACCACTGATTATGATAACCAAGACCCTTTCAAAAAATAATGTGGAGGAATAATGGTTTAAACTTTATAAGGTTTAATAAAAGATTTAATAAAAAATCATTTTTCTAACCTTTCCTTTTATTAAAAAAAAGATTAAAAAAGTCACGTTTTTCAAATCCTACACGTTATTGAATTGTTTAAAACATTCACCTCACCTTCTATTAAAACATCCTCCACTGTTATAGATATATGCCATTTGTCCTTCCTTTAAATATATGTCGCGCCCTTTTGAATATATTCATACAATTTAAAAGACTGTCAATTTTTAATTTGAAGTTCCGCATGCCTACCTTTATATATTTGTCAGCGTTGAAATGTCAATAATTTGAAGGTCTGGATGCCTACCTTTATATATTTTCCAGCACTGAAATGTCAATACTGGAATTTCATAAGTGCACCAATAAATCAGTGCTTCCCTTATGTAGCAACCCTAGTGTTGTGTTGTAAACAATGCTCCATTCAAGCACTCCAATCCCTTCATTCCCATCAAAACACATCATTGTTGCTCCTCCACGCCCATGACCTCATAGATCTCCAACATCCCCCCTCTCTTATACCACTTGTTATAAGTGCAAATGTGGAAAACACAATCACACAAAATATAAAAGACACAGAGATTTACGTGGTTCACCCAAAAGTTGGGCTACGTCCACCAAGAAGAGGTATGGGTTGTCTTATTCTTCAAATCATGGAGATTACAATAGCTCACTCCCACTTCGTGTTTTCCTCTACAATCTTACATAAATTTATATACATTTACATAGGAAACTAATTATTAAATGCAATCCTATCAATATTCTAAATTGGTCTCAACAGTTACAACCAATGCAGAATAATAGGATCTCAATTCTATCCTTGGAATTTGTTGTCGCCATTTAACATTGATGACTTGTCCATTTCCTTGCGGATGTCTCATTTTCTTCAGTGGAATTCAAAGGCGAAAATTTGTGGGAGAAGAAATCATGAAAACGAGCCCACATATAATAGTAGCTTACCCTAATGGTTTTAAACTCTAAATTTTCAATCCCCTCAACATATCAAGCAAATTAAGATATTTAATGTTGTTTTTCACTATAAATTTCAACCAGTCCCAAATTTTCACCTGCAACTCATCGACTTAATAAAAAATCTTAAGATTCTGCTCGAAAGGCTAGAAATTTCAGCATTTCACAAATTAACGATGTATGGGCCTAAATAAAAATATTCAAGTCCTCCTATAAAGACTTCTAAAAATGGTTTCCCACTTCAAGCACTAAAATGTCGAGGATACCAAAGCCCTTATATCCATCAATGAGACCGAAGATCAACCATAATAAAATATTTCATATTTTCACTAATATGAATTAAGATAATAGTGTGTGCAACATAATTACTGTGTTGGACATAGAAGTTATCTAATCTTTAATCATCCATTCACATACTGATAAATTCAATAAAATCAATTTTAATTGAATTGTGCACAATGAATAACGGAACACAGAAACAAAATCGTTGGGTCTAAACGATTTTTCAGCAAAAATTTGAAAAGATAAATTTTTAAGTCGTATAGATTTTAGCTCTTTTTCCATAATATTATCAGTTTAATTTTGTTCAAAATCCTACAAGAATCCATAAATTTGAATAATTAAGTCTGTGATTCATTAGTGAAGATTAACTTGATAATGGTCCATTTGCTATAGCAAATATGATTACCCGTTGTGTGTCCTACTTAGACAAAGGACCCACTCCACCTACCGATCTGGATTTGAACTTGTGACCTATTAGGAGGAAACACATGTTCTTTACCATTAGGCCTACTCAAGTTGTATAGTGCATTGCTAACATTCAAGAAAGAAAAATACTCATTGCAAGTCCCAATAAGAAAGGAAACGACCTACTTATTGTTAATATGCTCAATAGATTTAACTCTTTGAAAATATATTATCATGGGATAAATTACATTGATAGGTGTTCCCAACTGAAAAGATGCATTATGGGAAACCCAATATGGGACAAAACCCAACCAGAAGGCGATGCCTACTCTATTTTATTCAATTATGGAAAACAAGTACAAAGAGAGAGACACTCACTATGCAGTTTCCCCGTACACTTTGACTTGAAGGGATACTATGCATTTTCCTACAACTCTTATTCTCTCAAAGTACCACTTATTATATGCTCTCGTCAACTATGGAACAAGTACAATACAAAAAAATGAAACCCTTTGACCTTCTCTGATCAACTCTGGAACAAGTACAATACAAAAAAATTGAACCCTTTGTCCTCCTAAAGGAAAGTATTTAACATAGCAGGATACAAGTAGAGGGTTTTGATTTTGACTTCATAAACTCTCAATTAATAATTAGGTTTGGACCTTATAGAATATTTTTAAAACACACACGTGGCTAGCTCCATATGTGTGAAATATGTGTTTCCTGACATGTCTCACACCACGATGGTCAACAATGTAGGCTAACTTGCAGGAGGCATAAATTTATTTCTCATACAACCTTTGTTTGAGGCGTTTTATGCAATCTAGGGCAAGGGTGTGTGTACAAATTCTCGACATTATAACTCCAAAAAATCACATTTAATATTTCAAAATGGCTCTGGAAGATTTCAGACCCCAATTTTTCAATTTGAGACCTATGACTAAAATGGCCAAGCCAATTCCTCCAACTTATTTTCACCCAAAATTCATTAAGATAGATGATGAATTATATAATGATCCATTTCCAACTATACCTTATGTAAATATAATCTTGTTTCTAATTACAAATATAGATAATCTAAATAAGATTTATAAAAGAAAGCATATTCTCGTGGTCTCCACTCAATCAACGAAGCAGATTTTATAAATTATCTCTCTTTCATTTTTCAATCCATGTGTTTAACATTAGAAAACCTCATTACCTAAGATTACCAAGTTTTGGGATTAGAAAATTTATGGCAAACGTTACCCCTTCGTTTCTCCACTTCTTCTCCACGTATTGGTGGCGATAGTCAGATAGTTGATTATATGGCTAACGTGTCATATAGTAGGTTGTATGGTTAACGTGGTGTTTGGATAGTTGGTTATATGGCTAACGTGGCATATAGTAGGTTGTATGGTTAAAGTGGTGTTTCGAGTTTTGTTGGCATTTCTATTATGGAAAAAATTCTTGATATAGACACAATCTGAAGCTATGTTATTTTGTCTTTTTAAAAAACCAACACTCATTACTGCAATGCTATTTCAACATGTTAGATGCCATGAGAGGAAGTTTAATGACTTTAGGGCTTACCAGTGGGAGAATTTACCGAGAAAGAAATAGGTTGCACTCACAAACTCGCCCTTCAGGTAAGAGATTGTCTTTTTCAATATACATCTTAATCTCAAATGAATTTTCTTCATTTACCTCTTTTGAGTACATAAGTTTCATAAATGTTAGTATTACCCACGACAGGTCATAAACATATTTGATAAAGCTTTCAAATCTAGATGAGGAGGATAGACTCCTTTGATTTCCCACTGCATAACATCCTTTCACCTTGAATGGATCAGTCCAAAGGAACTGCCATTTCCGTCACATTCTTGTTCAAAAAAATCATCAAAATGGTGCGGATAGTCCAGGCATGCATTCATCTCAATCTCCAATCTCGGTCTCCATGTTATTCTGCTATTTAAGATACATTTTTGGTTTTCTCTTCTCTGCCCTATGTTTAACCATTTTTTTTTGTGAAGTCATAGACGCATAATTAATTTCCTTAGATGCTATGCTCTCTAGTGCAGTGTTCTGGAAAATGTTTACCTGAGAGGGGTATTAAAAATATCATATCATATAATTAATACACTTGTTGGACGAGAAAATCGATATGAGATAGACCCATTGCATCTCCCTAAATGGATGGACAGAGAACAACATACATGAACAACTACAACTATATAACAACTCGATAACACATAATCACAAAAATACCCTGAACTGAACTACGACTCTCAGACATACTTGATCCATTGAAACCAGAAATAGAGATAAATGCATCAAGGAAGGATCTGGATATCCCTCACAAAATATTTAGAAAACTTCAAAGGAAATATCCAAATGCGAACTTTATGGAATAGGTTTACACAATCAAATATGAGGGTTCTTCTAGATCTTCGCTCAATGACCTCATTAATGGTAGGAATAATTACATTTCAACACTTCCCTCAATTACTACGACTATTAATTGTAACACTAACCATAACATGATGGCCTCCCGGTCTAAGTCTCATGTAGGCTTCAACATTTGAAATCAACTTTGATTTTATCATCCACTTGTGTCTCTACATAGTGGGATTCATACGTATATGTTCTGCAACTCTTACAGTGTCAATTTCTTCAACAATATTCTTTTGCATCTTCTAAAAACTTATAACTTATACTTCTTATGTTACAACAAAAACTTCATCAATAAGTGGAATGTTTTGTGACTCATTTTGATGTTGATTTATGTTTCTTTCCCTTTCATTGTATTCCATCTCCAAAATACTGGATTGGTTGCTCATTCAAGTCATGAGAGATAATGTTGTTGCGTACCAATTTGATGGTGGGAGAAGAAAAATCCTAACAATTGTAATAACACATAAACAAACAAGAATGAATTACAACTCAAGCAATACCATTTCCAAGATTTTTTTGGGTTACCTTTAACCTTATATCATCAATGTTTTTCATGAGTTTACCATTAACCATTACAAGAGGTTTTTTTGGATTACCATAAACCACTAAAAATCTAACTTAAGCATGGAAGTCTTCACTAAATTTTGAAGATCGATTTGTTCATGTATTACTTTTTCATGTGGAATCTTTTGTTGTATATTGGTAGATTTTACCTATATTTTTAACATAAAAGTAACATTGTCATTCATACACACTTTACCTTTATATGGTGTTTTGACATTTGTCTTTTCCAACATGTGTTATGATCATGATTGGTAAAATTACAAATATTGCAAGGATTCAAATTTCAATACTTAGTTTGTACGTGTCATTTTGTACCACAATGACTACAATATTTCTCTTGCTTTTGCATATATTTTGTTTCACTTTTATGTGTAAATTATTTTTTTGCTTTAATAAACTTAGCATCCCCATTTTTTTGTTTCCTTTATAACAAGAATCTTCATTTTTCAACCTTATACAAATATTGATAGACTTTTGAATGTCTTTCTTTTTTTTTCCTAAACCTTTTCCGTAATATAAGGTTCACCTTTAGATATATCATTAAAATCATCATTTTGAGTCTTGTAACATGAGAGAGACATGTATGTCATTAGCATAAACCATTTTACCAATATCATAAGAACTATCAATCATATCACTTGTCTCACAATCTGCTTCACACATTACCTTTTCCTTTTTCACTTCTCTGTCCAATGTTAACAAGACAGTTTCATTTTCCAACAACTCTTGCTTCAATGATTCTATCATTTGGTCTTTCTTTTCATGAAGTACTAAAGTATCAATCACCTTTTGATTCAATGATTTCATCCTTTCTTCTAGTTCATTGTTCATTTATGAGACCAAAAAATTCTTGATAAACCATGTTTTTACATACTTTGAGTTGAGCAACTTTTACCATGAAAGAATTATTAATTTTCACTAGCTTTTCTATAATTTGGAGAGCATAATCAAGATTTTGTTGAAATAACTAGACTTCTTGAATAGTATTATGTAGTCTTTTTCCTCCTTTACCCATATTAGAGTGTTAAATGATTTAAACTTTTATCAAAAATTAACACAATAATGAAGATAATGAAGAGTGTACGTTACTCAACTTGCACCCTTTTATCCTCTTTTTAATCAAATACCATCATTAAACATGTTTTCAATGTGTCTGACCATGCCTTAACCATATTTACGGCACTGAAACAAAAAAAAACACACTAGGATATTCCTATCAAGATAACCTTTCTTGGACACTTTCTACTATTGCTAACTTCCCCGATGTACAAATGGTAGTATTTTCGAATTCATAGAAGTTCAATAGCTTAATTACTTAGTTCTATTGCGAACATAATATATGCAAATATAGCCTACAATGAAATATAAGAAACAACCAATAAAATGGATTTTTCCCTATTACAAGCCCTTTTCCATATATTGGTCGTAACTCTAGACAATGTGTTTGAAGTTGATTGGGGCCTGATGATAATCCTTCAAATAGACAAACTATGGTGACTTTCTTTGCGCTTCAGCAAATTGGGGATGGCTATTTATACTGATATGGGGATGACTCTCACCCAAATAGTGTCCCCTCAATTACATAAACCCTCGATCGGAGATTTCTTTCTATCTCTAGTCGATCCACATCCTCCTCTCTGGCTCTACACCTCGAAATTACTCTAAAATGTACAGAAATCACCCCCTCGCCAAATTCTTCTCCAAAATTTGCATGGAAACTTCTCTTTCACACAAATTTCAACGAAAAAAAAACTGCTCTGCACCCCAAGCTTTCGAAAGGCTATGCTATTGTGCGTGCTCTCTTCTCGAGTGGAAACATTTTCGTTGATTCTTGCTCGTTATTGCTCTCTACTTGAGATCTCAAACTTTTACGCTCTCGGCTCCTTCAATAAAAATTCAACCATTTGGCTCTGAAATCCTCGACTTCCTCTTTGCACCATCAAACTATAGTAAACAATTGGATTTTATATCAATTTGATTGACAGAGAAACAGATATGAGTAACTATACTTGTATAACAACTCGATAAAAAACACAATTAGACCAATACCCTCAATTGAGCTATGCCTGTGAGACTTACTTGATCAATTTGTTATCCATTGAGATGTTCCAGGTTGAAAACGGAATGATGAGCCTTAAACTCATGCTCCGCGTAAGTAAAATTATGTGGAAATTGTGTAAGTTTTTTTCTCTCTTATAAAACTCTCCGTCCTCAAATAGTCTCACTCTAGATATTTAAAACCTTCAAATCTATAAGGAATTTCTCCATGAGTGCTTCAAGATAATTTTATTTTTAGAGTGGGGGAGATGGTGGATTAGAATAAATACAAGATAATAATATAAGGTATTGCAGAAATGATTTTAAGGATGGAAATTTAATTTAAAATGTAGAAATTTTGGCTAATCTTACTAATCCTTCATATGTAAACTATAAATGTTTGGCTATATTTTTGTATAAATATTCAAATTATTTTACATAGTTTTTATAAAATTTTGGCTATTTTTAAGGTAAAATAATTTTATCCTATAAAATTTGAACAAATCATTTTTAAAATAGCGAATCTCATTTTTTGGAAAAACCATGGAAAATTAGCCCATGAGCGAAATTTAGCCCCTAAAATCATACTTGGTGCAGAGAATGAATCTTATATATTGTGGGCATAGAGTAATGTGCCGAGCAATTAAGAATTCAACAATTCTAACACATACAATAGTTCATTAAAGCTTTCATCAAATAGTTACATCTTCAAATATTCAAATCATCTTAATTCAACATTTCTAACACATACAATAGATAATTAAAACTTGCATCAAATAGTTACATCTTCAAATATTTAAATTCATGTAGGTACACTCTGCACATTATTAAACATATGAAAAAATGATAAGAAGTGATCATTTGTTAAGAGAAAATCACTTCAGTATCATAAGCATACAACAAATAGTAACATTGACGATGTAATATAACGTGTTGCTTGAGATTTTGTTAATGAAGATTTGATACAAGAAGCCAAAAATGAGAGGGGTGGTATTTACAAGAGTACATGCACAAAAAGAGAAGAGAGACTGAAAAATAATGCAGGGGATAAATATCATGAAGCCTACAGCCTTAATTATTTGTTTGTGCCTGAGAATTGTGATCAAACAACTCTAGTTCTAAGAAACGCATAATTCTCCATAGTACCAACCCAAAAAATGAGCTCCTTATCTTTCTTTATAGCCTATTCATTTGTGAGAAAAACATTCATATGATCCAGTACTTCTTCTTGAAAATGGATATTGCTTGTTAGATTCTTAATACTGCCTCTGGTTTCTAACTAATTTTTACTCAGTAAAAATAACTTTTTACCCCTGAGTTAACCTAGTGATATTGTTTTTGGGTGTGTTCTCTTTTTCTAATCGAGCTTATGTCTTTATTTTTATGTATGGCTCAATTGATTCCCATTGTTGCGTTGAACGTCCTCGAGCTTGATAGGCGAGAGGGAAAATTGATTATTTCCACTCGAATGACATCACCGAACAAAGCAAGGCATAATTGACCAATTCGTAAAATATTTTGTGTCAAGCTTTTCAAGTGGACCAATCGGATTGGAAATAGTACCTTAAGATAGATTATAAGGTGTCCCACTACTCTCAAGTTTGAACTAATGATATCAAAGAAGGAAATTCCCTCCCATGTGAAATGTAGAACACACTCTCCCAACATATGTAGCCAAGATGGTTGATTGTACTCTCCTATGGGGAGGGATTGTGCAAGTATCATCTATGACACATGGAATATGAGTAACTCACCTTTAGAAAGAAAATTACCCGAAGATAATTTTTCCTTTGCTTTTGACTTCTTATTATAAGAGCTCGATATGTGCTTGTGGAGACACTCATGGGGTGAAATGATTCATCACACCTATCCTGATATGGTGAGATTCATATCTTGCATGTGTGTGTGTATGGAAAATGATTATTGTCCTCTGTCAATTGTAGGTAACAACATGATGATTAGCAAGGACATGGAGGCATGAGTCCAAATGTCACATTGAAAACCCTCCTATCCATCAAATGATTTGGCACATCATCACTATATATATCGCTCGTTAAATAGAATCCCTCCTCGTGACTTTAGAGGAATGCATGTCCTTTTCCCAATGTCTTAAATCTTTTGAAATTTTGGATGGAGGCACAAAAATTTTGGTGATGTCATCTTGGTCCCATGGAAACGTGGAAGCTCCATATTGTTCTATGTCAGCACTAATGTGGCTTTGTATTCAGTCTAGATATAGTTGATCTTGATATGGTGGCTATAATTCACAATGGTCATTCTTGATACACGTGGTAGCCTTGGAGTGACTTTGATGATTTATACTTTGATGATTTCACTTTGATTTGACTTTGATGATTCTCATGAGTGTCCCAGATGGCATGTTACATCGGCTCTAGGTGGCATTGAGTGAGTAGTGACGTAGCCCCCGCTTCCCTCCCAGGGATATGAAACCTCTCGGTCTTGGATCTTCAAACTCTTGAGATGAATCAACTCTTCGGGCCTTCAATAGACCTAGAATACTCAATGCACAAGTCCCTTTAGTGTTACCCACAAGGTCAAAATACCCGTGACTCCGCTCTCCAACACTCTTGGTAACACCAAATTCACGAGTACTAGCCCCACGCTAGTCTCCTCTTCCTAAGTGACCACGGGCTATGACCGTGGATCATCCCATTAACGATTTTGGGCTTCAAAGATATCATGATATCTGAATTCAATTCTTCCTGAAGCGCTCTCCTCCAAATTTCCGGATCTTTGTCGTGTGTCTCCTTGGATTTTGATGGCCCAACTATGTTTCGGGTTTCACAACTTCGTGAAACTCCTGTTCGCCTCACACACAAACCTCCATACTTTGGACTTCCATATTTCATAATCCGTTGCCACATGTCCTCTTCCCAGTCGATGATTGAGATTACTTCGCGAGTTCGCAGCTCTTCTCTTACAACACCTCCAAACTTCTCGAACCACGAAGTGACGAAATGGTTTCCGACCAGCTTTTGTGTAACTCTTCCATATCTGACGGTCTGGAACAATCTCACCTCCCTCTAGAACAGATTTGGTTCATGGATTTTGGGAAATCTTAAAGGATTTTCCCCCTTGAAGATTTCTTGCCACTCTCCCTTCTGAGCTTGTATTTCCTCGACATTTTTTGTTCCTCTAAACTCTTTCTTCAACACTTAGTCGAATTTTCAGCCTGTGCACGCCTTGCGATAACTTCTCCTCCAAAACTCAATTTCCTTATGGATGATTGCGCACAGTTTGTGACTTTTATCCAACCACTTCTCTACAACTAAAGTCACACTACTCCTCTTGATCTTACGATTTTGAGACTGTGTCACTCACTCCTTGCGGACAAACTTCCTTCAATATTGACCACTGAAGGATGACCTTGCACTCCTTGCAACAATTCCTTTTACACTTGATTGTTCCTCCTGAACAAAATGAATATGAGCGTAATTCCTCCTACAGGCCAACTTCAACTATCCCAACTGAACCTCTAAGTCAAAATAGACATGGTCACACACTCGTTTTGGACGCCTATGCACTCCTTGCATACATAAGTTTCACTTTACCTCTTCTGATCTTTGAGTCAAAACAAACTCGTTCATGCACACCTTGTGGATGCTATGAAAACCTTGCACTCGCTCATAGAAGAGAAACAATTGAAACTTATTCAATCTTCACAGTGACTCATGCATTCAACCATGTAAATGCATTCATAAACCACAAGAACAACAAACAACATAGGATTTTCAAATAAGCATAAATTCTACCATTCATTCATCTAGATAGACACAACAACATCATACATTTGGATCAATGATCCTATGTTATATTCATTCAACAGTCATATACATGGGTTCATACATTGTTCTTCAACGCTCTACAACATATACAATAGATTCAACAGCTCATTGACAACTAGAGAGCCAATAATCTTTTCTACAATGACAATGTATACAATAGGTTTAACAACCTTCTCTCGGCAACAATACAAAGATTTATACAAGAGGGCTCTTCAAGTTATTCCCTCCAACGACTCTAGACTATCCTATCGAAATAAAAGCTTTCAACTACTTGATATTTATTAAAATAAATATTTGAGTTAGACAGATAAGAGCGAGAGCTCCAGATCTGTACTAAAATCTTTAACACTAAAGAAAAATACATTCCTTCATCGATCTTATGCGATGGGTCAGATTCCAAATATTAAATATGTTCATAAATCAAAATATTTTCTATATATTACATTAATATTCCAACTTTGGAATTCAAAAATAATTCAAAATATGTGCTAGTGCGCCCAATTGTCCTCCACACGTGCTATGCTAGTGATGCTCCTGCATCATACTCCTTTGGCTGAAAAATTCATGGACTCCTGTCCATGATATCTTACATTGACATTCCAAGCTTCTGTATGTTCACTTCACCAACCCAACTCGCGTCTTCTATTAGGTGTCCTTTGAACTTTACTGAATACTCAAAATATGTTTTCCTTCGGGTCTTATTTCCAATCCGTCGATCCACGATCTTGTCCATCTGTGGCTTCTCTGCTATAGGAATCTGTTTCTTCCACTGCATCCTTTTTTGATCTTCTGATCCTATGGTTTCATCTTCCATATAAGGATACAGGTCTACAATGTTGAATATGGGAGATATACCCACATCCTTTGGCAGTTCTATTTCATAAGAATTCTCACCAAATCTTCTCAGTATTTTGCACGGTCCTATCTTCTTTAGCTTCATCTTGTTGTACGTTCCCCTCGGAAACCTCTCCTTCCTTAAATGAGATATAACTTGATCTCCAACTTCAAATTGAAGTTTCCTACTATGTTGATCAACCCTGTGCTTACACTCATCGGTGTTTCCCTGCAACTGTTCCTTAATCTGATCATGGAGCTTATGCATTTCTGCAGCGAAGTCTTCGTCTCCGATGCTCCTAAATTCGTTCTGCTCCAAGTCTCTTAACTCTAAAACTCCCCTTGGATTCATTCCATACACTATTTGAAATGGAGTCTTTCTAGTACTTCTGTTCACTGAGTCATTGTATGCAAGCTCCGCTTGTGCTAGAATATGATCCCACTCGCTATGATGTTCAGTGACCAAAATCCTCAAAAAATATCATAAAGTTCGATTCACCACTTCATCCTGTCCATCTGTTTGAGGATGATATGCAGAACTAAAGGATAGTTATGTCCCCAGCTTCTTCCACAACGTTCTCCAGAAATGACCAACAAATTTATTGTCCTTGTCTGAAACAATACTCTTGGTAAATCCATGGAGTTTCATAAAACAAATTTGCAACGTGCATTGCATCATTGGTCTTTTGGCATGGGATAAAGTGTGCCATCTTCGAAAATCTGTCAACTACAACAAATATAGAATCACTTCCTCTTTTCGTTCTAGGCAATCCCAACATGAAATCCTTGCTTATTTCATCCCAAGGCCTCTCTGGAATAGGCAATGGTTGATACAACCCAGTGTTCTGTCTCTTCCCCTTTTCATACTGAAAAATATTACATATGTTCATGAACCTCTATACTTATGCCCTCATACCTAGCCAATAATATGAACCGCTCAAATGTGAAAATGTTTTGTCATGGCCGAAGTGTCTGGCTAGACCTCCATTATGTTTCTCCTTCAACATGTTTTTCCTCATCGAGCATTTTGGTATCCACATCTGGAAACCTTTGAACAACAATCTGTCTTGAATCAAATATTTTTCCCATTGGCTTCTGTCTCTGAGCACAGGATTTGCGCATGCTTCATATGCTCCTTTAAAATCTGGATCATCACGATAAATTTCCTTAAGGTGTTCAAACCCCAAGGTTTTCACTTGAAATTCCTGCAGAATAAAACTTCTCCTACTCAATGCATCAACAACCTTGTTAGCATTACCAGAAATATGTTTAATAACAAAAGTGAAATTTTGCATAAATTCTATCCACTTAGCATGTCTCTAGTTTAATTTTTCATGTCTGGTTATGAATTGCAAAGCTTGATTATCGCTATACAAAACAAACTCCTTTGGTACAAGATAGTGCCTCCATTTCTTCAAAGTTTGAATTATGGCATTAGAATCTTTATCATATGTGGATTATTTCTTCTTAGTATGGTTCAACTTCTCGCTGAAATATGCAACGGGTTTATTTTCTTGGCTCAAGACCTCTCCAATTAAAAATCCACTTGCGTCACATCTCACTTGAAATGTCTTTCCGAAATCCGATAAAACCATAATAGGTTGTTCTGTTATATTCTCCTTCCATACATTGAAGCTCTTCTCAGCCTCTTCTACCCATTTGAAAGACTTGTGTCTTTTCTTCATTGTATCCATCATTTGAGCACTAATCCCACTAAAATTTCTAATTAACTTTCGATAGAAACTTGCTAATCCATGGAAGCTTCTCACCTCGAAGATATTCCTTGGTGACGACCATTCTCTGATTGATTTCACCTTCTTGGGATCCATCTTCAATTCATTTGAAGAAATCACAAAACCCAAATATATGTGTTCTATCTTCATGAAAGAGAAATTTTTCAAATTAATCAACAACTTATCTTGCTGCAACCTCCTCATCACCAATGTGAAATGTCTCAAATGCTCTTATTTATTCTTGCTTAAGACCATTATCTAATCCAGATATACAATCACAAACTTTCCAATGAAATATTTTAACACTTGATTCATCAGTCTCATAAAAGTACACGGGGCATTTGCTAAGCCAAATGAGATAACAAGCCATTCATACAATCCCTCATTTGTCTTGAATGTTGTTTTCAACTCAGCACCTTCTCTCATACTTATCTGGAGATATCCACTTTTTAAATATATCATTGAAAAATAGTTCACTCCACTTAAACAATCCATCAAGTCATCCATCCTTGGCAATGGAAATCTGTACCTGATGGTGATCTTGTTTATGGCTCTTGAGTCTGTAAAAATTCTCCACCCTCCATCCTTATTCAGACTCAATACAGTTGGAACACACATAGACTCAAGCTTTCTCTAACCAATCCTTTGTCTAACAGATCTTGAACCTATCTTTTCACCTACTCATTCTCTTGAGGTGTCAACCTGTACATGGATTTGTTCGATAGGCTTTCTCCTAGTATCAAATCAATGTGATGGTTGATACTTCTGATAGGTGGAAATGATCTTGGAAACTCATCCACTACTATGTCAGCAAAATTCTCTAACAGTTTTTGAGTTTCCTCAGGCAAATCTTCCACAAAAGTACATGTAAGGATAACTCTTGACTTCCTCACTACAACAAACTACATCTCTTATTCCTTCTCAACTTCACTTAGGAGTTCCTTCCCACTCACGAGAAGTATACTCATGTTGGCTTCATCCTTCACTTGATTCTCTTCAATTGGATGCAACATGTGTGTCCTACCATTCTTCTCCAAGGTGTAAGTGTTTTCTCTCCCATCATGGATGACATTCCTGTCATATTTCCATGGCCTTCCCAACAAGACATGGCATACGTCCATGGGAATCACATCACATAGAATCTCATCTCTATATCCACCTATTTTAAATTCAACAAGGAATTGTTTAGCTACTGTTACCTGGTGACCCTTATGCAACCATGAGAATTTGTACGGCATCAGATGTGCAGTCGTCTCCAACTCTAATTTCTCCACCATCTCTATGGATACTAAGTTGTCGGTGCTCCCAATATCAATTATTACCTTCCAAACTCTATCCTTAGTCTTGCAAGTTGTTTTGAACAAATTGTTCCTTTGTGTTGGATTTTCAATATTTGTCTCTTGCTTCAAAAGAACCTTCTTCATCATTAAGGATTTCCCATCCTTTACACCTTCTGCCTCAACATTTTGCTTCTGCGCTTCCGAAATGTGAGCTTCGCCTCCTTCTTTCTTTCTCTCTGGCCATTCCCAAGACATGTACTCTATTTTTCCATAGGCATAAAATCTTATGTCTCCTCCTCTGTCTCTTCCTCTTCCTCGAGGAAAAGAATTCCTACCACCGGACTGTCTCCCTGGGAAACTTCCTCCTCTTTCAGAGTGACTATGTGGTTTTTTCGTCTCGCCTTTGGACTTCTCCGCCTTGTCGTGGGGGATTCATTTGCCTCTGTTTGGACTTCATCCTCTTCCTCGCTGACTTTGTTTTCTAGCCAACTTCTCCTCTTTTTTCAGCATGATCTGATAAGCACCCTCCATGGTTCTAACTATCATCATGATGATTTCGTCTTGAATTTCCTCACAAATTTTTCCTCGTCTCTCTCTTTCTATCCAATCCTAATGTTCAGTCTATAGAACTCCTCTGTGTATTACTTAAAATTCATTCCCTTGTGTCTTAGGTTATGCAATCTCCTGAACACGTTTATCTGGTAATCTTTGGGTAATAATTAATCCTTTATTTTGGCTACCATTATATCCCAACTATTAATCTTTTTTTTTCCCTTTCTTATCCTGTTAGCTTCCAGTTCATCTCACCATAGTGCTGCATGTCCTTTTAACCTGGTGACATCATGTTTCACCTTCTTCTCCTCATCGACATCTTAATAGTTGGAATACTTGTCCATTGCTCGTATCCAATCAAGCAATTCTTCAATTTCTAGATTACCTTCATACATTGGGATGTCGATCTTCTCTCTTGCTCCCAACTTGGCAATTGCTTTTAGTAAGCGCTCTTTCGCAGCATCCTTGGCTATAACTTCTTCAACTTCCTCTTCTTTATTCTCTGCGTTGATGACATCTCGAGCATCAGGTCCTCTTCTTTGTCTTTTTTCCATGGAATCTAGCCTTGCTCTGAGTTCTCTCATCTCCCTTTCCATAGCTCTATTTGCTATGGATGGCTCTGGACGTCTTCTAGATAGCATTGTGTTGATGTATCTAATACCAATCGATGATATCATTATAATTCTTCGTCTCCTCTTTCTACATAAATCAATTATGTGCTTTCTCTGATAACACCTGATGCAACCTCTCCTTCCCTCCTGGGGATGTGCGACCTTCCGGTCTTGGATCTTCAAACTCCTGAGCCAAATTGACTCTTCAGGCCTTCATTTGTATTAAATTATAATTTTAATAAATTGCTTCATTCTATTTTGATGAACATTCTATATGAATATTAATATTCAGGTGCACACACCTTCGGTATCAGTCCCAATATGAAAGGAAAAGACTTATTGCAAATCCCAATAAGAAAGGAAAAGACCTACTTATTGCTAATATGCTCAATAGGTTTAACTCTTTGAAAATATATTATCATGGGATAAATTAAAAACTTTGGCTTGAAGGGCTACTATGCATTTTCCTAGAACTATGGAACAAGTACAATACAAAAAAATGAAACCCTTTGTCCTCCTCTGGTCAACTATGGAACAAGTACAATACAAAAAAAATGAACCCTTTGTCCTCCTAAAGGCAAGTATTTAACATAGCACGATACAAATAGAGGGTTTTGATTTTGACTTCATAAACTCTCAATTATTAATTAGGTTTGGACCTTATAGAATATTTTTAAAACCCACACGTGGATAGCTCCATATGTGTGAAATATGTGTTTCTTGACATGTCTCACACCATGGTGGTCGACAAGGTAGGCCAACTTGCAAGAGGCATAAATTTCTCATACAACCTCTGTTTGAGGCATTTTATGCACCATTGTCGTTGGAAAGATGTCATAGTGTAGAACACAGTATAGGGAAAGGGTGTGTGTACAAATTTTGGACATTGTAACCCCATAAAATGTCATTTAATACTTCAAAATGGCTCTAGAAGATTTCGAACCCCAATTTTTCAAGTTGGAACCCATGACTAAAATGGCCAAGCCAATTCCTTCAACTTGTTTTCACCCAAAATGCATTAAGAGAGATGACAAATTATATGATAATCCATTTCCAATCATACCTTATGTAAATATAACCTTGTTTCTAATTACAAATATAGATGATCTAAATAGGATTAACAAAAAAAAAGCATATTCTCGTGGTTTCCACTACATCAACACATGTGATTTTATAAATGATCTCTCTTGAATTTTTCGATCCGTGCGTTTAACATTAGAAAGCCTCATTATGGAAGATTACCAAGTTTTGGGGATTAGAAAATTTATGGCAAGCGCTACCCCTTCGTTTCTCCACTTCTTCTCCACGTATTGGTGTATAGGTCCACTATCTCAATGTTTGACGATAGTTAGATAGTTAGTTATATCGATAACGTGGCATATAGTAGGTTGTATGGTTAAAATGGTGTTTGGATAGTTGGTTATATGGATAACGTGGCATATAGTAGGTTGTATGGTTAAAGTGGTGTTTGGAGTTTTGTTGGTGTTTCTATTATGGAAAAATTTCTTGATATGGACACAATCTGAAGCTATTTTGTTTTGTATTTTTAAAAAACCAACCCTCATCACTGGAATTCTATTTCAACATGTTAGACGCTATGAGAGGAAGTTCAATTACTTAGGGCTTACAGGTGGGATACTTTTCCAAGAAAGCAATAGGTTGCATGAAGCATTACTGCTCTCACCAACTCACTGTTCAGGTAAGAGATTGTCTTTTTCAATATACATCTTAATATCAAATGAATTTTCTTCATTTACCTGTTTTGAGTACATAAGTTTCATATATGTTAGTATTATCCCTAGCAGGTCATAAACATATTTGATAAAGCTTTCAAATCTAGAGGAGGATAGACTCCTTTGATTTCCCACTGCATAACATCCTTTCACCTTGAATGCATCAGTCCAACAAAACTGCCATTTATGTCACATTGTTGTTCCAAAAAATCATCAAAATGGCGCGGAAAGTCCACGCATGCATTCATCTCAATCTCCAATCTCGGTCTCCATGTTATTCTACTATTTAAGATACATTTTTGGTTTTCTCTTCTCTGCCCTACGTTTAACCATTTCTTTTTGTGAAGTCATAGACGCATAATTAATTTCCTTAGATGCTATGCTCTCCAGTGCAGTGTTTTGGAAAATGTTTACCTGAGAGGGGTATTAAAAATATCATATCATATAATTAATACACTTGTTGGACGAGAAAACCGATACGAGATAGACCTGTTGCATCTCCCGAAATTGATGGATAGAGAGATATGAACAACTACAACTATATAACAACTTGATAACACACAATCACACAAATACCCTCAACTGAACTATGACTCTCAGACTTACGTGATCCGTTGAAACCAAAAATAGAGATAAATACATCAAGGAAGGATCTGGATATCCCTCACAAAATATTTAGAAAACTTCAGAGGAAATATCTGAATGTGAACTTTATGGAATAGTTTTACAAAATCAAATACAAGGGTTCTTCTAGAGCTTCGCTCAATTACCTCATTTATGGTAGGAATAATTACATTTCAACACTCCCCTTAATTACGACTATTAATTATAACACTAACCATAACATGATGGCCTCCGAGTGTAAGTCTCAGATAGCCTTACAACATTTGAAATCAACTTTGATTTCATCATCCATGTGTGTCTCTACGTAGTCGGATTCATACGGTTATGTTATGAAACTCTTACAGAGTCAATTTCTTGAACAATATTATTTTGCATCTTCCAAAAACTTATACTTCCTATGTTACAAAAAAATCTTCACCAATAAACTTCTTCAATAAGTGGAATGTTTTGTTACTCAATTTGATGTTGATTGATGTTTCTTTCCCTTTCACTGTTTCCATCTCCAAAATATTGGACTTGGTTGCCATTGCAACTTTGGGAGGAATGCTCTTATTCAAGCCATGAGAGATAATGTTGTTGCATCATTCTTCTCATTTCATCTATACCACTTTGATGGTGGGAGAAAAAAAAAACTAATAGCTACAACAGTAGTAACACATAAACAAACAAGAATGATTTACAACTCAACCAATACGATGATCAACTCAAAAGCTCATATAGAATGCTTCATCTTCATATCAAGGGTTTTGTTCACTTACTATTAAACATATCATGGGTTTTGTGTGGGTTACCCTAAACCAATTTACCATTTCTAAGGTTTTTCCTTAGCTTACCCTTAACCTTATATCATCTACCATTTCCATGGTTTTTCCTTAGCTTGCCCTTAACCTTATATCATCAAAGTTTTTCGTGAGTGTACCATTAACCATTACAAGAGGTTTTTTTGGATTACCATAAACCATGAAAAATCTAACCTAAGCATGGAAGTCTTCACTAAATTTTGAAGATCTATTCGTTCATGTATTACTTTTCCGTGTGGAATCTTTTGTTGTATATTGGTGGATTTTACCTATATTTTCAACATAAAAGTAACATTATCATTCATACGCATTTTACCTTTATATGGTGTTTTGACATTTTTTTTTTCCAACATGTGTTATGATCATGATTGGTAAAACCACAAATATTGCAAGGATACAAATTCCAATATTTAGCTTGTTCATGTCATTTTGTACCACAAAGACTACAATATTGCTCTTGCTTTTGCATATGTTTTGTTGCACTTTTATGTGTAAATTATGTTTTTCTTTAATAAACTTAGAAGATCCCCATTTTTTTGTTTCCTTTATATTAAGAACCTTCATTTATTGGCCTTATACAAATATTGATTGATTTATGGATGCTTTACTTGTCTTTTTCCTAAACTTTTTCCATCAAAACCCATTTTTTTCATGAGTTTGGACCCAATTTTTTTTTGTATTCCTTTCAAAACAAGCAATTTTGATCATCTTCAATATAAGTTTCACCTTTAGATATATCATTAAGATCATCATTTTGAGTCTCGTAGCATGAGAGAGACATGTATGTCATTAGCATCAACCATTTTACCAGTATCATAAGAACTATCAATCATATCACTTGTCTCACAATCTACTCCACACATTACCTTTTCCTTTTTCACTTCTCTCCCCAATATTAACAACACGATTTCCTTTTCCAATAACTCTTTCTTCAATGATTCTATCATTTGGTTGTTCTTTTCACGAAGTACTAAATTATCAATCACCTTTTCATTCAATGATTCCATCCTTTCTTCTAGTTCATTGTTCATTTATGTGTTTTGCAGTGAGACCAAAAAATTCTTGATAAACCATGTTTTTACATACTTTGAGTTGAGAAACTTTTCCCATGAAGGAATTATTAATTTCCACTATCTTCTCTATATTTTGGAGAGCACAATCAAAATTCTGTTGAAGTAACTCAACTTATTGATTAACATTATGTAGTCTTTTTCCTCCTTTACCCATATTAGAGTGTTAAATGATTCAGGCTTGCTTGTCAAAAATTAACACAATAATGAAGGGTGTGAGGTACCACTGAGCTTGCACCCTTTTATCATTTTTTAATAAAATACAATCATTAAACATGTTTTCAATGTATGTGAGGATGTCTTAACCAATTTACCATTTCTAAGGTTTTTCCTTAGNACTGTGCTGAAAAAAAAAAAAAAAAAAAAAAAAACACACTAGGATATTCCTATCAAGATAAGATTTCTTCGACACTTTCTACTATTTCTAACTTCCCATAACCTTTCTTCGACACTTTCTACTATTGCTAACTTCCCTGATGTACAAATTGTAGTATTTTCGAATTCATAGAAGTTCAATAACTTAATTGCTTAGTCCTATTGGAAACAAAATATATGCAAATATAGCCTACTTGCTCTGTGGCGACGTTTAGGGGCCGAGTTTCGGGACAGCTCCCTGAGCCTGCGTCTGCCAGAACTGGTGGCTTTGTATGTGATTAGCGACAGAGTATCTGCAGTAGAGGTGGCTTTGGGGTTATGTTGCGACCAGTTTCATGTTTTTCTTTCGGTTTTCTAGACCGTCTTGAACTCTTCCTCATTGGTTTGAAGAGGTTTTGGAACAAAGATTTGAGGTCCACTCGGGGCGTGCGGTGTTTTTTTTAACACTTTGAGGTCCTTTGGGGGCATGTGGTGTTGGGTATACACTTTGAGGTCCTTTGGGGCATGTGGCTTCTGGTTTAGCTTCTTTTCGGGTCTCTGTTGGGCTTTTTCTCTATTTTGTATCTCTTTTTGCACCGTGCATGCTTGTTTTTTCTTCTATCGTGACTTTCTAAGGATGTAAGGGATTTGTTTATGAGCATGGTCTTTGGACTAGTACTTCTTTTTCTTTTCCATTATGAAACTTTCTCCATCTATTGGTCGAGAGATCACTATTGGTGAAAGATTCATTGACAGTTTCATCTCATTTTGCTATCCTTTGTATCATCTCTTAACTAGAAAACAAATTATATTTATAATATAATTGAGAAATTTTCTAGTTAGAAAAAAAAAAATAATAATAAAAAAAAAAAAAAAATTCTGACCTTTTCATATATTGGGCGTAGCTCTAAAAAAATGTGTTTGAAGTTGATTTGGGCCGGATGACAATCCTTCAAATAGACAAAAATTATAATTTAAAAAAACAATAGCTTCCAAGACTGCT
>SNQJ01S0007338.1:17067-73684 GCA_010110895.2 Picea sitchensis | reverse complement strand
TATCTTGAAGGCCACTAGGCTTCACTTGATAAATTTAAGTCATGGCTGCGATCTCTGCATTTTTTGCCCATCACTATGCAAACAATGCAGTGAAACCGTGGCACAATCGACTTCAGGTAGTAAACTGGTATCCTATGCCATCTTCGCCGTTGGATTTGTGGCACCTAATCCATCAATTCTTGTGATTACTCTTCTGGTGAACTACGCGACCTTTCAATGGCTCTCCGACAAACTATGGTGACTTTCTTTGCGCTTCAGCAAATTGGGGATCGCTCCCTCAGCTATTTATACTGATATGGGGATGACTCTCACCCAAATAGTGTCCCCTCAATTACATCAACCCTCGATCGGAGATTTCTTAATATCTCTAGTCGATCCACATCCTCCCCTCTGGCCCTACACCTCGAAATTACTCTAAAATGTGCAGAAATTGCCCCCTCGCTAAATTCTTCTACAAAATTTGCATGGAAACTTCTCCTTCACACAAATTTCAACGAAAAAAAAAACTGCTTTGCACCCCAAGCTTTCAAAGGCTATGCTATTGTGCATGCTCTCTCCTCGAGTGGAAACATTTTCGTTGATTCTTGCTCATTGTTGCTCTCTACTTGAGATCTCAAACATTTACGCTCTCGGCTCCTTCAACAAAAATTCAACCATTTGGCTCTGAAATCCTCGAGTTCCTCTTTGCACCATCAAACTAGAGTAAACAATTGGATTTGATATCAATTTGATGGACAAAGAAACTGATATGAGTAACTATAGTTGAATAAAACTCCATAAAAAACACAATTACACGAATACCCTCAATTGAGCTATGCCTATGAGACTTACTTGATCAATTTTTTATCCCTTGAGATGTTCTAGGTTGAAAATGGAATGATGTCGCACCACGAGATAAGACTCATGATGAGCCTTAAAACCATGCTTGTAGTAAGTAAAATTATGCAAAAATTGGGTAAGTGTTTTTCTCTCTCTTATAAAACTCTGAGTCCTCAAAGAATCTCACTCCATATTTAAAACCTTCAACTCTATAAGGAATTTCTCCATGAGTGTTTCAGACAATTTTATTTTTAGAGTGGGGAAATGGTAAATTAGAATAAATACAAGATAATAATATAAGGCAAAGAATGAATTTTATATCTTATGGACATAGAATAACGTGCTAAGAAATTAAGAATTCAACAGTAACACATACAATAGATCATTAAAACTTGCATCAAATAGTTACATCTTCAAATATTTAAATCTTCTTAATTCAATAGTTCTAACACATACAATAGATAATTAAAACTTGCATCAAATAGTTACCTCTTCAAATATTTAAATCCATTGAGGTGCACTCTGTAAATTATTAAACATATGAAAAAATGACAAGAAGTGATCCTTTGTTAAGAGAAAATCACTTCAGTATCATAAGCATACAACACACAGTAACATTGAACATGTAATATAACTTGTTGTTTGAGATTTTATTAATGGAGATCTCATGCAAGAAGCCAAAAGTGAGAGGGGTGGCCTTTACAAGAGTACATGCAAAAAAAGATAACAGACAAACTGAAGGGGATGAATCTCATGAAGCCTACATCCTTAATTATTTGTTTGTTCCTGAGGATTGTGATCAAACAACTCTAGTTCTAAGAAACTCTTAAGTTCTCCAAAGTGCCAACCCAAGAAATGAACTCTTTATCTTTATTTATAGCCTATTCATTTGTGAGAAAACCATTCATCTAATCCAATATTTCTTCTTGAAAAATGATACTGCTTGTCAGATTCTTAATACCGCCTCTAGTTTTCTAACTAATTTTTACTTGGTAAAAATAACTTTTTACCCCAGAGTTAACCTGATGATATTTTTGGGGGGTTTGTTCTCTTTTTCTAATTGAGCTTCTGTCTGGATTTTTATGTATGGATCAATTGATTCCAATTGTTGTGTTGAACGTCCTCAAGTTTGAGAGGTGAGAGGGAAAATTAATTCTTTCCACTTGACTAACATCACCCAACAAAACAAGGCATAATTGACCAATCCTTAAAATATTTTGTCTCAACCTTCTCGAGTGGACCAATCGGATTGGAAATTGTACCTTAGGATAGATTATAGGTTGTCTCACTACTCTCAAGCTTGAACTAATGATATCAAAGAAGGAAATTCCCTCCCTTGCGAAATGCAGAACACACTCTCTCGACATATGTAGCCAAGATGGTTGATTATACTCTCCTATGGGGAGGGATTGTGTAGGTATCATTTAGGACACCTGGAATATGAGTAACTCACCTTTAGAAAGAAAATTTCTTGATGATAATTTTTCCTTTGTTTCTTCAACTTCTTATTATAAGAGCTCAATATGTGCTTATGGAGACACTCATGGGGTGAAATGATTCATCACACCTAACCTGATATGTTGAGATTCAGAGCTTGCATGTGTGTCTGTATGGAAAAATATTATTTTCCTTTGTCAGTTGCAGGTAACGACATGATGATTAGCAAGGACATGGAGGCGTGAGTCCAAATTTCACATTGAACACCCTCCTATCCATCAAATTATTTGGCACATCGTCAATATATATTTTGCTCATTCGATAGAATCCCTCCTCGTGCCTTTATAGGAACGCATGTCCTTTCCCCAATGGCTTAAATCTTTTGAAATTTTGGGTGGAGGCACAAAATTTTGGGTGATGCCATCTTGGTCCTTCAGACACGTGGAAGTTCCATATTGTTCTATGTCAACACTAATGTGGCTTTGTATTTAGTCTATATATAGTTGATCTTGATATGGTGGCTAGAATTCAAAATGGTCCCTATTGATACACATGGTAGCCTTAGACTGAATTTGATGAGTTCCCTTCTGGCATGCCAAGTTATCCATGATTCTCCTATGTGTCCCAAGTGGATTGTTACGTCGACTCCAGGTGGCATTGAGTGAGCAGTCACGTGTGTGTTGAGTGAGTAGATAGGTGACCTAAAAAAACTGTAATACTGCTATCGTGACCCAACGATAGATGTTTATCCCTTTGTGTTCTTGTTAGGATAGACCACTCACTCTTCAAAACATGGCTTCCAAAACTGTTATCACACCCCATATGCGTTTTAACTCCTGTGGAATTTCACGATGTGACATCAATTTTTTATCATTCATTAGTCTACCTTGGTTCTTAAGCCTTGGTAATTCTTTTCCTAAAGTTGATATTCCAATGTTCAGAATGCTTCCTTAGATTTAGTTACACTCAGTTAGACTAGTGGAAGTCACTCATGCATCGAAACCTTGGTTTTATCACCAACATTTTCATGTGTCTCTCTCACTTCCACACGTGTGACTCAGTTAACTAATGATTGCATGGATCAATTAACTTAGACTAGGTTGTAGTTCACTATATCATCTGTCAGTGAGTGTCTAAATCTCTCTAAATCACTACTATGGAACATTAATTACTCATGTAGCCTATATCTATTGTAAATTATTAACTCTTATAGTGTGGAATACAAGTAATCGAAATCATTTCATTATTTTCTCCATATTTTTGTCTCTTCTCTTCACACCATTGCATGTTGTGTATGCTTCATATTTATCTATATCTTATGTGTAGGTATATTATAAAATCTACATGGTATCAAATCCCATAGGTCTCTAGCAAGGATCATCACTAACACTCTTTTGCAGGTACCAAAGATGGAACAAATCAACAAAAAAGATAGAATCTATGTTTAACTCGTCGACAATACTTCTCACGCCTCATACTATTTGGAGTGGAATCCAAAGATTCTAATTATTCTCAAAAGTAGAAGATTATACCAAATAACCATGGAAATGGAAGTAAATCATGATTCCGTCGATGATGAAAATTACTTTCTCAATAGACAAGATATGGCTATAATAGGATGTTTCTGCAAGTTTGTTTCTCCTGAACTTTTCCATCAAGTAAATGATGAATCAAAAGACTCAAATCCAAATGAATTATGGACCATATTGGAGGTTCTATTTGGGAATAAGGAATATTTCATGAAAAAGGTTGATAAGATAGAGCCAATATAAAATCCACTGGAAGATCAATCCTCTCAGTTTGAAGAGCCTTCTACACAAGTATCTGCACAATTTTTTTTTCCATTCATTGAAGATGATGTCTACTTCATTTCAGATATGTGTTATGATCACATATGAGATATATCATCCATGCATATCAGGAACCACATGAAAACACTTTTTCATGCACCATTCATGCATCTTAGGAGCCACATGCATGTGATATGCATGGATATCAGGAACCAAAAAGGGGGTCGTGCACTTCATATGCAATTTTGTCGCTTTATGAGTAGAATTTGGAGAAACAAATTGGATATTTTAATTTATCTTAGAAAAATATCCAATTTCAAAAAAACAATTTTCCAAAACGGAGTCTGAGAAGAGAAGTTATGAGCATTTTAAAATCATCAAATTTTGAACGTTTTTCCTTAAACGACCTCATGATTTAGAAAGTTTCATCAAAACTTAATTTGGATATTCTTATTTACAATAAAATAAAGTGGATATGTGCGGACATGTTAGGGACCTAACCCCTCACGTAGGTAAAACAATATATTCAGATGTAATAAAGGTCAATATTAATAAGGCCTTGCAATAAGGTAGAATAAGTCGAATGTAAGAAGACCTGATAGAAGCTTCCACCTTCCTCTAGATGGTTCTTTTGATAGACATATTTAGTATAAATAGGAGTTGAGGGTATGAGAACCCTAGCATGGATATTATTGTAATAGAACTCTTCTTGTCTGGAGGTTGCCCCATCGAAGAGGCAACTGAACATTGCTCTCAGAATCAAAGTGCTCTTTCTGGTGTTATTCTGATATCATTTCAGTGTTATTGTGGTGTTGTTCTGGTTATAGTGTTGTTTATCTGCCATTTCTAGCATTTTATTTCTGTTCTACATACTTTTTATATCTGGAATATTACAAGTGGTATCAGAGCACTTTCCTCGGCAGAAAATTGTGGGTCAATTTTATTTCAGGGTAGAGACGTATTCCAACATCTTTAAGCTACAAAGATCTTTTGTTATGCGCATAAACCCGCAGTTGATGGATTCATACATGCAGGAAATACAAGTGGTACTTAAGCGCACATTTGTTGGCCACCCTTGTAACCTCTGTTTGTACCCCTTCGAGTGGTAGCGCATCAGATCAAGGATGATTTTAAGGATGGAAATTTATATTAAAATGTAGAAATGTGGGCTAATATTACTAGTCTTTAATATGAAAAATGTAAAATGTTTAGCGATAGTTTTGTAAAAATATTCAAATTTTTAAGGATTTTATATATTTTCTATAAAATTTTGGTGATTTGTAAGGTAAAAATATTTTATTCTATGGAATTTGGGCTAATCATTTTTAGAAAAAATGGAAATTGGGGAATCTTTTTTTGGGAAAAAACATGGAAAATTAGCCCATTTGCAAAATTTAGCCCCTAAAATCATCTATGCATCAGATAGCACCTGTATATGAATCAACCTATATTTCCCAAATCCCTCTTTAGATAAATCGATAGACCATATGAATTCTATAGTGTCACCGAGAACAACACTCGAGAATATACTCTCTAGTACCTAAGTAGTCAGGTAGTACGGATAAGGGCACGGTCTAGCCTCCTTAGTTGGTGCCCTGAGATATTGGGTCGAGTACTATTGTTGCATCTCGCACATATATCATAGAGCTATAGCTCAGGGAAAACCCTTGTCTATAGAACCCTTGAATACCTAACCCTTGGGGACGTAAAAAAAACATAAAACATACAAGATCTATTGTCACGTAACTGTGTTTGAGTTGCCAAATCACTACACATTTCTTCCTGGTTAAGCATTTGGGCATTTGGAAATTTTTTGCACCATTATTTGAGACCTATTCCATTGGATTTATCTCTTCGTCCTTATCACATTCATAACTATCATTTTTCAGCAAAATATTTGACCCCACCCGCCCCTTTTCAGTTCACTCGTCATCATGGCCCATACCCGTAGCCAAGACTTGGAAGCTCGCTTTAATACCTTGCAATATAATTTCACATAGACCCAACAAGAAGTGCGACAACTCAGTGCCAATATCCACCATCAATCAAAACATACATTCCTCCATCACCGCATCAATCACCAAACTCAAAGAATACCTCAAACAAGACATGACTACCCAGCTTGAATTTTTCGTTTCGATGATCTGCACCAAGCTGCATATCCCTGCAGATCCCCCTTTATCTGACCCACCTTTGCATACCGAAGTTGAAACTTCCTCTCATTCCCATATTTTTCATCCCCATCACTTTCATCGCGACCTACGCCTTCCGCAGATGGATGTAACCAAATTTGATGGCTCAGATCCCACTGGTTGGGTAACTCAAATGGAACATTATTTCTCTTTGTACGAAATTACAAATGATTTTTCCAAACTTCTGTATGGTGTTCTCCATATAGATCAAGAATGTTGGCAATGGAGAAATATTGACCTTCAAGGGTATGTTGCTTGGACACACTTTGTTGCAGATCTTTATGAATGCTTTGACACTGACACCAACCATTTAGGCCATTTGAAAAAGTTGAAACAATCTGGAACAGTGGAATACTTTATAACTTCTTTTGAGTGATTGGATTTTCGTACAGAGGGCATGTTTGATGCTTTTTTCCAAGAATGTTTTATCAATGGCCTCAAGGATGAGATTCGTTCCCATGTCCTCATGGTTTGGCCTCATAGTTGGGTGGAGGCTACTAAAAGAGATAAGGAAGCACAACACGTTGTCTCTTCTCAAAACCGAAAACCCTCCTTTATTCGTTGCACTAAACCAGTAAATCCCACTACTCCTTCTCCTCCACTAAAGATCCAAAAATTGACTAGGGATGAACTAGTTGAACGCCAACTCAAAGGCCTTTGTTATAATGGTTATGAAAAATATTTTTCGGGCCACAAGTGTAAGGAACAAAAGATTTTTATGGCCATCTCGGAGGATATTTTGGAAGAGGATGTTGAAACTCCCCTTGTGTCTAAGTCACCTAAACCCACTGACATAACCCCTCCCTCATACCCTCTTGAAGTAGAACCGGTCATTTCCCTAAATGCTCTCACTGGATTCTCTTCTCCATAAACCCTCAAGCTAATTGGTTACATCAAGGATAGGAAGATCATCATTCTTGTTGATAGTAGAAGCACCCATAATTTTTTTCATCGCTGCATTTCCCAAGAAACTCATTGCTATATCCATGCAGTCAATACTTTCCAAATCATGATTGCCAATGGAAGCTCAATGAAATGTGGAGGGTGTTGTGAAAATGTGCATCTCCAAATTGGTGAATACCACCTGAAATATCATATGTTTTCTATCGACATGGGCAGTTGTGACATTGTGTTGGGTGCAAATGGGCTAAGGACTTTGGTTCCCATTCTCATTGATTTTAAGGAATTAACCATGCAATTCGACCAGGAGGTCCAACAATATAAGTTCTAAGGAATCACCGTCGGTTCACCTGATATCATTAGTTCCCATCGCATCGAAAAGATACTCAAAAAAGTTCATTCCGGTGTTATTTCCCAACTCCATGCCATACAAGCAACTCAGACACCCTTTGTTCCACAAGACCTCCAAACCATCCTCTCTAAACATCAATTGATATTTTCCAATCCTCAGGGACTCCCTCCTTCCCATGGTGTTCATGATCATTCCATTCCCCTTGTACCAGGAAGCCTTCCTCCCAATATTCGTCCCTATTGTCACCCATTTTCCCAAAAAAATGAAATTGAGAAAATGGTTCAAGAACTTCTTAATGCGGGCATTATCCACCCTAGTATGAGCCTCTACTCTTCTCTTCTGATCATGGTCTTGAAGAAAGAAGGTTCTTGGTGCATGTGTCTAGAATTTTGTGCCCTCAACAAACTCACCATTAAAGACAAATTTCCCATTCCTTTCATTGATGACCTCTTGGATGAATTGAGTGGTGCCCAGTTATTTACTAAACTTGATCTTTGTTTTGGCTACCACCAGATCTGTATGAAAGAGGTAGACATTCCTAAGACTTCCTTTAGAACTCATGAGGGCCACTATGATTTTTTTGGTCATGTCCTTTGGCTTATGTAATTCCCCCTCCACCTTCCAAACCCTCATGAATCATGTCTTCCATCCTTTTCTTCGTCATTTTGTCTTAGTTTTCTTTGATGATATCCTCATCTATATAAAAACTTGGACAAACCATCTTGCTCATGTGGATCAAGTTCTCCATCTACTCTCTCAGCACCAACTTTTCCTGAAACAATCAAAATGTGCTTTTGGCGCCTCAGAAGTCGAGTACTTGGGTCATATTGTTGGAAAGGATAGTGTTAGGGTGGATCCTAAAAAGATTGAAGCTATGCAAGATTGGCCTCACCCAAAGACTCTCAAAAGCTTGCATGGATTTATGGTCTTAATAGGTTATTATCGCAAGTTTGTTAAGAATTATGGAAAGATTTTGGCACCTCTCACTGCACTCCTTAAAAAAAATTCTTTCACTTGGACTCCAATAGCTACTCAGGATTTTCAAACTTTGAAGATGGCCATGTGCACCACTCCATTCCTGGCCCTTCCTGATTTCACAAATACCTTTTTCCTGGAATGTGATGCATCAGGGAAAGTAATTGGCATTGTCCTTATGCAAGAGGGTTGGCTTTTGGCCTTTACTAGTAAACAACTATTTGAACGGAATTTGGGAAAATCAATATCTTAAAAGGAAATGTTGGCTACTCTGCATGTTGTTGATCTGTGGTGCCCTTATCTATTGGGGCAACGCTTCCAAATTAAGACAGATATTCAAAGCCTCAAGTATTTTCTGGAACAACGCATTTCCTCCACAGAACAACAAAAATGGGTGACTAGGATCTTTGGATATGATTATGAGATCATTTACAAGAAAGGCAAAGACAATGTGGTTGTGGATGCACTTTCCTGAAAATATGAAGATGAGGGATCCCTTTTTTCTCTCTCCTTCATTGTACTAGATTGGCTCCAAGCCATTCGCCAGGAATGGCTACACGATCCCAAAAGTTTGCATCTGATACAACAATTGTAGTCCAATTCTCCAGTTTCCCGAGGGTACTCTTGGCTCCATTATGATCTTCAATATAAAGGCCATTTGTGTTTAAGTAAACAATGAAAACTTAAATCCATGGTATTTTATGAGCTTCATGCTACACCCATAGCTGGGCACTCCGAGTTTACCAAAACCTATGACAGGGTCAAACGTTCTTTTTTCTGGGATGGTAGGAAACAAGACGTTCGTAATTTTGTAGTTGAATGTGATGTGTGTCAATGAAACAAGGGTGAAACAGTCAAATCTCCTGGCACACTACAACTGCTTTCGATTCCACCTTCTATTTGGAGGGATATCTCCATGGATTTTATTACAGGCTTACCTAAATCAAGAAATAAATCAGTCATCATGGTAGTAATTTATCGCCTTTCCAAGTATGCTCATTTTTGTGCTCTTCAACACCCATTTACAACATCCACTGTGGCTCAAATTTTCATGGATCAGGTCTTCAAGCTTCATGGCATGTTTCATTCTATTGTTTCTAATCGCGACCCAACTTTCACCAACAATTTTTGGCAAGAAATGTTCAATCTACAAGGAACCGAATTGCATCTCAGCACAACTTATCATCCCCGGACTGATGGTCAAACTGATGTTCTCAACTAGTGTTTGGAACAATATTTGAGGTGTTTTGCATCGAAAAAGAAAAATCAGTGGGCTCAATGGTTAAACCTAGTTGAATGGTGGTACACCACTTCATACCATACAACTACCCGCATGACTCCTTTTGAAGCGGTATATGGACAAAAGCCACCTTCAGTTCTCTCATATTTACCAGGTGTCTCGAAGGTCCAGATGGTTGACAAAACACTTATAGTTTGAGAGGCTATTCTCTGTACCCTCAAAGAGAATTTGGTCATGGCACAAAATGACATGAAGTAATAAGCAAATCAAGGTCACTCTGAACGTCAATTTGCAGAAGGGGATCAAGTGTTTCTTCGACTACAAACTTACAAACAAAATTCCCTCAAGGCCGACCATTTTCAGAAACTGGTGCCCAAATTGCATGGTCCTTATATCATTTTCAAGCATGTGGGGAAGGTGGCATATTAGTTAGCTTTGCCCAGTAATTCTAAGCTACATCCTGTTTCTCATGTTTCATGCTTAAAGAAGGTTATTGGAACTAAGTGCCAAACTCAAACCAACCTTCCTGAGTTGGAGGAAGAAGGATCCATTTGGCTATAGCCACAAGCATTTTTTGACCAGCGTGAGTGTCGCCTGCGTCAGTGAACCATCAAGGAATTGTTAGTCCAGTGGAAAGATACAACTCCAGCAGATGCCACTTCGGAACCAGCTACCATTCTGCAGCAATTTCCACATCTCAAGCCTTGAGGACAAGGTTGTTTTCAAGGGGGAGGACATGTTAGGGACCTAACCCCTCACGTAGGTAGAATAATATATTCGGATGTAATAAAGGCCAATATTAATAAGGCCTTGTAATAAGGTAGAATAAGTCGAATGTAAGAAGACCTAATAGAAGCTTCTGCTTCTAGAAGGATCTTCCTCTAGATGGGTCTTTTGATATCCATATTTAGTATAAATAGGAGTAGAGGGTATGAGAACCCTAGCTTGGATATTATTGTAATAGAGCTCTGCTCGACTGGAGGTTGCCCCCTCGAAGAGGCAATTGAACATTTCTCTCATAATCAAAGTGCTCTTTCTGGTGTTATTCTGATATCATTTCAATGTTATTGTGGTGTTGTTTTGGTTATATTATTGTTTATATGCCATTTCTAGCATTTTATTTATGTTCAGCATACTTTTTATATCCAGAATATTACAGGACATCACACTAGTGCATCTACATCATTATATCCATAAATACATCTACATATTCAACAAAATCTTCATTGATCTTAAACTTGTACATTTGCAAGGTCTCCTTCGAGTGAAGGACATAGCTCCTTAGAAACTGCATTTTTTTAATATTTTGATGCATTATACTTTGAGGGCCGGGCGGGGGGGGGGCTTGCATGATTTTTTCCCTCTTTCCTCACTTTTTCAATGTTTCATTCTTAGATTCATTGTACAATGGGTACCTAACATGGCCTTGGTTGTTGGGACCCATTCATCATTTACACCCTAATAGTGTTCAGGGGGGGTGTTGGAGATATTACACACTCACCTAGGTAATTATTTTCGTAAAGTTGATATTCCAATGTTGAGAACACTTCCATTGATGATAATATTCTCTCTAGAGAATATTCTCCTACGAAATAGGGTGTTCCTCTTCATTTAAGAGTTAGTTAGACTAGTGTAATTCATTCATGCATGGAAACCAAGATTTTATCACCAACAGTTGCATGTGTTTCTCTCACTTCCACATGTGTGACTCATTTAACTTATGATTACATGGATCAATTAACTAGGACTAGGTGGTAGTTCACTCCAGTTTCTATCACTGATTATCTAGATCTCTCTAGATCACTACTATGGTGCATTAATTATTCATGCATCATATATCTATTTAGACATATGATCTCTCTAGATCACTTCACTAGTGCTTGGTTCTTAAGCCTTGGTAATTATTTTCCTAATGTTGATATTCAAACGTTGAGAACGCTTCCTTAGAGATAGTTACACTCAGTTAGACTAGTGGAATTCACTCATGCATGGAAACCTTGGTTTTATCACCAACATTTTCATGTGTCTCTCTCACTTCCAAAGGTGTGACTCACTTAACTGATGATTGCATGGATCAGTTAACTAGGACTAGGTGGTAGTTCACTATATCGTCTGCCAGTGAGTGTCTAAATATCTCTAAATCACTACTATGGAACATTAAGTACTAATGTATCCTATATCTATTGTAAATTATTCACTCTTTGAGTGTGGAATACGGTTAATATAAATTATTTCATTATTTTCTCCATTTTTTTGTCTCTTCTCTTCACACCATTGCATGTTCTGTATGCTTCATATTTATCTAGATCTTCTGTGTAGGTATCTTATAAAATCTACATGGTATAAAATACCATAGGTCTCTATCAAGGATCATCACTAACACTCTTTTGTAGGTAACGAAGATTGAACAAACCAACAAGAAAGATGGAATCTATGTTTTACTCACCGACAATACTTCTCACGCCTCATACTATTTGTAGTTGAATCCAAAGATTCTAATTATTCTCAAAAGTAGAGGCTTATACCAAATAAACATGGAATTGAAAGTAGATCCTGATTCCACCGATGATAAAAATTACTTTTTCAATAGATAAGATATGGCTATAGGATGTTTCTGCATGTCTGTTTCTCCTAAAATTTTACATCAAGTAGACGATGAATCAAAAGACTCAAATCCAAATGAATTATGGAACATATTGGAGGTTCTATTTGGGAATAAGGAATATTTCATGAAAAAGGTTGATAAGATAGAGTCAATAGAAAATCCACTAGAAGATCAATCCTCTCAGTTTGAAGAGTCTTTTACACAAGTATCTGCACAATTTTTTATTCGATTCATTAAAGATGATGTCTATTTCATTTCAGATATGTGTTCTAAATCACATATGAGATATATTATCCATGCATATCAGGATCCATATGAAGACACTTTTTCATGCACCATTCATGCATCTCAGGAGCCACATGCATGCGCTATGCATGCATCTTAGTAACTAGAAAGGGAGTCGTGCTCTTCATATGCAATTTTCTCACTTTATGAGTAGAATTTCGAGAAACAAATTGGATATTTGAATTTATCTTATAAAAAGATCCAATTTCAAAAAGACAATTGTCCAAAACAGAGTCTAAGAAGAGAAGTTTTTAGCATTTTAAAATCATAATATTTTCAACGTTGTTTCCTGAAACGACCGCACGATTTACAAAGTTTCATCCAAACTTAATTTGGATCTTCTTATTTGCAATAAGATAATGTGTATATGTGTGGAAATCACACTAGTGAATATACATAATCATATCCATACACACATCTACATATTCAACAAAATCTTCATCAAGCTTAAACTTGTACATTTGCAAGGTCTCTTTGGAGTGAAGGACACAATTGCTTAGAAACTGCCTTTTTTTAATATTTTGATGCATTGTACTTTTGGGGGGGGTTTAGGGTTTGCATGAGTTTTTCCCTCTTTCCTCACTTTTTCAATGTTTCATTCTTAGATTCATTGTACAATGGGTACCTAACATGGCCTTGGTTGTCGAGACCCGTTCATCATTTACACACTAGTAGTGTTCAGGGGGGGTGTTGGAGATATTACACACTCACCTAGGTAATTATTTTCCTAAAGTTGATATTCCAATGTTGAGAATGCTTCCATTGATGAGAATATTCTCTCTAGAGAATATTCCCCTACAAAATAGGGTGCTCCTCTTCATTTCAGAGTTAGTTAGACTAGTTGAATTCACTCATGCATGGAAACCTAGATTTTATCACCAACAGTTGCATGTGTTTCTCTCACTTCTTCACGTGTGACTCATTTAACTTATTATTACATTGATCAATTAACTAGGACTAGGTGGTAGTTCACTCCAATTTCTATCAGTGAGTATCTAGATCTCTCTAGATCACTACTATGGTGCATTCATTACTCATGCATCATATATCTATTGTAAAGTATTCACTCTTTGAGTGTGGAATACGGTCAATATAAATTCTTTCATTCTTTCCTCCATTTTTATTGCTCTTCTCTTCATGCCATTCCATGTTGTGTATTCTTCATTGCTAGCTAGACCTTTTGTGTAGGTATCTCTGAAACTCTACAATTGTAAAAATATTTATTTATGTACAGGGTGAAAAAATTAGTAGTGTTCAATACTAAAAGAAATGCTCAAGGAAACTCTCATTCATAGGAGCCCAAAATGTTGCTTTTGGAGCCTAATTATCTTCATGATTCATAGGTATTTGTTTTCAGTTGTGTTTATACCCCATGAATCATGTACACCCAGGAAGACTATACACTCCTCCACTCAGGGGGGGTTGCAGAGGGGGCTTACGCCTCCTGAGGGGTCTGGGGGGCTCATCCCCCTAGATGGGGGGTCCAGGGGACAGTGGCAGGGGTTCGGGGGTATACCCCGAAGGAAAATGGCCTTGTAAAATATTGTAATTTCATAGTGAATATGGAACGTTCATTATAAGGTCGCAGATCTGATGGTAGAAGTTATTTTAGGGTTTTTTCCCTAGAATACAACCCTATTTTATGACATAATTGTATTGTGCTTGTGTAAGTGTGTGATTATTGTATTCTGATAGAGGATATTGTGAGAGAAAGAAGAGAAATCTATAATGTGTGTGTTGTAGGTTGTATCCCTTCATTTTGTTGGATAGTAAAAAGTAAGGACCTAGCAATTTCTCTGGTGGACGTATCCCACACTAGTTGAACCACGTATATCTGTGTCTCTATTGTATTGTGTATCTTATGTGTTTTATTTCCACATTTATTTTATTTTATTTTTATGTGATCCTATTTTTCCAACAACTGGTATCAGAGCGAAATGTAACTTGCAAGAAAAGAAGGCTCCTGGTTCGAGTGGGAGCAATGTCGAAAGATAGAAACTTTAGGGTTGAGAAATTTAAAATCCAAAAATATCAGTTATGGAAGATGCAGATGGAATACTATTATATGAGAAGGATCTATTCCTAACATTGGGTGTAATAACAAATAATTTTACGACCATGAAGGATGAAGAATGGGAAGTTCTTGACAGAAAGGCACTAGGAACGATACGACTGAGCCTGGCAGCATCGATGGATTTCAATATTTCAAAAGAAAATACAATGAAAGAGTTGATGGATGCATTGGATAAACTGTATGAAAAACCCTCGGCATCTAATAACATATATCTAATGAATATATTATTTTATATGAAGATGTCAGAAGGTGGGTCTGTTGCAGATCATTTAAATGAATTTAATACAGTTACTAATCAACTAAGTTCTGTAAAAGTGGACTTTGATGATGAGGTCATTGCTCTTCTAATATTGTGTTCATTGCTAGAAAGATGGAATGGATTGGTTGTGGCTGTACGTAACTCTATCTCTAGTTCAAACACTCTAAAATTTGATGATGTTGTTGGTGTTATCCTTAGCGAGGAAATGCAATGGAAAAGCACAGGTGAGGCATCAGGTAATGCGTTGAACATGGAGAACAGAGGAATACAAAAGGATAGAGGAAAGGGATCAAGGAATCGTGGGAGTTCTAGGAAGGGAAGATCTGAATCCAGATTGGGAAAGATAGAGTGCTAGAATTGTGGGAAGAAAGGACATCTAAAGAAAGACTACAGAGCTCCAAAGAAACAAAGATATGGACAACAGGAGAAAAATCAGGAAGCAAATGTAACAGGTGATGTGTTACAAGATGCTTTGATTCTTTATATTGATAATATTTTTGAGTCTTGGGTAGTAGATTCAGGGGCTTCATTTAATGCCACACCCCATAGGAAACATTTTCTAGATTATGTTCAATATGATTTTGGACAGGTTCATTTGGGTGATGATGCACCATGCAAAATTGTTGGAATGGGAAAGGTAAAAATAAAGAAAAGGAATGGAAATCAATGGTTGTTGAAAGAGGTAATACATGTTCCATATCTAAGGAAAAAGATAATTTAAACAAGGAATTTGGCAAGTGAATGTTGTATATCTATATTTACAGATGAGTCATGGAAGATCACCAAAGGATCATTGGTGATAAAAAATGAGGGAAGGTAGGTACATTGTATTTATGTACTGGTAATATTGACTCTTCTATCTCTTTAGCTTTTATAGGAGAGGATACAACACACTGGTATCATAGGCTTGGACACATGAGTGAGAAGGGGATGCAGATACTTCACAAAATAAATTTGTCGCTAGATATTAAACAAATTGATTTGGATATATGTGAGCATCGCGTTTATGTAAAACAGAAGAGAGTTAGATTTCTCAGAGTCGGAAAAGAAAAGAAGAGTGAAAGGTTAGAGCTTGTGCATACAGATGTATGGGGACCAACTTAGGTATCATCTCTTGGTGGCTCTCATTATTATGTTACTTTTATTGATGATGCAGCTACAAAAACTTGGGTTTATTGCATTCGACAAAAATATGATGTTTTTTTATACTTTTAAGAAATGGAAAGATTTGGTTGAGAATGAGATAGGAGGTGAATACTGTAGCAAGGAATTTGATGATTATTGTTCATACCATGATATTTGTAGAGAGAAAACACTTCCAGGAACACCGTAAGAAAATGGTGTGTCAGAAAGGATGAACACGACAATCATGGAGCATGCAAGGATTATGAGATTGCATGATGGGTATCCCTTACAGTTCTGAGAAGACGTTGTAGATATTGTTTTTTACTTGATAAACATAGGAACTTAAATCTATTTGGATGGTGGAATTCCATAGAAGGCATGGACAGGTAAAAAGGAAAGCTATTCATTTTTGAAGACTTTCGATTGTGAAGCATTTTTCCATATTGATAAAAAAAATAGAATAAATCTTGAGGAAAAGTAAAAGAAGTGTACCTTTATTGGATACAATGTTAATGATCTTGGTTATCTATTATGGGATTATGAAAATCACAAAATCATTAGGAGTAGAGATGTCATATTCAATGAGAAGGTCGCGTACAAAGATAAGTTGCAGGGAAAGAAACAGGAAAAAGAAAAACCAAAGGTACCAAAAAATCAAAATTCCAACATGTTATCATTGAAAAAGAAATTCCAAAGGTACCAGAAAATCAAATGTATAACAACATGACAAACATGTACCTCTAACTATTGCAAGTGTTGTTAGAAGATATAACAGGTTAACTAGAACCCCTGAATGATACTCTCCTTCATTATATTATTTATTGTTGACTAATTCCTGTGAACCAGAATGTTATGAAGAGAAAATGCAGGTAGACACTAAAAAGAAGTGGGAGCAAGGCATGAACAAGGAAATGGATTCCTTGGTAAATAACTAGACTTGGGACTTGGTTCAGTTTCCTACAGGAAAAAGAACATTACAAAATAAATGATTTTATAGGTTGAAGGAAGAGTATGGAGGAAAAAAGTGGTACAAGGCTAGACTTGTTGTAAAGGGGTTTGCACAAAAGAAAGGTATATATTTTGATGAAATATTTTCTCCTTTTGTTTAAATGACTTCAATTAGGACTATTTTAAGTATTGTGGTAGTAGAAGTTTTTCACCTTGAACAGTTATATGTAAAAACAACTTTTCTCCATGGGGATTTGGATGAATATATTTATATGCAACAACCACAAGGGTATGAGGTCAAAGGGAAGAGAAATTTGGTATGCAGGTTGAAGAAGAGCGTGTATGGACTAAAGAAAGCTCCAAGGCAGTGGTATTTGAAGTTTTATAGGTTTATGAGAGAACAAGGTTATAGTATATGTTATTCTGATCACTGTGTTTATTTTAAAAGGCTAGAAAATGGAAGCTATATTATCTTTCTATTGTATGCAGATGACATGCTTTTTGCAGGGTGTAATATGAAGGATATAAATGTGCTCAAGAAGAAATTAGCTAATTCATTTGTGATGAAGGATTTGGGTGCTGCAAAAAAATCCTTGGTATGAGAATAACAAGAGACAAAAAGAATCGCAAGTTGACATTGTCTCAGGGTGAGTACATAGAGAAGGTGTTGGAGAGGTTTAGAATGCAGAATGAAAAACCAATTAGTACACCTTTGGCCAACCATTTCAAATTAACTAAGAAAACATGTCCCAAGACACAGGAGGGGCTATAATACATGTACAGAGTCCTCGATGTAGGAGCATTGTCATCAAAGAACAAGTGGAGGTGATCCAGATGGATCTAGGGAAAATCACAAAAGTTTCAGAAGTGTCCGAGGAGGCTCAGAATGATGTCAACAGGTAGAGAAAGGGAAAAAATTCAAAGTTCCTGAAACTTAGTGAAAAGAGCATGATCGCAAAGAGCACGTTGCAATATTTCTAATGGCACAAACGGCTTGTTAAATGAAGTTACAGTTTGAAAGATATTCGCGGTCAAAGATGCAGTCAACTAGGACCAGTTAGCAGAGGACACATCATCGTCTGTACTTCTGATGTCAGCAGTTGACATGGTAGGATGATGTCATCATACAAATGATGACATCATCATGCCATGTGGTAGCACCACAGGCTACCATGTGTCACCCACCAATGGAATTTTTCAGAGGTCCATACAGACCAATAGGAAACTGCCACGAGGCACCCCCAGGAGACACCACGTGGCACCAAGTCTCAGTACAACGGTTACAGGGTGAGCCACGTCAGCATAAGAGCAGGTGAATCAGCAAGTGCCACATGTCCCAATCATGGGGAGACACGTGGCATCCCGAGAATTCCCAATGTTAGCCCATGCATGATTTTTGCTTTAAAAAAAGAATTGGCGGGTCCGCCAAATCTGGCGAACCACGCCAAATCTACACAGTCGTTAGCAGAGTTACTAGTGGACCACTAAACATAGCGAGGGTTTAAAATATGGAAAAACATATATGTAACCACTATAAAAAATAGAGTGCGGCAAGTTCGACCTTTGAACCTCCGCCCAGAACAAAGCCTTTAAAACTCTGCTCTAACCAACGCACCAAGGGGTGTGCCTTGGTACATTTGCCACATTTAATATTTAAGAATGTATTTTTGGCTAGAGCTCGGGGGGAGGCATGAATGTACATCCGTGGGCACGGTTTTCCATGGAGATGATAGTGCATTAATTACATAGAGTTGCACACAAATCGAGACAGAGGTCCAAATGAGGCTTGAAGGTGTCTGTGTCCGATGGAAACGATTTGATATTCGTTTTTACTTAATTCGACAACGTGAATCCAATGGAGAGGTCTATTTTTGTAGCAGAGCTTCAGATTAGTAAGTTAATATCTATAGAAGCCAATGTAAGCATGCTTTTCATTATGTTATTTTGTCATTAAACATTGCAGCATAGCATGTGTGTTACAGGTCGAAAGAAGCACGGAGAGGTTACAGCAGGGTAGCAAGATTAGCTTATTCCTTCTATCTATTATTTTCTTCTCTTCTTACAGATCAAACCAATCAGTTACATGTGACAGGTAAATTGTGGCACTTGCATGATAAGTGGCCAATGAAGTAGTTCTAAATCTCGTGGTTTCAGGATCTTTGTATGGGTTGCATATTTATGCTTGGATCTTAGCAGCAGATCTAAGGCCCTTGATGGCTCCATGATGATGGGACTCATATTTTATTCTTCATCTTTTTATGTATTGATTATGTGGGAATGATGTGCATGTCAGCATCGTGGATGCCTTATGAGCACGAGAACTTGTGAAGCTTATATACATTCCTAATCACATTCCGATCTCTTGTTGCCATCACTGAAAAGGGACTTTGGCCATACAACTTGTAAAGGAGAGACATCATTACAACGAGGAAAATAAAGCAGTCAAGATTTGGAGCATGACTCAGAGACGTAACACACATCAGGTGAACTCCGTTATCAAGGGAAGTGTGATATCTCTTATGTGTATTTTGTCCTTATGTTTACTTTCATGAATTTCTGCACATAGATCAGTAAATACAAGAATGAAATATAACACAAAAAGAATATACAGAGACTTTAATTCAATTAGGATTCAATCTCATAAGACTTCAACTTTACCTGTAATTTCAAATCGCTCAAGTAAAATGATCTATAAATGACCCTTTTGAAGGAGTGACAGAATCAACCAATCATTGGAAACTAGTCACCCTCCGGGTTCAGATCATGTGGTATCAGAGTAAGCTTGATACCGATTACAGGTGTTGAAGCTAAGGATGGAAAGGTCACCAAAACAGTTGTGTTTCGATGAGCTTCAAGAGATCAACCAAATGATTCAAGCAGAGAATGTTGGATTTAAGACATTGTTGCATGTTGTAGAGGAAGAGAACCGAAAGTTGCAAGAGCAGTTGCAATCCATGAAGATGCAGTCAGGGGAAGGCTCTACGAATGATATGATTATGAGACCATCTTGTGACCATGGAAACTTCACCAGTTATGAGAGCGATCATGACAATGCAAATGCATGCACACTTTTTCAAACAAATTAATATGACCTACATGCATCACTGAGACTCCAAAAGTTAATAGTTCATCATGAGATGAAATTGATTCAGTCCAGGCCGAGAGCACAACTTCTCATGATTGAGGATTTGAGGCATCTCTAGGGAGAGATGAAAATCACAATGGAAGAGTTGAGACCAACTCTTCTTTCCAGTCTGACTCCATACGAAACTCACCAAGGTATAAGAAATATCGAAACTCTAAAATGCCATTTGATTATAAGCATGTTAATCATATAAAATAGATCTTGTGGCATCAAACACCATGGACTTTTTTTGGATTGAATAAACATGAAGTGTCCCAGTTTTGGAAGAGAAACTCCTTGTGCAGGAAGGTTATGTAAACCATAATAAGAATGAGGATGGAATATTTCTTTCCACACATGGAAAAGAGAAGGGGAAATGCACCTCTGAAGGAGAAAATATTTTCCCTCCAACCACAAGCCTACAAGCTTTAGCTATAGTCTTCTCTGTGACTAGCATCAACATCTTGTTGATTTCAACCTCGTGACCATCGAAATTCTGAGCGAATTCCATGGAAACCCACATAACCCTAAAACGTAGTGAGATATTCAAACCATATGGCATCCTTGAACCTTTGGGCCATCTAAGGATAGGCCTCAAGAAGTTCAGCTCCTTCTTGTTCTATTCTAGGAACCTGTCCGCTCCTCTTTGGCACCATTAAACCCGATTCTACAACTGTCATCTTCGGATTCCAAATTCACCACCTACAATTGTTAGTGTACCCTGCTGCTTTGAATGGATATTTTCATTTCTCCCTGCAAGCCTGAATTAAACCAACTTCAAACAGGTAACATATAATGATCATCAAGCAACAGGTGATTTTGAAATGAACCCTGTGCGCGTGCATAGCAATTATATTATGAAATTGTTGGATTTGGAAACGATTGCTAAGCTTTCGTGGGAGCACACAAACTCTCAATTCATGAATCGTGTCATCATAACTAAATCGGGATAACAGGCACAAGTTATGGCATGATTATTTGGCGCTACGGGAATAGGCTTATTCCTGTAGCGCGTTTGACAACTTGAAATTTTGAAATTCAGACGACATAAAAGGAGACACTTCAATTTTAAACAATGTTTTTCAAAATCAAACTTGAATAAACTATTCAAAAACTGAAATGCAAACCATAAGACACTAAAAACAAAGAACGAAATCAACTGGAAACAGAAATTGAAGTGTAGGTAAGAAGGGTTTAGAATAAGGTTTTCTCACTAAACCAAGACAAAATTAGAGACTAACATTGGCTCCTTCTGGGGGATGATTCTCTCCCCGTGAGGCATCAAGAACAAGCAGACCACTGTGCCTTTTCCTCTATGTATCCATGCAACACAACCTGCAAACTTTGTCTCTGCAAACATTCACATTCTTCTGTGTTGTGCCTAGTCCATTGGGTTATGGAGTTAGCCAATGTTATTCAAATCTAGCCCAAACTTCTGCAACTCTGCTCCTCATTTGAAGCCAAACTTCCCCTGCCAATAGTGCCTTATATGCATTGGGCATGGAGTCTTTATTTCAAAACTGAAACCAAATTTTCCGTTGCAAACCAACAGACTGAAAGAATCTCATACTTGATGGCGAGCTTATTCTTCTATCTATTCCTACTTCTAACCAATAAAAACTGGCTCATCATGTGACTTCATGCTTCCAATGAAGCCATAATAACATCAAATCATTTACCAAAGCTCTTTCCACGCACATAGAAATCAAAGAAGAATTCTTTATGTGTAACAGAATTTTAATTTGTAACACATACCTACAACCCTCATCTAATTTAATTCCAAAAATAGCAAGGCTGAAATCTTCTGAGAAACATAAATCAACATAAATGGCTACCGGATCATAGAAAGAAGTAGATTGATAACTGAAAATGGTTACCTCTGCTTGTTTCTTGATACTTCCATATACTGGTTCTGACTATACATGAAAAATGGGCATAATGTTCTCATAAACCTGTTGATCAAATATAGCATTGCCATATGTTGCCTCATATATCTGTTCTTGATGGGAAACCTCTTGATTTTCCTCCATAATCACATGTAACAACATATCATAGGAATCCACTTGAAGGAGTTGAGGAAAGACCTCTTCTTCAACTATTTTTTCATTCAGATCTAAGACAACAGGTGCATTAGAAACACAATCTAATGCATTCACAACTATCCAGTCATCTTTCCTATTATCAATTAGATTTGGAAAAACTTACTCAACAACATGATTTTCATTCTTGCAATCAGAAGAAACATTTTCTTTCTGCTGAATATGCTTATCAAATTCATCACAACAATTTTCAAAAAGACTTTCAGCTGAAAAGTCTTCTTTACAAAATATATTGAAAGCATTATGAAAACTTGCCAATGAGTTAATACTTGAAGCTATAAGAGATATGCACCAGTCAAGGGTTTCTCCCTTCAATGAGTATCAGAAAAGCTTGATCTTGACATCCTCATGCACAATCTGTCGTTCATGAATAAACTCATGAAAATCTAGCAGATGCTCAGCCAGAACCTCCCAATCCCGGCCTTTAAATGTAAGAAGGGTACCTTCCCATTCATATCTGCTAGGAATTGGGTTTGGAAAACCAATGACATATGAAAAATCATAAAAAGCAAACCTTTGAGCCAAAATGGCTTCTATGCTTGGATCTAGTGGAGTCGCCTATTAATCTTTAGACAGTGGAGTCGCCATGGTGAAATATCTACAATCATGTATCTGTACCCTTCCTGTTCACCATCAAGAAGCAGATCTGATCGTTGTCATTCTCCCAAGGATAAATACTTCATGTCTCCGTCCCCGCCAATGGCGCCAAAAATGTTAGTACCTAAAGTTGCACTCGACTACTAAGAGGGAAAGTTAGGGCATCATTCATTTAATGCAAAGTATTTTTAAGGTTTTATGATTTGGTTTATTGTAAAGTGGTTGAAAACTGGGTCAAGATTACAGCATGACAGGAAAATCAAGAATAAAACATAGTATATCCCATTGACTGAATAATAGGTAGATACATAGATGGATTAAACAAATTTAAGAAAAAGGAAAGTGAAATCTTCAATATGTCAACATAACAAGAGTTTTTGTCTCAATATATTATAAAGAAACAAAGGAATCATCTTGACCTTATTACTTGAAAATTTATCTCTACAACAAAATCTTCACTATATAAATTAACATTCAAGAACCAAAAAGCATTGCAAACTGAATAATAAATTCAAGCATGAAGAATGAAATAACAGAATAGAAAAATGAAGGTCTAACCATCCATATGGCTTTTCCATTGAGTATCAATTGAACATAAATGTCTTTTACAATAAGAAGCTCCACAAAGGTTCTCTGGATCTCCAATTTTACCCCCTTGTCTTCCTCTCATTCTACAAAATTTATATAGAAACAATACATAATAATCAAGATCTGAAAATGGATTATGTCTTCCTCTCATTCTACAAAATTTATATAGAAACAATACATAATAATCAAGATCCAAAAGAAATGGATTTGAAAACCTCCTTATCTATGTTTAGTTTCTTGTTTCAAATAATCAAGGAGAAGATCCAATTTGATCTCCAATTTGAATTGATGAGGTGGCTTGTCAACTGTTGTCCATGAGATTTTTCAGGAAAACAAATCTGGTAAATTCCTGAAAAATAGAGTCCAACAATCAATTCGAATCTCTTAAATGGTGATAGTTGTGTAAAAAATGAGAGAGGTTTTTGTGAAGGGGAATGTTCCCAACAAAAGCCTCTTTTGGTTTCATCAAATTAATCTCCAACGGTTCTGTAACCTCTCTTGAAGAAGAAGACTAAAACTGGAAAAAATAACAGAGTATTTCCTGTAGCTTATCAAAAAATTAGCCCTCAAAAATCAATTCAAATCTCTTAAATGGTGATAGCTGTGTAAAAAATGAGAGACGTTTTTGTGAAGGGTCATGTTCCCAACAAAAATCTCTTTTGGTTTCATCAAATTCCTCTCCAGCTGTTCTGTAACATATTTTGAAGATAAAGACTAAAACAGGAAAAAATAACAGAGTATTTCCTGTAGGCTTATCAGAAAATTAGCCTTCAAAGATCAATTTGAATCTCTTTAATGGTGATAGTTGTGTAAAAACTGAGAGAGGTTTTTATGAAGGGGCATGTTCCAAAAAACAACCTCTTTTGGTTTCAACAAATTCATCTCCAATTGTTCTGCAACCCCTCTTGAAGAAAAAGACTAAAACAGGTAAAAATAACAGAGAATTTCCTGTAGATTTTCTCATTCTTCTTTTAATGATTCTTTGCATATAATGGTACTTCTTCCAATTATGAAATAGTGTTTCCATCGTTGCTATGTTTCCCTGTGTATCCATGAGCCTTTGAACCTTCACAAGGCATATCATTGTTCACAAATTTTTCTTCTATGTTTGAACCATTAGTTACTTTTGGTTCCATTTCAATCTCTGTTTTCTTGCAATCTTCAAAAGGTGTAGTTTCATTCAACCTTGGCTTTAACCTGGTATTTTGAGATTAATTATGAGCTATGTTCTTCCTTGGAAGTTGATGAATCTAATGCTCCAGGTACATCTGGTAAGTAATTTGAGTCTACCAAGTAATCATGTTTTTCTTCAGGGAATTCACTGATGCCTTCAGCCATCTTTTTAGCTTTTGCTAATCTAGTTGAAGTTGTAGGTGGTGTAAGTATTCCCTTACCTTTGCTGATAGATTTCTTGGGTAATGGGGTATTTTTTGCTCTTTTCCTGGTACTTGTTTCAACATATTCAGAGTCATCTTCTATGATTAGGGTGTTTTCTTCTTTGATTGACGGATTGAACATCTCTTTTGACTTGAGCCTATACTTATTAGTAACCCTAGTCGAATTCCTCCAAGTTTTTTGTGATACATACACACCTTTACCCTTTTTTCCATTGATTGAAACACTCCTTTTGTTGGTCGATGGCATTTCAGACTTGACTGTAGTTTGAGCAGCAAGGTCATTATCTGACTCTGTTTCTCATTTAACATCTTCTTCAGGAACAATTTCAATTTTGAGCTCCCATCTAGGTCTCTTACATATGCTTTTCTTAGTTACCTTGATATCAGAAGACTCATCTTTCATAGGAATTTCATTAGAAACATCTAGGCTCTGAGTAATGGTCTTCTTCCCTCTGCCCTTTTTTTGCTTATTGGATTGAGTGATAGGTTTTAAGGATTGCATTAGCTAGTTCCAGGGATTTTGTAATTCGTTCAAGGTAGACATGACTAGGGTTTTGATTAGGACTTGATGGAAAAAAATATCTTTAGCATTAGTGGAGATTGACTATACTTTCTTGGACATTTTTGTCAAATCTTTAAGCAAAAAATAAGGAAGATTTAAAGGGTAATCACTGTTTAGATGCATCAATATTCTGATATGGTAGATGTAGACCAATGAAAACCTTCCTTCGTTGGTGATGTACCTGTGAATCACCACTAGAGTTGTGTGTCATTCAAGTCGAACCCAGTTACGAGGTATTCCCCTTCTCCAATATGGATTCTGCTTATCTAGAAGGAGAAATTGATTTACAAATTTAGTAACCACGTGCTCCTTCTTCCACCATCTTTCCCCTCCAACCACAAGCTTGGAAGCTTTAGCTATAGTCTTCTCTGTGATTAGCATCAACATCTTGTCGATTTCAACCTCATGACCATCAAAATTCTGAGCGAATTCCATGGAAACCCGCATAACCCTGAAACGTGGTGAGAAATTCAAACCATCTGGCGTCCTTGAACCTTTGGGCCATCTAAGGATAGGCCTCAAGAAGTTCGGCTCCTTCTGGTTCTATTCTGGCAACCTGTCCGCTCCTCTTTGGCACCATTAAACCTGATTCTGCAACTGTCGTCTTCGGATTCCAAATTCACCACTTGTAATTGTTAGTGTATCCTGCTTCTTTGAATGGATATTTGCATTTCTCCCTGCAAGCTTGAATTAAACCAACCTCGAACAGGTAGCATATAATGAACATCAAGCAATAGGTGATTTTGAAATGAACCCTGTGCGCATGCATAGCAATTATATTATGAAACTGTTGGATTTGGAAATGATTGCTAAGCTTTCGTGGGAACACACGAACTCTCAATTCATGAACTGTGTCATCATAACTAAATCGGGATAACAGACGCAAGTTATGGCATGATTATTTGGTGCTAAGCGAATAGGCTTATTCCGATAGCACGTTTGACAACTTGAAATTTTGAAATTCAAACGACATAAAAGGAGACACTTCAATTTTAATCAATGTTTTTCAAAATCAAACTTGAATAAACTATTCAAAAACGGAAATGAAAACCATAAGACACTAAAAACAAAGAATGAAATCAACTGGAAACAGAAATTGAAGTGTAGGTAAGAAGGGTTTGGAATAAGGTTTTCTCACTAAACCAAGACAAAATTAGAGACTAACATTGGCTCCTTCTGGGGGATGATGCTCTCCCCGTGAGGCATCAATAACAAGCAGACCACTATGCCTTTCCCTCTATGCATCCATGCAACGCAACCTGCAAACTTTGTCTCTGCAAACATTCACATTCTTCTGTGTTGGGCCTAGTCCATTGGGTTATGGAGTTAGCCAATGTCATTTAAATCTAGCCCAAACTTCTGCAACTTTGCTCCTCATTTGAAGCCAAACTTCCCCTGCCAATAGTGCCTTATATGCATTGGGCATGGAGTCTTTATTTCAAAACTGAAACCAAATTTTCTGCTGCAAACCAATAGACTGAAAGAATCTCATACTTGATGGTGAGCTTATTCTTCTATCTATGCCTACTTCTAACCAATAAAAACTGGCTCATCATGTGAATTCATGCTTCCAATGAAGCCATAATAACATCAAATAATTTACCAAATCTCTTTCCATGCAGATAGAAATTAGAGAAGAATTCTTGATGTGTAACAGAATTTTAATTTGTAACACATACCTACAACCCTCATCTGATTTAATTCCAAAAATAGCAAGGCTGAAATCTTCTGAGAAACATAAATCCACATAAATGGCCACTGGATCATAGAAAGAAGTAGATTGATAACTGAAAATGGTTACCTTTTCTTGTTGCTTGATACTTCGATATACTGGTTCTGACTATACATGAAAAATGGGCATAATGTTCTCATAAATCTATTGATCAAATCTAACATTGCCATATGTTGCCTCATATATCTGTTCTTGATGAGCAGCCTCTTGATTTTCCTCCTTAATCACATGTTACAACATATCATAGGAATCCACTTGAAGGAGTTGAGGAAAGACCTCTTCTTCAACTATTTTTTCATTCAGATCTAAGACAACAGGTGCATTAGAAACAAAATATAATCCATTCACAACTATCTAGTCATCTTTCCTATTATCAATTAGATTTGGAAAAACTTCCTCAACAACATGATTTTCATTCTTGCAGTCAGAAGAAACATTTTCTTTCTACTGAATATGCTTATCAAATTCATCACAACAATTTTCAAAAAGACTTTCAGCTGAAAAGTTTTCTTTACAAAATATATTGAACGCATTATGAAAACTTGTGAATGAGTTAATACTTGAAGCTGGAAGAGATTTGCACCAGTCAAGGGTTGCTCCCTTCAATGAGTATCAGAAAAGCTTGATCTTGACATCCTCATGCACAATCTGACATTCATGAATAAACTCATGAAAATCTAGTAGATGCTCAGCCGGAACCTCCCAATACCCGCCTTTAAATGTAGGAAGGGTACCTTCCCATTCATCTCTGCTAGGAATTGGGTTTGGAAAACCAATGACATCTGAAAAATCATAAAAAAAAAAACCTTTGAGCCAAAATGGCTTCCATGCTTGGATCCAGTGGAGTCGCCTATTAATATTTAGACAGTGGAGTTGCCATGGTGAAAGATCTGCAGTCATGTAACTGTCCCCTTCCTATTCACCATCAGGAAGCGGATCTGATCGTTGTCGTTCTCCCAAGGATAAATACTTTGTGTCTCCGTCCCCGGCAACGGTGCCAAAAATGTTAGTCCCTAAAGTTGCACTCGACTGCTGAGAGGGAAAGCTAGGGCATCATTCATTTATTGCAAATTATTTTTAAGGTTTTATGATTTGTTTTATTGTAAAGTGGTTGAAAACTGGGTCAAGATTACAGCATGACAGGAAAATCAAGAATAAAACATAGTATATCCCACTGACTGGATAATAGGTAGATACATAGATGGATTAAACAAATTTAAGAAAAAGGAAAGTGAAATATTCAATATGTCAACTTCACAAGAGTTTTTGTTTCAATATATTATAAAGAAACAAAGGAATCAGCGTGACCTTATTACTTGAAAATTTATCTCTACAACAAAATCTTTATTGTATAAATTAACATTCAAGAACCAAAAAGCATTGCAACCTGAATAATAAATTCAAGCATGAAGAATGAAATAACAGAGTAGAAAAAGTAAGGTCTAACCATCCATATGCCTTTTCTATTGAGTATCAATTGAACATAAATGTCTTTTACAATAAGCTCCAGAAAAAGTTTCTCTGGATCTCCAATTTCCCCCCCCTTGTCTTCCTCTCATTCTACAGAGTTTATATAGAAACAATACATAATAATAAAGATCCAAAAGAAATGGATCTGAAAACCTCCTCATATATGTTTAGTTTCTACTTTCAAATAATCAAGGAGAAGATCCAATCTGATCTCCAATTCGAATTGATGAGGTGGCTTGTCAATTGTTGTCCATGAGAGTTTTCAGGAAAACAAATCTGGTAAATTCCTAAAAAATAGGGTCCAACAATCTATTCGAATCTCTTAAATGGTGCTAGATGTGTAATAACTGAGAGATTTTTTTATGAAGGGGCATGTTCCCAACAAAAACCTCTTTTTTTTTCATCAAATTCATCTCCAGCGGTTCTGCAACCTCTCTCTTGAAGAAGACTAAAACAGGAAAAAATAACAAAGTATTTCCTGTAGCTTATCAGAAAATTAGCCCTCAAAGATCAATTCAAATCTCTTAAATGGTGATATCTTTATAAACACTGAGCAAGTTTTTTGTGAATGGACATGTTCCCAACAAAAACCTCTTTTTGTTTCATCAAATTCCTCTACATCTGTTCTGTAACATATTTTGAAGATAAAGACTAAAACAGGAAAAAATAACAGAGTATTTCCTGTAGCTTATTAGAAAATTATCCTTCAAAGATCAATTTGAATATCTTAAATGGTGATAGCTGTGTAAAAACTGAGAGATATTTTTGTGAAGAGGCATTTTCCCAACAAAAACCTCTTTTTGTTTCAACAAATTCGTCTCGAGCTGTTCTGCAACCCCTCTTGAAGAAAAAGACTAAAACAAGTAAAAATAATAGAGAATTTCCTGTAGCTTTTATGGTTCTTCTTTTAATGATTCTTTGCATCTAATGGTACTTCTGAAAATTCTGAAATAGTTTTTCCATCGTTGCTATGTTTCCCTATGTAGCCACGAGCCTTTGAACCTTCACAAGGCATATCATTGTTCACAAATTTTTCTTCTATGTTTGAACCATTAGTTACTTTTGGTTCCATTTCAATCTTTGTTTTATTGCAATCTTCAAAAGGTGCAGTTTCATTCAACCTTGGCTTTAACCTGGTATTTTGAGAATAATTATGAGCTATGTTCTTCCTCGGAACTTGATGAATCTAATGCTCCAAGTACATCTGGTAAGTAATTTGAGTCTACCAAGTAATCATGTTTTTCTTCAGGGAATTCATTGATGCCTTCAGCCATCTTTTTAGCTTTTATTAATCTAGTTGAAGCTCTCGTTACAAGGCCCATAGGTGGTGTAAGTATTTCGTTACCTTTGCTCACAGATTTCTTGGGTAATGGGGTCTTTTTTGCTCTTTTCCTGGTACTTGTTTCAACATCTTCAGAGTCATCTTCTATGATTATGGTGTTTTCTTCTTTAATTGACGGATTGAACATCTCTTTTGACTTGAGCCTATACTTATTAGTAACCCTAGTCGAATTCCTTCGAGGTTTCTGTGATACTTACGCACCTTTACCCTTTTTTCCTTTGATTGCAACATTCGTTTTGCTGGTCGATGGCATTTCAGACTTGACTGTAGTTTGAGCAGCGAGGTCATTATCTGACTTTGTTTCTCCTTTAACATCTTCTTCAGGAATCATTTCAATTTCGAGCTCCCATATAGGTCTCTTACTTCTGCTTTTCTTAGTTGCCTTGATATCAGAAGACTCATCTTTCACAGGAATTTCATTAGAAATATCTAGGCTCTGAGTAATGGTCTTCTTCCCTCTACCCTTTTTCTACTTATTGGATTAAGTGATAGGTTTTAAGGATTGCACCAACCAGTTCCAGGGCTTTTGTAATTCGTTCAGGGTAGACATGACTAGGGTTTTGATTAGGACTTGATGGAACAAACTTCCCTTAGCATTAGTGGAGATTGATTGTACTTTCATGGACATTTTTGTCAAACCTTTAAGCAGAAAATAAGGAAGATTTAAAGGGTAATCACCGTTTAGATGCATCAGTATTATGATATGGTAGATGTAGACCAATGAAAACCTTCCTTTGTAGGTGATGTACCTGTGAATCACCACCAAAGATGTGTGCCATTCAGGTCGAACCTAGTTACGAGGTATTCCCCTTCTCCAATCTGGATTATGTTTATCTGGAAGGAGAAATTGATTTACAAATTCAGTAACCACGTGCTCCTTCTTCCACCATCTTTCCCCTCCAACCACAAGCTTGCAAGCTTTATCTATAGTATACTTTGTGCCTAGCATCAACATCTTGTCGATTTCGACCTCGTGATCATCGAAATTCTGAGCGAATTCCATGGAAACCCACATAACGCTGAAACGTGGTGAGAAATTCAAACCATCTGGTGTCCTTGAACCTTTGGGCCATCTGAGGATATGCCTCAAGAAGTTTGGCTCCTTATGGTTCTATTCTGGCAACCTATCTGCTCCTCCTTGGCGCCATTAAACCCGATTCTACAACTGTCATCTTCGGATTCCAAATTCACCACCTGCAATTGTTAGTGTATCCTACTACTTTGAATGGATATTTGCATTTCTCCCTGCAAGCCTGAATTAAACCAACTTCGAACAGGTAACATATAATGATCATCAAGCAACAGGTGATTTTGAAATGAACCTTGTGCGCGTGCATAGCAATTATATTCTGAAACTGTTGGATTTGTAAATGATTGCTAAGCTTGCGTGGGAGCACACGAACTCTCAATTCATGAATCGTGTCATCATAACTAAATTGGGATAACAGGTGCAAGTTATGGAATGATTATTTGGCGCTATGGGAATAGGCTTATTCACGTAGTGCGTTTGACAACTTGAAATTTTGAAATTCAAATGGCATAAAAGGAGACACTTCAATTTTAAACAATCTTTTTCAAAATCAAACTTGAATAAACTATTCAAAAACTTAAATGCAAACCATAAGACACTAAAAACAAAGAACGAAATCAACTGGAAACAGAAATTGAAGTGTAGGTAAGAAGGGTTTAGAATAAGGTTTTCTCACTAAACCAAGACAAAATTAGAGACTAACACCAACTACCAGATGAAGGAAAACTCGGTAAAGAGGACATGTTTGACATAATGACTGAACGAATAGGGAAAATCCTTGAGTTATTCGAGAGTGGATATCTTTGTAAATCACATGTTGCGATTCAAACCCCATAGAAAGGTATTGTGTAAAAGTGATAATTGTTGATATCACTTCTTTTTCTCGCACATGTTGATATTGTGAGGCCTTTTGAGGTAGTTTGGGTATGGGTTTCCTATTGTAAGTCCAATGGACATGAAACTTATAATGTAATGAATTTTGGGGACCAAAATTCCTTTCAGTTGGGAGGAACGATCCGAATGGATCTAGGGAACATCACAGAAGTTTTAGAAGTGTCCTAGGAGGCTTAGAATGACCTCAACAGACAGAGAAAGGGAAAAAATTAAAATTTTCCAAAACTTAATAAAACTGGTATGATTGTAAAGAGAGCATCACAAGCTTTCTAACAGTGTGAATGGATCATCAAACAAATTTATAGTTTGAAAGATATTCACAGTCAAAGATGCGATCAACCAAGACCAGTGAGCAAGGGACACATCATCGTTCATACTACTGACATCAATAACTGACATGGCAGGGTGACGTCTTCATATGGATGATGATGTCATCATGCCACTTGGAAACACCACAAGATTCCACATGTCACCCAGAAGTCAACTTTTCAGGGGTCCATACAGACCAATAGGAAAGTGTAATGTGGCACCCCCAGGATATGCCACGTGGCACCACCCAGGGAGTTCCACGTGTCAGTACGGTAGTGACAGGGTGAGCCACGCCAACATATGAGAAGTTGAATCAGTAGGCACCACGTGGCCCAATCATAGGGTGACACATGGCATCCCGAGAATGCCCAATATTATCTCGTGAATGATTTTTGTTTAAAAAAAAAAAATTGTGGGTCTACCAAATCTAGTGGACCATGCCAAATATACCCATTCATTAGTGGAGTTACTAGCGGACCTCTAAACATAGAGGAGGTTTAAACTATGGATAAACATATATGTAACCACTACCAAAAACGAAGTCCAGCAAGTTCGACCCTGAAACCTTTGCCTAGAACAAAGCCTTTCAAACTCTTCTCTAACCAATGCGCCAAGGGGTGTGTCATGGTACATCTGCCACATTTAATATTTAAGAATTCATTTTCAGCCAGATCCATGGGGAGGCACAGTCGTACATCCGCGGGAACATTTTTCTATGCAGATGACAATGCAATAATTGCACAGAGTTGCATGCAAATCGAGACAGAGGTCAAGAGGAGGCCTGAAGGTTCATGTGTCTGATGGAGATGATTTGACATTCATTTTTAGGTAATTTGGCAATGTGAATTGAATGACAATGTCTATTTTTGTAGCAGAGCAATCTCTGGAGAAGACAATGTAAGCATGTTTTTCATTATGTTGTTTTGTCATTAAATGTCGCAGCATAACATGCGTGTTACAAGTCTGAAAGAGAATGGAGAGGCTACAACAATGTAGCAAGATCAACTTATTCCTTCTATCTATTATTTTTTTCTCTTCTTACACATCAAACAAATCAGTTACATGTGACAGAGAAATTGTGGCACTTGCATGATAAGTGGCCAATGAAGTAGTTCTAAATCTCGTTGTTTCAGGATCTTTTTATGGGCTGCATATTTATGCTTGGATCTGAGCAATAGAAATAAGGCACTTGATGGCTCCATGATGATGGGGATCATCTTTTATTATTCCTATTTTTATGTATTTAGTATGTGGGAATGATGTCCATGTCAGCATCATGGATGCCTCATGTGCATGAGAAATTGTGAAGCTTGTATACATTCATGATCACATTTCGATCTCTTGTTTCTGTCACTAAAAAGGGACTTTGACCGTACAACTTGTAAAAGAGAGACATCATTATAGTGAGGAGAATAAAAAATTCAAGGTTTGTAGCATGATCCATAGACGTAACCCACATTGGGTGAACTCCGTCATCAAGGGAAGTGTCATATCTCTTATGTGTATTTTGTCCTTATGTTTACTTTCATGAATTTCTGTACATAGATCAGTAAATACAAGAATGACATATAACACATAAGGAATATACAAAGACTTTAATTCAATTTGGATTCAATCTCATAAGACTTCAACTTTACCTTTAATTTCAAATCGCTTAAAATGATCTATAACTGACCCTTTTGAAGGAGTGACAGAATCAACCAATCATTGGAAACTAATCATCCCCGAGGCTCAGATTAGAAGGACAACTCAGCACCCTAGTGCACATTTTGAAGTGATTTTTGAATTTTAAATATGGCATATCATGAAATATCTTGAAAATACTGTAATTAAAGAAGATCTTAAATGTTAAGAGGTTGAACCATCACGTGAGATCGATGGCGATTGTATTTTCTTTAATGTAGTTAATTGCAGTACATATCTAAAGAATTCTCTCTTATCTGTCTGTATCAATTATTTATTGTAATAAGCCTTAGTAGTTGAGAGCTTTTAATTTTATAGAATATCACTAAGGTAGTCAGAGGGAAAATGCTCTATGAGCCCTCTTGTATAAATATGTGTATTGTTTCCCAAATGAGGCTGCTGAAATTTGTTGAAGATTATTGTAGTTGAAGGCTGAAGCTATCTTAAGTTGTTATTGTTGAGACTGTTGAAGCTTATCGAATTTGTATGAGCCCGTGTACATATCATTTTAATGAATATAACAGAGAAGCGTTGATCCAAAAATCTGTGGTGTTGTTGTTATTGCGTTTATCTGAATGAATGGTAGGATTTATGTTTAATTGCAATTCTTTGTTATTACCTGTTCTTATATTATGAATGCATTACATGGTTGAATGTATGAATCTGGGAGGATTAGATAAGCTTCAAATGTTTCTCTTCTACGAGCTCATGCAAGGAGTGCATAGTGTCAGCAAGGTGTGCATTGACAGAATCTAGTGTGACTCAGAAGATCGGGAGAGATAACGTGGAGACTTATATGCAAGGAGTGCATAGTGTCCGCAAGGTGTGCGTTTATAGAGTCTAGTTTAACTCAAAATATTAGGAGAAATAAATTGAATCTTTACTTGCAAAGAGTGCAAAAGGACCATGCAAGGTGTGTGTAGGCAGAAACACCTCAACGTGATATTGTTAAGGAGGAAAATTTGAGTCATGTAAGGACTATTGCAAGGAGTGCATAGTTTCCCACAAAAAGGGTTGAGTGAAAGGAACATGTTGCAAGGTGTGCACAGGGTCGACATTTGGCTAAGTGTCATAGAAACATCCAGGAGAAGCTTAAAGTTTCGAGAAGGAAAAATCTCAAAAGAGATGGCCGATGGAAATTCTTCAGTGGGGAAGATCCCATTGAAAATTTCACAATCAACGAGCAAGATCCATTCGGAGGAATCCAGATCCTTCCAGACCATAAGATCTGGGAAAGTTGCATGAATGATAGTCTTAAAATCCTTCATCACTTTGTGTGTTCAAAGGTTCAAAATTGTTTAAGGAGTGGGATCCCCGAATTCTCGAAGAGGCGAAGTAAAATACTAGCCTTCGGTATCAAGGAATATACATGGTAGCAGATCAGAGAGTCTGTGAGAAAAAGCTCCAGAATATTTGTGTGGAGCAAAGAGAAATTCTCTCCAAGTCGTGAAGGACGAAGAGGTCTAGACCATTGCATCTAGAAGGGAATGTGGTGGAGATCCACGTACTTAGGAAGAAGATCAATTCAGAGGAAAACGAGAGTAGTGAAGCCAAAACTCCTAAAGCTTGAAGTAGCGAAGTAAATCGTGGGATTCGATTTGAGAAGGAAACACGTCGTCATATCGTGGAGTCTGGAAGTGCATACTCTGGAGGAAAAGAAAGGAGGAAGTGGAGTCGTCCAAATATCAAGAGGTAAGAAGAAAATCCTAGTCATCGGTTGGTAGGATACATCATGTCATATCTATCACTTCGGTGATAGGACAATTCAAGAAAATTAGAGAGTAAAAATCTCGAAGGTCGAAAGTCCTGAAGGCTGGAGTCAACATGAGTCATTGATAAATGGAGGGACACATGGATAGTGGAGCTTTACTTTGGAAGAAGTGAAGTGTGAAGGAATGATAACTCCTGAAGGTCAGAGCATCAGAGTTCATCTGAGTCGTCCATTGGAATAGGACGCATGGCGGAAGATCTGTCACTTCAGAGGATTTACACTCTGGAAGAAACAGAGTGGAGGATCATTGACAGGAAGTCGTCCGAAGTGGAAACAAGGGATGAATCTTGATTGTCTATCGAGGTGAGAATGTGGCACTCGATTCATATCTCCAGGTACGGAGCACTTCAGGGGGGGAAAGTGTTGGAACGCTCAGAACTCCCGAAGCTCGGAGTCCCGAAGTGAATCACAAACATTGGTTGTTGGAGAGGCACGGGCCATAGATCTTTTTCAGGTGATTTTGCCTGTCCAGGGTTCAAGGAAAAAGGAATCAGCTGCACTTGAAATAGTTGAAGCCTGAAGTCCCAAAGGGGGCTAGCTGAAGGTCATATCTTGTGGTCATAAAGAAGCACGGCCTATTCGAGGAGTTATCTCTCACCATTCAAAGCTACTAGAAGCACCAAATAAAGGGCGTGTGGGTGAACCAAGCGTGCGTGGGTAACCAAAAGGGGCCTGTGTGAATTAATTTCAAGGTCTAGTAGAGGCTCGAAGATCCGATTTGGCTCAACGAATTGAAGATCCTTGACCGGGAGGTCACACAACCCCGAGGAGAGAAGGGGGGATGCATCAAGTGGTATTAGAGCCTAAGAAAAGGTTATGTATGATAACATCAAATGGTATCATATACATCAAGTGGTGTCTGTGTAAAGGAAAAATTCAGCACAATGCCACCTAGAAGACGTGTGAAGCGACCTATAGAAAACCCAGATGTGGAAAGGGAGATGAGAGAAATTTTTGCAAGATTAGATGCTATGGAGATAGCACAAAGAAGAGAACTTGATGCTGGAGATGTTAGTGATGCAGAGAGAAATGAAATGTAAGTTGAAGGAGCTGGAGGAGAAGATGTTGCAGAAGAACGCTTTTTGAAAGTTGTTGTCAAATTGGGAGCAAGACAAAAAATAGAAATCCCAATTTATGAAGGCAACTTAGATGTTGAATAATTGTTGGATTGGATAAGAGTGATGGAAAAATACTTTGACTATGAAGAATTTGATGATGAGAAGAAAGTAAAACATGTTTTCACCATATTTAAGGGACACGCAACACTGTGGTGGGATGAACGACAGGCTGACAGAAGGAGGAAAGGCAAGAAAAATATCAAGAACTGGGATAGAATGGTAGCCAATATGAAGGATAAGTTCATACCCAAGGACTATCAGATAAATCTGTTCAGGAAATTACAGAACCTAAGACACAAAGGACAGAAAGTAAAAGAATACACTAAGGACTTTTATAAGCTTAACATCAGGGCTGGACAGAGAGAAAAAGATGATGAAAAGGTTGTCAGGTATATAAATGGCTTGAGATATGAAATCCAGGATGAAATTAGGATGATAGCAGTGAGGATAGTGGAGGATGCTTATCATATTGCACTAAAGACAAAGGATAAATTGGCCATGAAACAGAGCGAATGAAGCAGAGGAAGAAGTATAAATAGAGGTAAGGGAATTTCACATGACAAACCACAAAAGCCCAAGGTTGAGACTAGAAAACCACACAGTCACTTAGAAAGAGGAGGAAGTTTTTGAGGGATAGAGTATGGTGGAAGGAATTATTTTCCTCAAGGAAGAGGAAGAGGCAGAGGATGAGAGGTGAAGTGTTATGCATGTGGAAAAATAGGATACATTTTTGGGAATGCCCCGAGAGAAAGAAATAAGGAAGAGATGAAGCTCACATTTTGTAAGCGCAGAAGTGGAATGTTGAAGAAGAAATCACAGAAGATGGGAGGTCGTTGATGATGAGGAAGGTTCTCTTGAAGCCAATGTCAAAGGTGGAAAAACTAGTGCAAAGGAACAATTTGTTTAGAATTGCTTGCAAGACCAAAGATAAGGTATGCAAGGTGATAATTGACAGTGGGAGCACGGATAACTTGGTATCCATGGAAATGGTGGAGAAACTGGAGCTGGATACAACTTCACATCTGAGTCCATATAGAGTCTCATGGTTGCATAAAGGACACCAGGTAATGGTAACTAAACAGTGTCTAGCTGAATTTAAGATAGGAGGATATAGAGATGAGATTTTGTGTGATGTTATTCCCATGGGTGTATGTCATGTATTGTTGGGGAGACCATGGAAGTTTGAAAGAAATGTCATTCATGATGGGAGAAAAAATACTTATACCCTAGAGAAAAATGGTAGGACACACATGCTACTACCAATAAAGGATAAGAAGGTGAAGGAAGAAGCCAACACAAGTATATTTCTCATGAGTGGGAATGAACTTCTAAGTTAAGTCAAGAAAGAACATGAGATGAAATTTGTTGTGGTGAGGAATCCTAGAGTCATCCTTACAAGTACTACTATGGATGATCTTCCTAAAGAAATTCAGGAGCTATTAGAAAAATTTGTTGACATAGTAGTGGATGAGTTACCTCACTCATTGCCACCCATCAAGACTATCATCCATCACATTGATCTCATACCAGGATCAAGTTTTTTGAACAAAGAAGCATAAAAATTGACACATCAAGAGAATGAGGAGGTAAAGAAACAAGTCCATGATTTGATGGACAAGGGTTTAGTCAGAGAGAGATTGATTCCATGCACAGTACCAACTATGTTGAATCTGAAAAAGGATGGAGGATGGAGAATGTGTATCGACTCAAGAGCCATAAACAAAATCACCATCAGGTATAGATTTCCTTTTCCAAGGATGGATGACTTAATGGATTGTTTGAGGGGAGCTAATTATTTTTAAAAAATAGACCTAAAAAGTGGATATCACCAGATAAGGATGAGAGAAGGTGATGAGTGAAAAACAACCTTCAAAACTAATGAAGGGTTGTATGAGTGGTTTGTTATGCTATTTGTCTTGAAAAATGCCTCAAGTACTTTTATGAGGTTGATGAATGAGGTATTGAAATATTTTATTGTAAGTTTGTGATTGTATATCTGGATGATATATTAGTCTTCAGTAAAACTGAAGAAGAGAATTTGAGGCACTTAACATTAGTGATGAGAAGATTGCAGCAGGAGAAGTTGCTGATAAATCTGAAGAAATCCTCTTTTATGAAGAAAAAACTCATTTAGTTTGGTTTTGTAATCTCTTCAAATGAATTGAATATGGATCCAGAAAAGGTGAGAGAAATCAGAGAATGGTCGTCGCCAAGAAACATATTGGAGGTGAGAAGCTTCCATGGATTAGCAAGTTTCTATCAGAAGTTCATTAGAAATTTGAGTGGTATTTGTGCATCAATATTATAAATAGTTAAGAAGAGACACGAGTCTTTTAAGTGGAAAAAATAAGCTAAGAAAAGTTTCTGGATATTAAAGGAGAATATAACAAAACAATCGATTTTGGTCTTGCCAGATTTCGAGAAGACGTTTCAAGTACGATGTGATGCTAATGGAGTAGCAATTGGATCAGTATTGAGCCAATATAATAGGCATGTTGCATATTTCAATGAGAAGATGAATGACACCAAGAGGATGTACTCCACATATGATAAAGAATTTTATGCAGTAATTAAATCTTTAAATAAATGGAGGCACTACCTTGTTCCAAAAGAATTTGTTTTGTACAACGATAATCAAGATTTACAATTCATAACCAGACAAAAGAAATTAAATCAAATACATGCTAAGTGGATAGATTTTATGCAAAATTTCACTTTTTTCATGAAACATATTTCTAGAAATACAAACAAAGTTGTTGATGCATTGAGTAGGAGATGTCTGATTCTACAGGAATTTCAAGTGAAAACCTCAGGGTTCGAACACCTTAAGGAGATGTATTGTGATGATCCATATTTTAAAGAGGAATATGAATCATGTGTAAATCATGTTCTCAGAGATAGAAGTTAGTGGACAAAGTATCTGATTCAATATGGATTTTTGTTTAAAGGTAGCCAGTTGTGCATACCAAAGTGCTCGATGAGAGATAATCTACTGAAAGAAAACAATAGTGGAGATCTAGTAGGACATTTTGGCCATGGAAAGACATTTGAACAGTTGAACAGTTCATACTATTGGACATGTATGAGGGAAGAGGTGAAGAAATTTGTAAAAAAATGTAAGATTTTCCAGTATGCAAAAGGAAAGCGACAAAACATAGGGTTGTATCAACCATTTCCTATTACAAATAGGCCTTGGGATGAAATAAGAATGGATTTCATGTTGTGATTGACAAGAATGCAAAGGGGAATCGATTCTATATTTGTTGTAGTTGATATATTTTTGAATATGGCACACTTTATGCCATGCCAGGAAACTAGTGATGCAACACACATTGCAAATCTATTTTTCAAAGAAGTTGTGAGACTTCATGGGTTTCCCAAAAGTATTGTCTCAGACAGAGACACTAAATTTGTTGGTCATTTATGGAGAACATTTTGGAAGAAGTCGGGGACGGAACTGTCCTTTAGTTTAGCATATCACCCTCAAACAGATGGACAGACTGAGGTGGTAAATCAAAGTTTAGAGAATTTGTTGAGGAGTCTGGTCACTGAATATCATAGCCAGTGGGATCAGATTCTGTCACAAGAAGAATTTTCGTACAATGAATAACCAAACATGAGTACAGGGAAGAGTCCATTCTAGATAGTATATGGGATGAATCCAAGAGAAGTATCGAAATTGAGAGATTTTGAGGAGAATGAATTCAGAAGTGTTGGAGCAGAAGACGTCGTTGCAGAAATGTAGAAGCTTCACAATTAGATCAACGAGTAGTTGCAGAACCACAATAGAGAATATAAACGCAGATGAAAAAATGGTTTCCATTTTATTGTGGGGGGAAGGTCCCCTCATATTCTATGCCTTATTTCTATGCAAATCCTTCTACCACAAGCCTCACCTTATGATTATGAAGTGAGGAATATAATTTGTACTTTTTCTTGTAGACCCACCTGCATCTCTAAATGGAGCATCCACCAACTTCCATGTTCCATTATTGTTGATAGCATCATTCTCATTATGCAAGGCTTCTTTCCACTCATTGTGAGAAGAAATTTATTCAAGGGAAGTTGGTTCAAAGTTAGTATATAAATTCAATTCACAATCATATGAAACATCCATATCATTGACATCACCTCCATAATCTTGTCTTGTTCAACTTTTGGTTCCTATCTTTCCAACCTCATCAAGATGAACACCTTCAAGTGTATTTATGAGCCACTTTGTACATTTCTATGATGGTCCAAGTTGCTCCATAGATTGAGATGATGATACATTCCCATAAAGGTTTAGCCTTTTAATCCTCTCAATCACATCATACAATTGAACCTCTTATTCTAATGAAGTGTCTATATCTTCTTCATGAGGGGGATATGGAACTTCAAAAGGAGATTCCAAAGATTGATCCAAGATAGGAATCCCTCCTTCAAAATGTGGAATCTCAGTATCAAACTCATGATATGTATTTACATCGATGAATCTGTCTATATGACGAAGTTGTCGGTCAACAATCTTTCCATTCTCAATGGATTCAAGAAAAACCATGTCTCTAGACAGAATGGATTTTTTATTTACCTCGTTGTAAAGATGATATGCCTAGGTAGTATTTGAGTACCCCATGAAGATGCACTTTCGATTCCTTCACCAAGTTTGTTTCTTTGCTCATTTGGAATTAAGGCATAACAAGTGGAACCAAAAACACTAATATTCCTCACCAAAGGAATATGGTAGTACCACATTTCATAAGTATTCTTATTCACAAGAGAATGAAATAGACTATTTTTTCTCACATATACTACACATAGAATTGCATCAAACCAAAACATCAACTTTACATTTTTGAAAAATAGAATTGAACATACCATATTCAAGTGTGTCCTATTCATTCTTTATGCTACACCATTTTTCTAAGGATTGTATGGAAATATGGTTTGATGTTTGATTCCATGTTAGTGAAGGTATTTTTAAAAATCATTATAAGTATAATCCCATCCATTATTAATACGAAGAGTGCCAATATGAGATTGTGCTTCATTTTCAATCCATAAATGAATTTTTTTAAATGATTCAAACGCTTGATATTTATGTTTCGAAAAATAAACCCAACACAATATAGTGTAGTCATCGATAAAATTCATCATATATTTATTACCAGCATGGGGCCACACAAATCAATGTGTATCAACTCTATATTTCTATATTCTCTCGAAGTGGAATCATGGAAAGGTTGATTGCTATGTTTACCAAGAATACATACATCATATTGTTTTAAATTCCTTGGAATGGTAGGAAAATGAGAAACATCATTTTTATTCAACATACAAATACTATCATAATTGATGTGACCAAATCTAGCATACCACAAGAAACTAGAAGACAATGTACCTTCATCATTCTGAGAAAGGTATGAAAAAATTTATTCCCACGTAGATGTCCATGTTAGCTGAAACAATCTATCTTCCTCTCATTCTATCGTTACGACCATGTTGTTGTAAGACATCATATTTTCAACTTAACCATAAAACATGTTAATATCATGGCCTTTGTTACACCTCAAAATTACTCACTTTGATAGTGTCGCAAGTGTCGTCATTACAAGTGTTGTAAGTGTCGCATCTTGTCTGCAAGTGTCGCATCTTAACTACAAGTGTTGCAAGTGTCAAAAAAACATCATACTGCCATCTTGCCTATGTCATGCCTCTAGTGACATCACAAAGACACTTAAGACACCCCAAATACTAGTTTTGAAGAAGAGAAGTCACTTGACAGGGAGTACAAACCTTTTTTCATGGAAAAAACACTCAAAAAATGAATTTTGGAGAGGAGCGCTCCCCTACCCACTGTTAGGGAGTGCTGGTGCTCCCTGAGCCTCTTTGGGGGAGTTCTTGAGCGCCCTATGTACCCTTTTGGGGGAGTGCTACCCTTGTTTTTAGAAAATTATGGGTTTGTTGAGGAAAATAAGGGAAGAATCCCTCAATTCCTGAAGGTAGTTATATTCGAATAGATGGTCAAGGCATGATCTTAGAGGAGATCCTCAACTGAAGGAGAAGAATCCTCAACTCATCCCAAATATCTCTCAAGTGGTTGGAACTCTCCAAGGTTATATAAGGAGACCTTCTCATGGTGAAAGGTACAAGGCAGATTGAGAATTATACCTAACTTATGATCTCCTAAGTGAGATGCCATCAAAGCAATCAGTGGAGACTACTTCACCAAAGGGGTTGGACAAGGAGAACTAGAAGAAGTTGTTGCAACTTCATTCAAAGTATTATAAGTATCTTTACTTGTTCTCATTAATAATCAATGTTTGGCCTGTTTCTTTCAAACTTGTGATTGTTCCATATGAGTTTGTTTGCAGTAGATGGATCTATGATTGAGATAATCTTAGTAGAGTAGGAAGTCCATTGTATCTTTGTCTGTTCTGCAGGACCTATCAGGGAGCTCGGGATCGAAGCTCAGCCTGGACTTTGCAGGGACAAACGTCGTTAATAAGGTACATATCTTTCTCCTTCTCTTTCATTTATTAGCTTGATTAGATCTAAAAGGAATTCAGTGTCCATGTTAAGAACTTTTTTTCTTGGTCTTAGGAGTCTAGATACCAAGAGGGAATCCACTTGTCCGCAGGGGGATTCACCTACAATAGAAATTGGCGACTCCACTGAGGAGGAGCTCTGATTTTTGTTTCCATTCCCATATCTTGTTTTGGCCCTTTTCCCATTGATTTAATCTTCTTCACATTGTCTTTTTTAATCTTAGATTTGTTTGATTGCCTCTTTATGTCATCATGATCACCCTAATTGACTGATTTTTTGAGTTTTTGGGAACTTTTCTGAGATTTTGTAGAAGAGCGCTCCCATGCCCTTGTTAGCAGAGTGCCAAAACTCCCTGGTAGTCTTATACAGAGTGTTGGAGTGCTCTGGTACCCCTTACACCAGAGCGTTATCCCATTTTCAGTGAAAAACCCTCTAGTTTTTCAGTTTCTGGGTTCAGTTTTTGCCTTTTACATTTGCTCAGGGTATCATACTCTTAGTCCATCTTGGTATTGGCCTTCAATACCCTGTTTTCTAAGGATTCATCCTATTTTTTTTGGATTTTTTGACATTTATCCTTACTTTGCAATTTGTCCTTCACGATTTGGAGTCAATTTGTCGTTTTTTTCTCATTTATCTGAGTGAGTGAAAAAATTGTAAGGAGTTTCAAAGGTCTTTTGCACTTTTCTTTATGATCTTTGAGTCATCTTGTACAAGATCTTTCTCCTTCTTTTTGAGTTTTTGGCCTTATGTTTCTTGTTTGATCATAACAAGGGTGTCTTTTGGTTTATGTGAAGTTTGCTTCCAAATTGCTTAAATCTCACAACTCTTGAAGTCCAATTAGCATAAGAAGCTTTACATCTACTAGTTATCAGTCACATACAAAAATTTTAGGCATTGCATTGGATTCCTTAATGAGGACTATTGCATGAGGTCATTTCATCTTGGTGTTTGACAGTGAAAGGAAAATCCTTCTCCTTCCCTTAATTAGACATTCATTGAAAGAAAAGATTGCTTATCATTTCTTATGCATGTTTTGGGAACTGAGCCATAATATCATCGGTCTTCACTCTCATACACCTCTGAGTAAACAACAACCACCAAAATCAACACTTGACTAAAATTTGTCAGACTTTTAACATCTTTGTTAGAAAACCTACATTAGTTTAAGGTGTAGGGCTTTGGAATAAGGTTGAAAGGATAAATTTCCAAATCTATCAAACAAACTTAGCATCTTGTGATAGGGAGAGAAAATCCAATTGTCGTATAGGATTTCTAAGATCCCCCTCTCACACAGGGGTTACGCACGAGGTCACATTCGGGTGAGTTACGAATATTATCCCTTCGTGGTTCAGCTGTTTGTAGTGGTCAAATCATATATTAGGGGTCACTTGAGGGTATACCCATGATTATGTGTGGGAGCCTCTCGAGTTGATTTCAGAATTGTTATCCTACCCATACGTTCGGATCAGACTGTCAACTGTACCCGCCGAGGGGCTGACTACAAATTGGTGACCTTAGTAGCCATAATATTTAGGGTATCACACAAGGTGACGATGAAGGGAAGTCTCACTGTACCTGGAACAGACGTTGGTCAAACTCACTCGGGCTCCTTGGAAGGTAAATCCACAATTACTACATGGAAGCTTGCACCAAGTCGTAATTCCGTTAAACAGGTCGCCAATGTAACTGATCCACCCGCTCTACTCGTGCCTCTTCCTATTTTGATCTCACGACGTTGGATTTCATCACCAACTAGTGGTTTCATTGTGGGAAGATTTTGTTTGATTGTTTGCTTCTCAGATTCATAGTGTGTGTTGGTTGTGTTACTTAGTGGACCTTAGGTCGAGTCAGTGTTAATGGAATCAAATCCTAAGAGTACCAATGGAGGAACCCCTTTTCCTGGGGAACCTTATACCTTTCCTTAATTTGGAAACTTTGGTCCTCCATACATTTCCACACTGAGTCTTCTGGGACTCACCATCGAATTACCGGTTTGGTTGTTCCCCACTCTGGTGATCTCTAATCCTCCCAATGTTTCAACTACACCTAATACTTTAGATGTTAGTACACCACCCACACATCAACCTCATGTCGAATTTTCACCTTCTTCACCAATTAAGTCTCATTCCATTTCTCCTTCTTCGCCTAGTGAAAGCTCTAAGGCAAGTAGTCAGGTTGATCAAAAGAAGAAGAAATGGAAAGAGAAGAAGAAGAAGAGCTCGAAAAGGACCAAGGCCCCAACAACATCAGATGTTGGATCCAAGTAACCAGTTATTGTTAATAGTACTAGGAGTGTTCATGAGGTCAACAAGATTAAAATAAAAAATCTGAAACCCAAATTCCCTTGCAATCTTTGTAAGGGTGACCACTTTCTGAGGAATTGCCATGGTATTCCCAAGGTCTTAGAAATGTGGCCCTCCACGTCATCAGCCTCTGCTTGACATGTCAGTGATACCCCATCACCTAGTGACATCAAGGTTGGTAAGAAGAGGACAATTGTCAAATTTCCTTGTATGTTATGCAAAGGTGATCATTATTCTCACCGTTTTCCTCGCATGGACGAGGCTTCTTCTCTTTTGGAAAAACTTCAAATTCCAAAAGGTTATCATAATATTTCCCCCAACCCATCGTTAGTTGATGGACTGGTCAGCCCAGTTCCATCCATGGTCAGTCCTGTTGATCAGGTGGTCAATCTAGTTTCCTCCTCAATTGAACCACAAACCCAAGTAGTTGATCCAGTTTTGTCATCGATCAGCCCTACTCTTCATCAAAAGAGTGTAACCCAAGTAGTCGATCCGTTTTCATCCTCGTTCGATTCCACTCTCCCATTAGAGAGTGACACCAAAGTGGTCGATCTGTTTCCACTCGTCGACCCCATTCTCCCCTTGGAGAATGAAACCCAAGTGGTCGATCCAGTTATGTCATCGGTTGATCCCACTCCTCCTTTGATGAGTGCCAAAGTGGTTGATCCAGTCCCTTCCTCGGTCAATCCCACTCTTCCTCTGAAGAGTGCCTGCGTGGTCAATCCGATCCCATCATCAGTCAATCCTACTCTCCCTCTACAGAGTAANGGGGGGGCATTCCACCTTCTCCCGAGAAAACCCCTCCAAGCAATGAGGCCATCCTTTTTTATTAGGGTGTGCTAATTGGACCTCGTCTTCCCTCTCACATTCCTTTCCAGATTACAGTATAGGTTTGTGGTCGAGACGTTCCTCAAATGTTTATAGATGAAGGTGCATCCGTTAGTATTTTGTCCAATGTTGCTTGGCACGCTTTGGGTTGTCCTCAGGTTGCGCCAGTTACACAGAAACTATTAGCTTTTAACAGAAGAACTAGTCAACCTTTAGGGACCCTTCCTCAATTTTTGGTAACTTTGGGAGGGAAAATTGTCTTTATTGATGTCATGGTAGTCCGAGACCCCTTGGATTTCTCTTTACTCCTTGGGCGGGATTATGTCTATTCCATGAAAGTTGTTGTGTCCACTCTTTTTCATGTGATATATTTCCCTCACGATGGAAGAATTATGACTATTAATCAACTTTCATTCATCGGTCCTGAATGGATTACCTCCCTAAATGGTTCTTATATGATGATAGTATCGCCCTCGTTGCATGTCAATTATGTGGCGTTGTCTCCCATGAATTCAACTCCCGATGATTTGGTTCTGGTAGTTGACATGGTGATCTCTTCGATAGAGCTATTGGAGATTGATCTCCTTACCCCTATTGTGGCCCTCGACATGTGTTCCTTCTAGAGTGATTTTCTTCCATCCAGTGAATATCTCTTGGAATCCATGACCGAGTTTTGTCCCTTGATGTGGTGTCCTTCCAGAGCGTTATTTTCTTGGAAACCATGATCAAGAAGAGTATACAAGCATATTTTATCTTCTCTATAGAAAGCTCGTAAAAAAATGAAACAGATGTCACGAGCATAGATTCCTTCTCTGTAGCAAGCTCATTAAAAAATGAAACAGAGGTCACGAGCACAGTTTTCTCTTCTCTGTAGCAAGCTTGTTAAAAAATGAAACAGAGGTCACGAGCACAGTTTATCTTCTCTATATCAAGCTCGTTAAAAAATGAAACAGAGCTCACAAGCACAGTTTCTCCTCTCTATGGCAAGCTCGTTAAAAAATGAAACATAAGCTTTGACAATAGTTTTGCTCTCTGTAGCAAGCTCGTTAAAAAATGAAACAACAATCTGGGGATTGAACCTGGAGCCCTGAGCGTAGTTCTTTTCCTGTGTCAAGCTCATTAAAAAATGAAACGGTCACCTCTTTTGAACCTTCATTTCATCCACACTTATCCTTTTTCTCCATCTAGTAGAGAAATTGGTGACAACCTCAAAGTCGGTGAATGAATTGAATCTTGGAGCGCATGTCTCCAGTCTTTGATGATCATTCTGGAGTTAAGCCACTAGATTTCAAGCTGGGGGCATATCGAGCTTAGTATTTGTTCTTTCTCATGCTCGAAAAAACATGAGAATGTAACTGAGTAGACTTTTATCACTTTTCCGGACTCGCATGGATATACGAAAAAGGAACCCCTTGGAGTCGCCTTTGAGCTCTTTTCAGACTCTCTAAACATGAAAAGATAGTCGAGTGATATTGCTTCCTTTCCCACTCATTAAAAGGTTTGAAAGGGCGTCTTTCGAGTGATAATTTATCTCTTTTTTGGCCTCGCGAGACTAAAATTATGAAAAAGGACAAAATTGGAGTCATCTTTAATTCATTTTCAAACTCTCTAAATATGAAAAACAACTGAGTTTACCTTCTTTGGACTCATTAAACGATCATACATTGAAGGGACCATACGGGATCGAACCCTTACCTTTTCCAATTCGTTAAACAAAGGAAGAGGGACTTACTGAAGGTGAGTTATATCGAGCATGTGTTACCCTCCTCGAGCTCGTTAAATTAAAAAGAGGTACTCATCTATCTAGATGGGGGAAAAATTGAAAGAAGAAAGCTGAGCAGTTTTTTTAGAACACTACTGGTAACTCTTACAATCGCCCTTGAACACGACACTTTGTCCTTGCATGCATTTTAATCCGTTGAACCTCTACACTGAGCCAATCCTATGAGTTTCTTTTACTCCTTTGGGTCACCTAATGAAAGTCACAACATCCGCTGCATCATCAAGTTTGGTCCATGTCAAGTTTCTACTGTTGTGCCTTAGTGTTCAAGGGAAGTACCTACTTCAAGAGTCAGCCATCACAAATATCTTGTTTCCATACCCATGTCAGTCCATGTTCATTTGATCTACCAATTACATCTCTATGTCAGTTTCATGTCATTGATGGGGGATACATCAAGGCCCTCCTTCGATGAGTCTCTTCCTATCGACTTCAACACATTATCCAGGAGATAGACTTAGAAACTAGTTAGTACCTTGGTACCTGCATGACTTAATGGTATTCCTCCTCATGTCCGACAGTGGGTTTATATCATTGACCTCTGATCGGATGATTCCACGGATGTTCTACTTCATCTCATTCATTCACATTCGTTGGAATGTACTAGAGCACCTTGGGAATCATTGACATCAATGGTGATATCCCTCGCGCTTGTTAACGGTTTACATCATTGATCGATAATCAAGTGGATTTTGCCATGTTCGACATCAAGACATCTATTCACATGGTTAGATTCGTACTACATCAGGATCGATAAGAAGACCCTGGGTTGATTTTTCACTCTTATGTATACTTTGCCCAGGTTGCGAAGGAGTTCTTTTGAACTATGACACATATATTGTTACATAGATCCACTTTGTATTGGTCATGGCTATGTCTTGTCATCTCATAGATCCACTATGTATTCTTTGTGGCTACGATCAGTTCAGGTCATAGAAGTATAGATCCACATTGTATCTACATTGGATATACCATTTTGTCAATATAATTATGGATCCGCAGTGTATTTTATGGCGGCCATACCTAAAAAGTCTTTATCACTCAAACATAGGTATGCCTGCCTTGGGTTTGAAACATGTCATAATATTTGTTTGATGGTTGTGTGCATCTTTTTCCAGTTTCTTTGCGTCCATACCCTTGCTCAAAAATTTCTACAAAGTACTTCAGTCATCATAGTCTTCTAACTTCATACTTTGGGGGGCAATCTGTTACACCTAAAAATTACTCACTTCAATAGTGTCGCAAGTGTCGTCATTACAAGTGTTGTAAGTGTCGCATCTTGTCCGCAAGTGTCGCATCTTAACTACAAGTGTTGCAAGTGTCAAAAAAACATCATACTAACATCTTGCCTATGTCTTGCCTCTAATGACATCACAAAGACACTTAAGACACCCCAAAGACTAGTTTTGAACAAGAGAAGTCACTTGACAGGGAATACAAACCTTTTGCCATGGAAAAAGCACTCAAAAAATGAATTTTGGAGAGGAGCGCTCCCCTACCCACTGTCAGGGAGTGTTGGCACTCCCTGAGCCTCTTTGGGGGAGTGCTTGAGCGCCCTGTGTACCCTTTTTGGGGATCGCTACCCTTTTTTTTAGCAAATTCTGGGTTTGTTGAGGCAAATAAGGGAAGAATCCCTCAATTCCTGAAGGTATTTGGATTCGAATAGATGGTCAAGGCATGATCTTAGGGGAGATACTCAACTGAAGGAGAAGAATCCTCAACTCATCCCAAATATATCTCAAGTGGTTGGACCTCTCCAAGTTAATATAAGGATACCTTCTCATGGTGAAAGGTACAAGGAAGATTGAGAATTATACCTAATTTATGATCTCATAAGAAGGTATTGACAATGGAGATTGGGAATTACATAAAACTTATGATCTCATGAGTGAGATGCCATCAAAGAAATCAGTGGAGATTACTTGACCAAAGGGGTTGGACAAGGAGAACTAGAAGAAGTTGTTGCACCTTCATTCAAAGGATTGTAAGTATCTTTACTTATTCTCATTAATAATCAATGCTTGGCTTGTTTCTTTCAAACTTGTGCTTGTTCCATATGAGTTTGTTTGCAGTAGATGGATTTATGATTGAGCTAATCTCAGTAGAGTAGGAAGTTCATTGTATCTTTGTTTGTTCTACAGGACCTATCAGGGAGCTGAGGATCGAAGCTCAGCCTGGACTTTGCAGTGACAAACGTCGTTAATAAGGTACATATATTTCTCCTTCTCTTTCATTTATTAGCTTGATTAGATCTAAAAGGAAGTTAGTGGACCCATGTTAAGCACTTTTCTGTATTGTCCTTAGGAGTCTATAGACCAAGAGGGAATCCACTTGTCTGTAGGGGGATTCACCTACAATAGCCTTGCTATCAAATATGCACAAGAGACAACAAGTTCTTCGACAACTTAGGAAGATAGAGAACATCATCCAAACAAAAGTCCATGAATCTAGAAAATTTGAGCCCAATGGTGCCAATTCTTGCACATTTAAGATTCGATCTATTTACAAAGTATATTTCACCCTCTACATTGTCATTCAATTCTTAAAAAAAAATATCTCTGGAATTTCATGTGGAAAGTAGCACAATTTTCAAGAAATTAGGCATCTCTCCAAGAATCAAATGAATTTTTTAACAGATCTTCATTTATGCCAATATTGCAATGAGCAAATTCAAAATTTGTAGATTCAAGATATTTACCTTTGTATTCCTTTTGTTCCTACTTTTGTTCAATCGTATCCCATGAGATTCTACATGTCCATTCTTTCCACAATGAAACAAGTGACGATCATCTCTCTCACCTTGATTATGCCTACCCTCCTTGCTTATGAAATTCATATTTCGACATCCTCTCTTACTTCCTTCTTCTCTAGAAGAATCATGCAATTGGCTCTTCCATTTTTTATCAAGGAACATTGTCTCTCCAGTGGGATGAGTTGTCTTGTTCCTGAAATCCTGCTCACATTATGCAATTTTCTCCACCAAAGAGTCAAAATTGAGGGACTTTAATTAGCCATTAGCTTGAAGTGATTCAATATAGTGAGAATATGGGTGGTAGGGACTTGACGAAGTCCTTGAGAGAAATGTTTGTCTCCGCACCAACAATATCTATGTCAATCATAATGGTTTTAATTTTGTATGATAAATCCATGGTATCATCCTTCAACTCTAGGTTGAAGAGATTTAAGTGAAATCGAATTAGCTCTGATTTTGAATTTGAATTATAAAAATATTCGAACTTCTTCAAAACACCCCAAGATTTTTTTATGGATTTTATGTGACAACTCACCTCTTTGTTTATAGAAGCAACAATCAAGGAATATGCTTTCTTATATTTATTTGTTTATATGGAAAGTTATTTATCTATTCTAGATTAGGTAGATGTAGTATCTCCATCTCAAATTCCATCCTAAAGATCATTGAAGATCAGATTACTCTTCATATTTCTTGACTACTCTCGATAATTCTCTTTTCCATTTATTGCAACAATAATGATTGAGACAAGAGAATGCATTTTCCACCACTAGAATATGAAAAACCCTATTCTCAAGGAATCACAGAGGTCATCCACTGACAAAAAATATTAAGATGGAAACAATACGAAATAAGAAGAAAAATTAAAATCACCATAAAAATCAAAACCACTACTAGGCCGCCTTGTGAAAAACTAAACATGTGAGCACTACTAAACTAAAGGCTCCATTTTGAATCTCAAGTTGTTGCAAGATTCACTATCCATGTAGAAATGATATCAAGTAGAGGAAACCAATCGAGGTACAAAATGAAATATGGAGGATGAACTTATAATCTAAGCTCTTATTCTATGAGTTAGAACTATTATATGGTGTAGTTATTACATGCCCACTTGGAATTAGCACTCAGTTACCTAGTTTGTAGAGATTGAGGGCAGGTGAGGAGAATACTTGGAGACTAGAGTAGTGGCCTTCTATAGAAAAATGTTGAAATCTTAATCCATGTAGAAATGACTCTATTTTATGTTGTCTATAGGTTTTCCTCATCTGTTGTACTAATGGGATTCATATTCCTAAAACAATAGGGATTCATTCATTTAGTCGTTGGGTATGCATTTAAAAACCACTATAAGAGAGAATTCATGGGTTCCAATCCGATCAACTAATTCAATAGTATCCAAGTTGAAATATGAATAAATCCTCCCAGAAGTGAGAAATGAGGAGATTGAGTGTGCATTTTAATCATACCCTACCACACAGGATGTCATACTAGATTGAATCATCCCATTAAATATTGAGTATTTTCTATGCATATAGACAATTACATTATGGAGGAAGTATGGAAAAGAGGAGATAAAGGTTTTAGTGCTATCTAAGGTAGGGGACGCAGCTCCAAAGATCATGTAGTTATCAAAGAAAACCTCTCTCTCATACCATTGTCAAACCAGGGATGAGTAACTCTCCATATTAATTAAACTTTATTAAATTGATCATATATTTCAATAAGAAGTGACATTTTGTTTCATCTTCCAAGAGGTTCGATAACTCTTTCTAGTCACCTATGACTCTTCATATTTCTCCTACATTAATATTTACAATATACCATAATCCTAAGGATTGGGTATCTAACAATATGAACCTTCTATTATATTATCCTCTGAAATGATTTCCAATTCCTTCGTGTTATCAAAAAAAAATTCTTGAGTTGGAAGTTACAACACCTAGAATTTCACAATTCACCATTCTCTATTCTTTTTTCTAGTGCAAATCAAGGTTAAACACCATCTTCCATCATTGGTGGAAGACAATTGGGAAAGAAATGGAAAGAAATTATATGATGAGATGATAATATTTCTATATATGGCCACCTAACAACCATCATCTTGGAAATTTGTTGTTCTCGTCATGTTATACATCATTATGAACATGACAACTTACCACTTTTGGTACATAGTCCAATGTTAGAAAAACTAGAAAAAATTGTTATCTTTCAAATCACAGAGATATGTAAAAAAAATTGTAGGACAATGTTGTCCACATTATTAAGAAGATCTAATGTTTAATATGAAAACGTTTCCATAGTTACTATCTCAAGTCACTTTTCCTTCAAATGCAGCTTCAAAAACTGCCAAAAAGAATATTAGAAAAGTGGATTTGGCTCCATTTTTCCAATTCCTATAAGATTCCTTTAGAATATGTCCAAACACTTTTCCGGTTTTTCTTATGCTTTCCCATTTTCCGTCTTATCTCAAATTCATCATGAACAGATCTGCCAACATGAAGTATTATCATATCCTATGAAAACTACACTTTGACAATTTTCAGTGTTTTGATGTCGAATCTACAAAGTAGTAGATGGACCAAAATTTCTGAATTACTTCAAAATATAAAATGGGGATGATGTTTGAAAGGAAGGAAAAGTTTGAAAAGTGGCCCAATGGAAAATGTTTAGAGTAGTGCCAATGTTCAAAACTCTTCGAAAGTTCTAGAATCCCCCCTTGGTCGATTATTTGAATAGAGGCCAATGATATGAAGGCTATTGATAGATTTGTATGAAGGAGGCAGATGTTTGAAATGTTGTTGAAGTTGGAAGAAGCCTCAATGGTGAGGAAGGGGTTGATCCTTCAAATTGGATTAATGATTACAAATAGCCTTGTGGGCATTGATTCAAAGTAACTCGATGGTATTATTCTAAAGAAGACTCAATGGTGAATGTTTGAAATAGGGTTGATTCCATTCGTAATAAGGAGGTTGGTTTCTTGAATAAAAGAGGCCTTCAACCCCCATAATCAAATGGAGCATTTCTATGTGGTGGAAAATCTCTTGTTACTTTAAAAAAAATCTAGAGCCAAAAATTTATTTTAGGCATAAATTGAGCATACAAACATGGATTGATTTTATATTTTAGGTTGAAGTTCATAGTGACAATATCGATGAAAATTTTCTTGAGCACTAATGCCAATTTGTTGTTATAATTTTTAAATTTTCTAGTTACACAATTACAATTACTTAATCCAATAGAAATTGTAGTAGGATCATTGAAAGATAGACAATCATAGATACAATAGAACACAAAGATTATCATGGGAAACCTTCGTGGGGTAGAAAACTGAACAACCAAAATCCTCAATATATATTCCTCCAACCAATGTAATGATGCGCTATAGTTCTCCAAGAAATACCAAGACCAAAACACCAAAAGAACATGGTCTGGGCTGCTCCAAATGTTAACTCAGGGTGTTCACAACAAAACATATATCTGGTCTTCTATTCGTCAAATATATCAACGAGCCCACTATATTCGTGTATAAGGTATAATCCACAATCTCTGAAGTTGTATCCTGCAGCAACTTAAGATTGGATACCATCGGGGTAACCATGGCCTTACAGTCTAACATATCAAACCTATTCAATATTTCCACAGCATACTTTCCTTGATTTAGGAAATTCTCATCCGATCTCTGCCAAACTTCTAGTCCTAAGAAGTAGTGCATCATTCCTAAATATTTCATCTCAAATTCTATAGGAAATTTTCTCTTACATTCATTGATGATATTTTTCGCACCTGTTAGAAACATGTCATCTACATACAACAGTAGAATCACCAGTTCATCATCCTCAACCTTAAATTAAAGGTTAGGATATATACTACTCTTGGTAAAACCCAAGATCATTAGAAAATTGTCATTCCTACCATACCATGTTCTGGGTGCCTTTTTCAATCCATATAAATCCTTATTTAATATGCACACATGAGTCTCCCTATCATGTGTCTCGAATCCAAGTGTTTTCTCCACATAAACCTCCTCTTTTATTTCACCATCCAAGAAGGTTTTCTTTACATCCATCTGGTGCACCTTCCATTTCATGATAGTGGTCAATGAAAGTATAGTCCTGATCGAGGTATATATTGCTACAGGAGAAAAAAAAAATCATATTCAATCCCTTCCTTTTGAGAGGAACCTCGGGCCACAAATATTGCCTTATATTTTTCAACACTGCCATCAACTACGTGTTTTGTATTGTATATCCATTTCAAACTCACCAAAGATTTTTCCTTTAGTCTGGGAACAACATCCCATACATCATTCTCCATAATGGACTAGTATTCCTCTTCCATGGTATCTTTCCATACTTTAATTTCTACAAACTCTTCATAATTGGAAGATTTTTCATGCATTATGTCACAAAAGCATGCCACGTAGATAGAATATGGTTTCGACTTGTTAATTTCCATGAATGATTTCTATGGGGAACCAATTCTTTCTACAACTCTGATACGATCATTTTCCCAAGCTAGTCTTCTCTTGTGAGAAGGTATATCAACTGGTTAATGAGGTTCTACCATGTCATGATCCTCTAGAATGACTTCCTCTAGTTCAACTGCTATTGGAACTTTAGAAACTTCATTCTCTTCTTCATGTACCTCTTTTGCAGGGATCTGTTTGGATTTACTAAAAGTTTTATTCGCATCGAAGGTTACATCTCGACTGATATCCACTTTATGTTGGAAGATTGATTGTTGTCATTCATGTCAACCCTAGTCATGGGTTTTGGACCGCAAGATTGATAAAGGTATTTGGACATGAAGAAAAATGCACATGCATATACAACACCCATGAATGAATAGTATACATCATGTTGTTTCCAGTGGTATGTGGCACATCACATGGATCCTCATGGTTGAAGAGAAATGAATTTTTGAAGATGACAAAGTGAATTGAAAAAGGAAGTACATGTAGGCCCTGAAAATAATTAAAGAAAATAATTACAAAATAAGAAAGTGTCAGGTCGGCCTTAATGTTAAACTGAAGTGACATAAATGGTATAAATAAATATCATTATACATTCATTTGATACAAGTCGAATTTCAGAGGGAAGAAGAAGTAAAAGAAGATCGGATTTCAAGGGAGGATGAAGTCTTTTGGTGATGTGTTCTAAGGTATGTTACTTTCAGGTCATCTTACCATTTTTGCTATAACTGTTTTTCTAGAACGATTCATATGGTGAAATCGCTATGGTATTGAGAAGACATATCAAGGTACCTCTGGTAAAAATTTCAGCTCTTGATTCGCTATAATTATGGAGATACACTATGTGGACTATAGGGTTTGTGACCAGTCCTGAAACTAGTAAATAAACAGGTGTTCTGGGTAAAAAAGTCATAACTTTTTCATACAGACTCCAAATGCAGTGGGACCACTTCCATTGGAAATATTACGGAATTTAGTTTCATGTGTGCGAGTTTCAGAATCAGATGTTAAATATTGAGCGCGGGGCATGCTGTACGAGTTGGGTCTTCTGAACAGACCAGGATTGAATAAAGCAACCATTCTTTCTATAACCTCCTTTTGGGGAGGATTCAAGGAGTGAAAATTAGAGGAGTTTCAGAGAATACATTAAGTAACATTATCTACAGGATCAGAGTACTCCAAGAATTGAATAATTGCAGAAATTGAAGAAGTCTTAGAAAGCATTATCAGGTTCTATG
>SNQJ01S0007337.1:476710-497666 GCA_010110895.2 Picea sitchensis | reverse complement strand
GCTCATCATTCATCGACATCATCCCTTCAGGTATATACTCAGCACTGGCATGTAGTCTCTCCCGCTGTATTGCATTTACATTTCCAGTCACACCCTCTGATATTGACCTTTAGGATCCTCATTCCCGGCTCTGCAGTACCCACGCCTCCACTTGCATCTTCGATACTGTTACCCGGTAGCATTCTTACCCACATGAGTTGTCCCATTTATAACACCTTTTGCCACTTTTTGACACTCATGCTGTTTTTCATTACCCTTTAGGGATGGGAGTCCCGATAGTCTTTCATCATGACGTGAATCAGCCACAAACTCCTTCTCCTCATTTTGCTAGCTTTCCCACATGGACTCCCAGATTATCTCTTGACGGTTCTATTTTTTACCTGCACCTCCGCAGTATCACGAACCCTCCATTTCATCCATAATCAGTTTGCCCATCTGCGAACCTACCCTCATTTCACCTACCTCATACAAAAACTCACCAATGGGCCCCCCACCCTTCATCAGTCTTCCAAGCACACTATGCCCTACGTGGGCCACCCATATCACACTGGGGCACCCGTTTTTGTATTTGTACATTTCTCCCCAAATTATTCGTTATTTATTGTACAAACGCCTTTATTTCTAGTCATTACATTTTTTGTCGTCACCGTTGGTGACTTGCTTCCCTTTTTGGCCACGCGCAACCCATGTTACCCTTGGTTCGAGCATTACTTATCATTTATCCTTGACGACATCGTCCATATCTTCAGAGTACTCCACATGTCACTTACCTCTACCCTCTGAATTTGTTCACCTTGACCCGCCTCTGGCACAACTTATCACCGGTCTTGTAGTCCCCCTGACACTCGACCTTGTTACACGGTTGCGGCCACTTTTTATCTCATACATCCTCTAACCAAGGGCAGTCTTGAGTCTTCCCACTTCTTGACTTCATCCATGTACCTCTGCCACTTCCTCACCTCAGTAGATTCTACGAAGCTCCTTGCTTCTGGGAGTCGCGTTCCCCTTTTGTCGACATCAGCATAATTTTTCGGAAGGGTGACAGTATCTTGATTCTCATTCTCCATTCAATGAGAGATCTCAGACGACACAGGGTGAACCACCATTGCTCCTTGCTGTCTTTGGCCCCCATAACATTCGACGCCAACACTTTCTCATGTTATGGTGGGTCTTACTGTGCGACTATTGCAGTTATTTTCATCATTTTCCGAAGACCTCTGAACGTGGTAGGGCCATCCATGCCCACATCATCGTCGATACTTCTTTCCCGCGATCATTGCCTATTTTTCAGAGTATGTTCCTTTGCAGAATTGTCTTCTGCCTTTATCATCACCGCCCCCGAGGGCACTGCAGTTGTCTACACCAACACTTCAGTCATCTTTTTTCAAGAGTTACATAACACGAGCATGGGGCATGCCCGCCTCGTTTGTACACATTTTTCTATTTTGCACAACTCACAGAAGGTCGGGTCCTACTGGTTCCTTTTTTCTCCAACGGATCGCTCTAAACGATCCCACTCTTGCTCTATATTACAACAACATTCTCAGTAGAAGAAACATTGATGGATTTCAGCTATACGTATGCTTTTAACCTCATCCATCAGGGGACATCTGTTATCACTGGAATTTCGTCCGCACATGGCGACAAGAACTCAACATCGTCAAACAATAATGAATTCATTCATGGCACTGAATTAATTTCACAGCATTCCAAAAAGGTCAAAAACTATACAAAGTAGTGAAAAATTGAAGAGCGCTTTACAGAAGTTGGGTGCGCGCGCACATGCGCGGAACAGGAACGTACCCTACGCATACGCGCACGATGTGCGACTGTTGGCGCAAAAACCCGCGCACCTGCTAAACGACGCATTTATTGAATTGGTCGGCCTCCCAACCACTTATGGATCAACTCCCAAGCCGATTTGACCCTCAAATCTGAGCTAAATCCGAATGGTGGGCTGGTCAAAAACCTAATAATGCCCTAAATGGCCTCTTTTCACACTACAAAGGAGTTACACAATAACCAAATGCAATGCTATAAAAAGCCATGAAGAAACCTCATTTTCTCAAGGAACTTCATGCAATGTTATGATGCCTATATTGTTTTAAGGACTCCATCCTTGACAAGATCACTTTGGCACCATTTCATTGAGCAATCCACCTCTCCATTGAGTGGATTTGCAAAGGAGTTCTTTCATCACCATTTTTATTTTTTGTTGTAAGGAGAGCAAGTTTGTGAGGGTCCAAGAGCCTTCCTTTGGAGGGAGAAGGGACTCATAGTCCCCTTTCTTCATTGTGCTTTGATTTCATCAATAGATCAGCCTAAAAACATTGGTGATATTGGTCTTTTTGTGTTTGTTATCTCTACACCCGTATGCTTATGATTTTAGTTTGTATTAGTTTAATTCTTGCTTATAGTTTTGTTTTTCTTTCTCTAACTCTTTCTTCTATAGCTGTCATGCTCAGCAAGACCCAACTGGGCATGTAAGCACCTCTTATTTGCTCACCAAGGTGACGAAAAGGGTGAAAACATCTCCCTTCCCTTCTTCTTCTTTCATTGAGACTTCTTGTGTCTCTGTCTGTTTTTCTTCCTCGCACACTTGGTCTATTGTTTCCCTTATTGTCTTCTATGCGCGCGATAATCCTTGTGTCACACCTCGTTGGGATGGCTTCGTCGTTCTAGTTTTTTTTTATGGGAGCATTGCCCCCTTCTTGGCCCTATGTTGTATTTTTATTGGTTCTTTCTCCATTGTGGTTGTCTTCCACGCTGGGACTGTTTTATCCTACGTTCTCGTTTGTGCTCCTAGCACCGTCTTTGGGATTGTTGGCACTTTCCACTCCTCGGGCCACTCCTGGACCTCCATGTGGATGTCTTTCATCGCTGTGTAGTACATCAACTGCAACCACTCCTTGGTTGGATCCTGCTTTTCCTGCAACCACATGTTGTGGCGTGATGCCTGGAAATTCCCTATACATCCAAACTTCTAGACAGTTTCTGGGGAGATCCTCCATGTATCCGCCAAGTTGTTCTGGATATTTTTTAAGTATAGAGCAAACATGTCGTTGTTTTCTTTCTTTGTTTTGGGATCTGGTGTGCTTCGCAGAGATTTGTAGCGCATTGCGCCACATTTGCATGTCCTTGGCAGGAACATAGTGTATGTGGGTTCCTGCCACCCCATAAGTGCAATGAGGATAAGTAACCATGAATAGTGGAACTCAGAGCCCTAGTCTTGTGCATCCTTGCAATCTTCAAGGAATGAGCTCAGTAGATACGGGACGCATCTCATCGAGCTCCCCTTTGTGCACTACTTCGCAACTGCTACTACTCATGAGGACACTTCCTCTTTTTGACACTTGCGCATCACTTTGCAACCCAACAGCCGTGTTGCAAATCGTGTCGTAGGATCATTGATGTCGTTGATCCTGATACCCCTGTCGCCCCTTTTTGTGCCATACTTTTCTTTGATCTCATATGAGATGGCTTTCGCCTTAGTTTTGTCTTCTCAGTATTCTTCTGGGTTCTCCCATATGTGGGTATCCCTGTAATTACTGCAATGAGATCGACGTTGATCGGAGCTTCCCTATCCAGCCATAATATGCCTCTGTGCACCCTTGCTAACAGTTGTTTGACACATTCGTTTATGTATTTCCCGCACATGAAGTGCGATATGTCTAGTAAATTCATGATGTTGGTGTTGTACAGTCCCAGGATCCACTATGCAGGCTCCAACAGTGGTGCACCTGATGGGCCTTCTCCCCTTCTCTCCAAGTAGCTTTGTGTTGCTAACTCTAGGAACTTGTTGGCATCAGATACATCATGGTTGGAGTATTTAAGGCTATCTACTCATCTTATCATGTTATCTTCGATCTGCACTCCATTAGGGATCTTCGACATCACTATATCTAGTTCTTCCTACGCCCGTTATACACCCTGCGCACTGCTTTCTGCTTGCACCTTCTTTTTCCCTTGTGGGGACGATACCCCGCCCTCTGGTACGACCTCCTGCTCCATTTAGAGCTTTGGTTCTGGCTCTAGACCCTATTGCATGGAAACCATGGTTGGTTCTTCTTGATGTGGCCTTTTACCCCTGGACACGTTGGATTCCGTCTGTTTGACGTCCTCTTCCGGCTACTCAGGCTCCTGTGCGGGTTCCTGATCCTCCTCCACATGTACTGTGGTCTGCTCGTACTTTCATGTGTGGATTTCATCCACATCCATGTGCCCATATTTTCTACAATGTTTTTTAGATGTTGCTATTAAAACTCTTTTGGGATGTCTAGTACAACAATTTTTGCAAGCGCAATAACATTTATCGTCACCCTTTTCACCCTCTTTAATTTTTTTCCCACCTCTAATTTTTTCTGACATTCTTCCCCACAGACATATACTGAGGATTATCTTATAAAATTGAGTGGTGTATAATAGAATATCTGTTATATTTTTCTATTATACATATGGAAAAAAAACCTGTTTTTTGTTCGCCAACAAAAACGCATACCATTTTTGAATCGTCATTGTTATAGAAAACTTGTCGCAACATCCGTAAAATGCAACATATTTATAGATTTTATAACATCGCAATTCCAACGACAGTTGACCAAGTCAATGTTGGCGTTTTCAAATAGTGGGTGATCATTGGACATCCGTAAAATGAAATATATTTATAGATTTTATAACATCGCATTTCCGACGATAGTTGACCAAGTCACGTTGGCGCTTTCAAATAGTGGGTGATCATTGGGGGGGGCGGGACCTAGTCTCCACACCATCGCAAGAGTGATGCACATTTGATGTCGTCGTAAGAGTGAAGACCTTCAAAAGATGTCTCTCTTGCGACGATTTGAAAAGTACGTCGCACATGTGACAATATCGAGCAGGATGGAGAAAAAAACTTAAAATTTCCTCTATTTTTCGACAGTATGGCCAATTTTGTCCATAACGTCGCAAGTAGATTGTCACAATTTTTCCAATATTTAGTAGTGTCTAATGGAGATCCTAGATTGCGATGTAGCATATTCTGCTCAGGTATTCTACTAACTATGTTTAACAATAATAGAATTCAGGGATAATATGATCAATTCTCTAGCAACAATGAATAACTCATCTCTCGGAGGGTTGTTTATCAATTCATGCTTTGTACATTTCCAGACTACTCTACAAGTTATGTGGCACTCGCCAGACAAAATTTAATTCCAGGGTACCTCGTTATTGATGGATTGTCCTATTTTCTCGATTAACAAAAATACTTTTTGAGATTAAAAGTTTGTGTTCTGTGAAGCATATATATGCGTATAATTTGCACGCTTTTGAAGATTTTCTTCATTTCATTATAGACGATTGCAGAGGCAGTGAGAGATTAGTTTTTCGATCGAAGGGTTGTCAAGTATATTGATTGTCCATATCGTTGTGAATATACTTGTCAAAACCATCTATGACGTCAACATACATGGAACAAAATAAAATGTTTATATCATTTATTCACCTCACCTCATTCATAAGTCGAGGCTTGAAATGAATTATAACTTATACTCTTGGGATTTATTCCATTTTTGGTAAAGTTGCCCCAACCATAAATAAAATAATTCCATGTAAGTATGTCGACAACTTACTTAACGCTAGGCTTTGTTTTGATTTTGTTGAGACTTTTAATATCCTTTTAATGCAACTATTATTTTTCAACACAACCTCTACACTAGATGATGAATCCTCATATTTGGAAGACATTCGTACATTTGTACATCTGATCTCAAAGATGTAGGTACATTTCTCATAACCCCTAAATTGTATTAATTTCTATGAATCCAAAAAATAAAATAGCAGATTGAATTTTGTATTTACAGTAAAAATATAGTAATTTACAAACGCCATGTCTGATGATCACCGACACTAGTAGAATAGGTAGAGGTAGGGGTAAGGGTTGAAAGATAGGTAACATTAAAATCTAGCAGAAATTTCAGCACCAACACCAAAGGTAAAGGCAAATCCAAAGTGAGTAGTCCCATGTGTTGATTTTTTTATGGACAGAGTTGGGATAGAGAGCAGAGACAAAGACAATGATGGACTTACACTACAATGCCATATCGAGTAGCAACAATTAAGTTTTTGGTTGAGTAAGTCAATTAAGTAGAAGATTATTTCATTATAGGTTTGTTTTCTTCGTTCTTATTTTTATTACGAGAAGCAATTGAATATGTTTGTTGATTTGGGAGCTAGTCTCTTTCAGAGTTTAAGTTTCATTGAATTTTTTATATATATTATTATCGCTATGGAATTTGAAATATGCAAATGTATATCATTAGTTATTTTTCCACTATATCCAACAGAATCATAAAAAAGTCTTATAACTTATTATAAGAGAAGCTTCTATAGAAATTACAAGGTAACCTGAAGTCGGTCTGTCACTCATGAGTCATTTATATATTCTTTATAGAGTAGTTTTTATATCCTTCCTAGTTTACATGAGTATTGTACATGCATTCGTTAAACATAAAAATATATAAAGTTTGATAGGACCAATGAAACCATTTCCCTATCTTTGGCCAACACGCCAATGGATTCTGCAATGGCAGTTTTTCCTAGCACATTTGTGATTCATAAAATCTCCACTAAATTATATTAATTTAAGATTGAAAACCTCATTGATCATCAAGTCTTGTGTTTAATATTTTTTACAATACTTTACTATTATCCCGACTTCACATGTCGCTAAACATTCTTATTGTTTGAACCATTGGATCATCAAGGAGAGGAGGAGATTGATCGAGTAATTATGTGCCAAATTGCAGGATAAATCCAAAAAATCTCATACCTACTTTGAAAAAATAACTTTGACAGTTGATCAAATCATATGACATTTTTGACAATGATGATCATCTATATAGTTATTCATCAAATAAAACAAATCCATGACCTGGTATTTTTCCGATATTTTATTATATATATTTTCTTGCATAATAATTTTATTATTTTATTAATATAATAAGTATATATAAATTGTTTTTGGCTAGTTAAGAAGTGGTTTTTATGCACATAAGAAAATGGATTATCATTAACATTGAGTATCATAAACTTTTTATAGTTTGAAAAAAAATAAACAAATACAACAAATCCATGATCTAGTATTTCTCCAGTACTCTTGATATTGCAAGTCTCCAAACCAACTACCTTCCCATATGATTTCAAATTGTCGTGGGGCTCCTCCACGAAATATATCTTTGATCTTTATCTCTAAATAAATCAAGATTTTGTGATTGTTTAATGTATTTTTAACATGCACTAAATTGTTTATACATTTATAAACTTATCTGGCAGGGACTAAGCTACCATGCCACACTTGTTATTAAAAGGAGTGACATGAATAGTCCCTCAAACTATATCACATTATGATTAGTCCTATTTTAACTAAGTTATATGGTATAATTTTGGAGAAGAAGATTAGCCTATGGCTTGAAATCCATGATAAGTGAGCTACACATCAAGATGGATTTTAGAGTTACAACTCAAATCTAGACCACCTAATTACTCTTAATATTATAATCAAGCAACATCAAAACAATAAAGTTAATCTCTTGTGTTGTTTTGTGGTCTTTAATCTTTTTTGGATACAAGTCCTAGAAATAACCTTTGGAGAGGTTGGAATACTTGAGGGTCACTTATGAGTTTCATGTTGCAACAATAATGATGTATGAGAGGGCTATTTCCAATTTTGAAAATAATGAGATTTAGTTGAAAAAACAAATTATAATAAAGGGGTTGAGAAAGGTTTCCCTTTGTCCCCTATTCTATTTGGAATCTATATTGATAAGTTAGAGGAAATCTTGGAGGAAGCAGGTTGTGCAAGAACAACCCTAATGAGGGAATTCATGATCCTCCTACTATACACATATGATATTGTTATTTTAGCAAGGATTCCCTTTGATCTTGACAAGAAGATCGAAATTCTTGAATATTTTTGAACTCAGTCTGGGATGGAAGTGAATATAGATAAAACCAAGGTAATGATCATTAAGTCTTGGATGAATTCCATTCATATAAATATCTTGGACTTGACCTTCACCATAAGCTAAATTGGAATTGTATTGTTTAAATGAAAATTAAGGGAGGTTGGAAATCCTATTTCGGTCTTGCACAATTGTAAAGAAGAGGAATTTTGGTTTTGGGAGAAAAAGAAAGTCCTACTTATTGAACTTGTAATTCTAGTGATCTTATATGGTTGCGAAGTTTGGGGAGGTAGTAGTTCTAGAGAAACATGGAGGAAAATATAATGAATCTAGAAGTGATATATAATTAATAATATTAATATTAAAGGAAATGCACCTTACCCAATTCTTCTTTTAGAGGTTGGGATTCCTCCTATTGAAAGTATAAGTGTATGTTCATATATTATATGCATAGTCATAAATTAACTAACACGAATGGAGACATACTTTTGTACATTTCTTCAAATACTAGTAAAAGTCACTCAAGTATTAAGTGGGGATGGACTAAATATATAGTTCGTGGCTTCATCATTGGAGGAAAGGGGAAGAAGTCACCCTTAAATAATCTTTACCATTAAATTTACTATCATAAGTAAGTTTAAATAAAAATGTCATGTAATAGTGAGATTGAGAATAAAAGAAATTTGGTTCATAATAAAGAAATTATTAATCCCAAATTATATTTATCAAAAATATCCATACATCATAGCCATCATGAAAGATAAAATAATTGTTTCCAAATAAGAATAAACTCTCATGAGCTTCATAGTGAAACTAGGCATTGGACAAGACCCAACATGTCATAGGAGAATAGAATTTGTAAACCTTGAGAGACTAGTGAAGTGGAGGATGAAAAACACTTTCTCATGGAATGCTCAGTGCACTCAAGCATTAGATATTATTTTTAACACACCTATAACACTATGGATCTTCATAACTCATTAATGCATAAAAACCAATGTGAACTTAGAAATTTTATTTCCAATTTATTTGATCATAGAAACAAGTTGTTAAATCAAATTAAATATTTATATATTTGTTCATTGTTAAGTTTCTATAGGCCAAAGTTTATCTCAATCAATAATAATCATTATCATCATCAATACCATTAGTGTTATAATAAATAAGTGAAATGGTATAATTGGGCTCGTGCATAATATTGTAAATATTTTGTAGAGAATCAACAAGATCTATATGTCGATGTGAATTCTAAGATTGTACCCATGTAGATATATATGATTCAATAATTATAAATAAATTAAGTATATTTTGAAGTATGAATGCTTTAGTACAATGTGTTAAAACATATTTCACATATACTGTACATGTGGGTTCACTTTCACTTTATGTCATCCCTTGTATGTTTTGTGAATTGTCCCACTACATCCCCTACCACTACCTCCTCTTTTGTGAGGGGAGATCAAAATAACACAACATAGAACGCATATACACTACAAGGATTACACAATTTAAAAGCATGATCATCACATAACCTATCAATAAACATTCACACATAAACAACACATGGGTTTAAGTGGAAACTTGAAAGGAAAAGCCGTTGTCAATGTTATATCTCTCTTCTTTATTAAATTATGCAAAATTTCATAAAATTGGGCTCATGACCTATTCATTGTTCAATAAACAAGGTATATTCACACACGTCAAACACCTTAATACAAACTCTTAAACATAGATCAAATTTGATCCAGGTGGATATTGGTGGCCACCCACCTGTTCCAAATTCCAACTGGCTCATCTTGACAATTTTCAGTTTAACACGTTTCTTTGTAATGGGGACATTTATTTGTAATTGTGGGTTCTACACTTACGGAGTTGTCCTGAATCCCTACACAACATCAAGGTGGATATTGGTGGTTGCCCACCTGTTCCAACTGGCTTATTTTGGAAGTTTTCATGTCAGTCCATCTTTATGTACTTCCATGGCCGTTTTGGGGCTCTAAACAATATTTTCTTGGCTTTCCATAGTCAAATTGTAGACATATTCATAATTTGACGACATAATGTGTATTTCTAGAAACGACCTTTCCAACGGGCTATCACGCGCCTAAAATGGAGATTGTATGCAAAATTTATGACCCTGGAAAGTTAATGTACTAAGTTACCCCAACGGGGCCCACATGAATTTTGGTGCTTCATCTCCTAGGGTTAGGTTTTTGGATGTCTAGGGTTTTGGAATTCATGTTTATCATAAAAAGGCCTTCATAACCTCATTGTAATCATCTTCTTGTGAATGAGCATAGTTGTCACATCTCTTCTTAGAGATAAAATTGCCACCATTCTAGCGAGTCTTTCACTCTGTATTTTTACAATCTTTGTACATTTATTTCATTAATAGAAATCATGTATTGTCGTATTTCATCGTTTCTGGAAATTTTTATGTGTATTTCATTGTAATATCTCTACTTTCATTTCGTTCCAAAAATAATCTGGATCAGTGGTATCAGAGCATGATTCTCTTGATCTTTTTTCAGTGCATGTCCCCGACGAGGTCTGAGTATAGCAAGTTGGGTCTCAAGCTTGTCTCTCTTGAGGACAATCACTCTCGCATGCCTTAGAAACCCTCTATGGCGGTAGAAAAGAAAAACGGTGGAGTAGAAGATACTATTAACCTATTTCTTGAGCAATCTCTTGCGCGACAGAGGGACAAAATGATGGAGAATTTCTCCCACATCCTTCAACGCCTACCGATAGAAACAAGTGAATCTTCATCAAGTGACCACTTTGGAGGAACCTCTCCCTTCAAGTTACAAGTTAATTTTCATATTCCCGTATTTGAAATTCAGATAGATGTGGATGCCTTAAAAAAATGGTTGAATCTTCTAGAAGGTTATTTCTTTGTTCATAATTTTTTCGACAGGGAAAATATCACCTTCACACTCCTCAAGGATCTCCCCCATGTCAAACATTGGTGGGAAACTTACTGGGAGTAAATTTTCACAGAAGAATCTAGAATATATGGGACCAAGCCCACTTGGGATTTTTTTGTGGATAAGGTCAAGGAACAATACTACCATGTTGATAACTATGAAGACCAGTAAATGAGATGGACCACATTGCAGCAAGAGAAGAGCCAAACATTGTCGAAGTTCACAAATACTTTCCATACCTTGTGCACCAATATGGGTATCAAAGACTCCGAGCGAAATCTAGTCCTTCAATACCGTGGGGCTATGCATAGGTACATCCAAAGCGAAATGGATTTCCTAAACATCTCATCATTGGGAGTTTCCTATCGATATGTTGTCAAAATCGAGCAGAAATTTAGGCACCAGAACAAATGGTAGTTCGGGTCTGAAAATTCGCAACAACCAAAGCATGGTAAAGAAACCCCTAACCAACAACCTTCAAACCATCAGTCCAAGACACGGGAAAATAAGGGTAAAGGAAAGACGAAGAATGACACTGGGAAGTGGTGCAACTTACACAAATCCCCTAGAAAAACACTGATGAATGTCACTCGAAAAAATCATTGGTGGTCGAGGTCAAAGAAAAGGCATTGAACCCTAATTCAGAATCTGATCCAGAAAATATTTAAAATACGTAGATCATCAATGCAAACTCCACTGCTATTGTCGCAACCGTAAAAATTCAACAAGAAGAACCAGTAGATCCTGAAGAGGGGGAGCGCCTCTTCCATTCACAGATGTGGTTGAAGGGGACCCTGTTGCATTTCATTGTTGATAGCAGTGGCGAGAAGAAACTCATCTTAGCTGAGGTCATTAAACAATTGGCGTTTTCGACACACCACACCTGCAGCCATACAAAATCTGGTGGATTCACCAGAGACGAGATCTTTGTATCAGCCAGTAGTGACGCCTGTCCTATGGAATCCATCCCTTCAAGGATGAGGTAGTGTGTGATGTTTCCCCTCTTGATGTATGTGATATTTTTTTGGGCCAACCATATATGTGGAAACACCATGTTTTTTATGAGTCTCGACCCCGTAGTATCATTATTACTCTGGGGGGGTCATCTCTACAGGATACCAGAGGTAGTTCCGACTACTATTCCACCAAAATAGTGTCGCAAGGTAATCTCTCATACTGCAAAAATCATCCTTTTAACATTCTATTCAAAGGATTCACAAAAGGCCACTACAACCATTGTAGCCTCAGTACCTTCTATCCAACAGAAACAGATTACATAAGAGAAAAAATATATTTTTTCTTCACCTACGATGGTGCCTACACAATTCCCCATCAAGCCCAAAGACAATAGGTTGGTGGAACAGATTCAACCTCCCCAGCAACAATTTCGTGACAACCTTCCACAGACTAAGAAACATAACTTCTCCAACAAGGCACGCAACTCACCAAGATTCAGATTCAAAAAATGATTTCCCCTCTTCCCCGGGAACTCAACGTGATGGATACCATTGCTTCCTAAATTGGGAGGATTGATCAAAGTGGATATTGGTGGCCACCCACCTGTTCCAAATTCATATTGGCTCATCTTGACAGTTTTCAATTTAGCACGTTTCTCTCTAATAGGGACATTTCTTTGTAATTGTGGGTTGTGCACTTACGGAGTTGTCTTGAATCCCTACACAGCATCCAGGTGGATATTGGTGGTTGCCCACCTATTCCAACTAACTTATTTTGGAAGTTTTCATGTCAGTACATCTTTTTGTACTTCCAGGGCCATTTTTGGGGCTCTAAATAGTGTTTTCTTCGCTTTCCACAATTAAACTATAGACGGAGTCTGAGTTTGATTAATTATGCATAGTTCTCAAAAATAACTTTCCAACGGGATATCACATGCCTAAAACAGAGATCGTACTATGCAAAAGTTACGACCTCGGAAAGTTAATGTACAAACTTACCCCAACGGGGCCCACGTGACTTTTGGTGCTTCATCTCCTAGGGTTAGGTTTTTGGATGTCTAGGGTTTTGGCATTCATGGTTATCATAAAAATTCCTCCAGAGCCTCATTGTAATCATATTCTTGTGAATGAGTGTAGTCGTCACATCTATTCTCATAGATAAAGTTGCCACCATTCTAGAAAGTCTTGCACTCTGTATTTTTAAAGTCTTTGTACATTTCTTTCATTAATAGAAATCATGTATTGTTGTATTTCGTTGTTTCTGGCAATTTTTATGTGTATTTCATTTTGATATATTTGCTTTCAATTCGTTCTGAAAATAATTCGGATCAAAATCTTAGAACGCCAAGATTTATGTTGTTAAAATACTCAAGGAGGGAAGTAATCTAAATCACTTAGGCAATTAATTAATGAAGAAACATATTTTACAAGGACATCTCTCACAAATCCATGAGCAACAAACGACCATCTTTAAATAGATATCATTGAAAATTTAGGCTTTAAGTAAGATATCAAGTGTTGTTAATATTGAAAGGATGTTTTGACCGTAGGATCACTAATGTGTAAAACATGCTTGTGAATATCATATTAATAAAGTATTTTAAATTGAGTTTAGCTTGGGTGGTTGTGAGGAATGATTGTTATCCAAGTTCAATTCCCCCAAGTGACATGTTGAGCTCTTAATGAGTATATTATTGTAATGGTTTTAAGCCTTGTTGTTGATCGACCTTGTGCCCTGAAAATTATAGGGTTTACCTTGGGTACTGCTAATGGATCTTAAATACCTTGAGTCAACAGTAGGAACCAAACCCGCCACCAAGGCGCAATTAGACTATGTATCATTTAAAAATGGAATGATTCTCCATATCTTGTGATTTGGCCAATTTATCGATGGGCTTTGTGTTTTCTTGTGAAGGCTCTTCCTTCAGTTAGGACTGTTTTCTTTTGTATTTTCTCTTGGGTGGGGCTAATATGAGAGATGCAAGCCAGTATAAACCAGCTTGAAAAACAACAAGATAAATTTTTAACTACTGGGAAGAGGCTAAGCTTGGGATAACCCGCTTCTCAACATGCAGACAATTACTCTACACCACAGGCCTAGTACTAATACATTAACTATGTGAGCATCCAATTACTATCTGAGAAACTAACTATCAGAAAGAAAGAACATATGTAATAAGATCACGGCAAGCAAAATAATCCATCTACCATAACCATCCATCACATAATAACACAACGATTTATATTCATCATTAAAGAAAAGAACATCAAAACATTGCACCAGATAACTTGACAACAGAATTAATTGCTCTTACTCATTACTACATCATTCATGAATCATGATAGGAAGTAGTTCTTCACCAAGTCCAATCACATGATTCTGATGAAAATAGCTTGTCTTTGGTCCAGAAGGACTTCTCAATTCATAACAGTCTCAAAATAATTCTTAACAACTAAAAAAACGAGTCTTACAACAACTATCGACCTTTAACTAATTGGTCGATGTCCTTATTTATAATATAAAGCTCAACTGAATTTAACGGCTAAGTGTAGTTTAAAAAAAAACAAAAATCGCCACGTGGTGTTATCTTCTAACAGCTCTTTAACAGTCGACTCGAGATACTTCTTGGAAAGGGTGACTTCTCTTGTATTCAATCCAGCTGATAAACAGTTCTTCATAAGTTTGGGCCTATGGAAATATGTGTTGTTCCATCGGGGTTGCATGTATTCCCCTAATGTCTATTGCATGCGCCCAGTACTTTACTAAACTGGAGATCAAGTTTTGTAGCATGGTTTGGGCTCTGATCAGATGTTATGCGAATTGTTCCACTTGCCCCGGACTTTCTATTCTATATGGATAATACATGTCATGCCATTTCAAGTGGTATGTCGAATGTCACATAACTCTTCACGGTAAGAGAGTTATGGCCATGTGAAGTTGGAGAACCCTCATGAGTTATCTAGAAGACCCAAAAGGTCAAAGTAGTCAAAGTGGTTACAAAGAAGAAATTATTTAAATAATCAAGTGAAGTGATGAGTGTACTATAAGTCAAATTGGATACAAAATAAATTATTTAAATAATAAAGTTAATGGAGAAATTACTAAGTGGACAAATGGTTAGAAGTGGGTTAGCCCTAAAATAAGGAAAGTGGGTTAAGATGGTTAGAAGGTAATTTAAATAATAAAGTGAAGTGATGAATGTACTATAAGTCAAAGTGGATACAAAATAAATTATTTAAATAATAAATTTAATGGATAAATTATTAGGTGGACAACTAGTTAGAAGTGGGTTAGCCCTAAAATAAGGAAAGTGGGTTAAGATGGTTAGAAGGTAACCCCTTGAGGAAGCTACATGAAAGTATAAATAAGAGGAAAGGGCCTCTCATTTTTAATCACACTTGAGAATATTGAATATATACAAGTGACTGAGGTAACCAAAGGATATCTAAGTTGAATTTCAGAGGGAAGGTGAAGTAAAGAAGGCTGAAATTCAAGGGAGGATAAATTATTTTGATGATGTTTTCTAAGGTATGTTATTTTCAGGTCATCTCACCATTTTCGCAATAAATTTATTTCTAGAATGATCCAGACCGTGAAATTGGGAGGCCATTAAGAAAAAATATCCAAGTAGTTGTGATAAAAAAATCATCTTGTGGGTAGTTGTATTTTTGGAGTTACACTCCGTGGAAAATAGGGTTTGTGGCTAGTCCTGAAACTAGTTTAAAACAAGTGTTTCGGGTAAAAATGTCATTACTTTTTCATAACAAATTCAAATTCAGTAAGACCAAATGTATTGGTTAGATTAAAGTTTGTAGTATTCTTTGTAACATTTTCATATCCATACAACAAATATTATGTGTGGGGCACGCTTTACAAGTTCTCTCTCTAGAATAATCCAGAATTCAACAAGGTATGCCATTTTTTCTATAACTCATTTTCTGAGAGGTTACAAGTAGTGAAACCTGGAGGAATTGCATTAAAGACACTGAAGAACATTTTGTATGATTTTCAGATATTTATTCATTAAAGGTGCATAGTTATTATTATTTCAATTTAGGGTTGTTGACTAATCCAAAATTAGTCATGTGAGACTAAAGTAAAGTTTTATGAAAATGCTAGTCTCTTGTTGTTAAAGTTAAGGAAGATTTGCAGGTATGTGATCATATACACCAGTTATATTACAAAGTTACAAATCAGATTTGGATGATGAAATTAATGAGGGATTTTGGTTGAGGTACATGTTGGGTACATGGTTGAGACAAGTAGTTGACGAGTTGGCACATATATGAGGTGTATAGTTGATGATGTTGGTACATCTTGATGAGTCATACTTTATGTCTATTTGATGCATGATTGGTACATATTAGGTGCATGGTTAATGCACTCATTGACGCTATAGGTTGAGGTACAGGTTGGTGAATGGTTGATGCACTTGTTTATGGTACAAGTTGATTATAGGTTGTTTGGACAGATTATTGTGACAAGTTATTTGTACAGGTTTGGTGCATGGTTGATGCATTTTTTTATGGTATAGTTTGAGGTACAGGTTGATGTATGGTACATGTTGGCACTGATTATTAGTACAGGTTGTTATAGGTTGATTACAGGTTGATTCGTACATGTTTACAACAGTATATCTCACAGTGATAGTGTGACAGTGGTTCCATCAGCCTACTTCTACGTCAGGGCGGTTGGACGGGGCAAGGACAAGTGGTTGTATACACCTTCCAGTTGTAGTCAGAGAACATAGGGTGTTGTATCCTCCTTCTGTTTGTAGCCATAGAATTGGGTAGTTGGAGCTTCCCTCAGGTTGTAGCCTGAAAAACTAGGGGGTTCTAGCCTCCTTCTGGTTGTAGCCAAAGAATGGGGGAGTTGGAGATTCCTCTAGGTTGTAGCTTGAGAAACTAGGGGGTTGGAGCCTCTTTCCAGTTGCAGCTAGAAAATAAAGGAAGTTGGTGCTTCCAATGAATGTAATTCTTAAAGACATATAATAAAAAATATTTTGTGGTTTTCTCCCGCTTTGGGTTTCCACGTAAAAACACTGGTGTAATGTGTATGTGTATGATTGCTCATTTGTTCATTGTTTATTTACTCTGTAACTATTGGATGATAATGCTACATTAATATAACACTTGAATTTTGTGGTTAAAAAGGATTATTTATCTATTATGCATTCACCCCCCCTCTTAGTAATCTAACAATTGGTATCAAAGCGAGTTTCTTCATGAAATAGTTTAAACACTGGAAGGAGATCATGTATTATTCTGAGAATGGAGTACCATTGTTTAATGGTCATAATGGTTTAAAGTATGAGTTATGGAGTGGAAGGACAAAATTATTTTTACAGGCACAGGGGTATTATATTTGGATATCGGTCATTACATGATATGATAGTTCAAAAAGGGCAAAGACTACAACTAAGAAGGAATTGAAGAAGAATAACAAAATAGCAATGGATTTCATCTGGGAAGGATTACCTAATCCGGTCAGAGAAAAGGTTGGTAAATGTTCATCAGCCAAAGAACTTTGGGATAAGTTACATGACATATATTCTTCACCCATCGCAGATTCAGAAAATGCCAAAGAAGATGCAGGTACAGATCAAGAAGAAATATGTTCACTATGTCAAATAGATTCAGAAGATGAAGAGTACATAATCAACATAGGTATTTTGTTTTTCTTTAATTGTGAAAAACAAAGACATATTGAAATAGAATGCCATGAAGGAAATGAGACAAAAAAACTAATTGAAAAGGAAGACAATTATGAAGCAAAATTGATTAGTGTTTTAGATGAACTAATAAAAGAAAGAGAAGAAAACAAGTCACTCGAGAAAGAGTTGATGAAACAAAAGGAAAGTGTTCACATTTTTGAAGAAGCCCAACATGTCATCGAGAACTTAAGAACTCAACTAGAAGAAGCCAGAAAGATCGAAGAAAACATTGAATATCAAAAGCAGTATTTGGAAGCCAACGTAGCATAACAGAAGGAAGAAACAGAAATGAGAGAGAATATATTGACATATCACCTTAAGGAAAGAACTAACAATCTAAACTAACTTGAGGAAGAGTTTGGTCAAGAAGAGAAATGACTTGAAGAAGAAATAATCACATTAAAAATCCAACTTGAAGAAGCGAAAAGAATATAACAAGTCATGAAGTCTCAAATAATGAAGAAAGAAGAAGACGTTGAGAAGCTTGAAGAAGAAGTTGTCACATTGAGAAATAAAATCGTCAAGCTCAACAAGAATATTGAAGAGACAAAAACATCCACATCAGTTAAAGAGAATGAAGAGAAGCACTCTAGGTTTCTAGAAAATAAAAATGAAGAAAATAAAAAGAGTTATGCAGAATTACTCAAGGAAGGAATCATGGTCAACCAGAATCTAAGAAAACTTTTGAAGATACATCTTGAAGAATACCATCCATGTTCAAGCCACAAAGAAGCTTCAATCATGATCATGATCAGTCAAGACAGAAATTCAGAAGGACTAAACCACCAAGAAGATACTTCACTCTCAGGTATGCAAATTTATTTTATGGTCATTGGTTTTATTGTATTGATTTTGGACATAAGGTTGTAAATTGCAGGGATTATAAAAGAAATGTTCAAGCAAGAAATTCCTATGTGGCCCCAAATAACATTGAATGTTACAAATTTCATAACTATGGAAACATAGATAGTTATTGTAGAAGCATGATCGATACTTCCATGAAAGAGAACATTGATATCAGATATAAGAAAGTATGGATAAGAAAACAAGAAGAACAGGCGAACAAAGACCAGGTCCCAGAGATCGCAAGATTGGCAATAAAACGAGATGAAGAAAATTCTATAGAGAAAAAAGAAGATGTCAGATACAGAAAGGTTTGGAAAATAACTAAAATAAAAGGATGGGTAAATAAGGAACATGTTCAAGAGATTGTACTTTCAGGCATTGTAGTGAAAGATGAATCCACAGATAGAAAGAAAGAAGTCATAGCTCATAAAGATGATGAAACTACTAATGAAGATGATGATGAATACACTTCAGAGCATGAATTATTCTGAGCCATCCGACTTAGAGACTCCCAGATAATATGAATAATAGATAGGGGGATTTTATGCGGTAGTTGAGATAGACCAGAGAACCATCCTTAGAGAAGCTTGCAGAATTTGAGTAGACAGATTCAGTGCATTTAGTTAGCAGAAGTACAATATGATAGATTAATTAGTTGTAGTAGTAATTCATGATAGTACAATGACATATGAGTCAAAATTATGGATAGTTGTGTAGCAGAGTTTTGAACAATATGGACATATATGGATGTGAAATCAGCTTTTCTGAACAGGGAATTTGAAGAAGAAGTCTACATTGAACAATTGGTTCCTAGAGAATGGTACTCTAGACTGGATAAATATCTACAACAAGCAGGGTTCAAAAAAGGAAGTGCAGACAAGAACCTCTACATCAAGGTAACTCAAGATGGTATTTTATTAATTGAAGTTCATATTGATGATATTATTTTTGGAAGTATTGATGACAGGTTAAGCCAAAAAATTTCAAAGGATATGCAGAATGAATTTGAAATGTCATTACTTGGAGAACTATCCTTCTTTATGGGTCTTCAGATACGTCAAAGAAACCAAGGAATATTTATTTCTCAAAATAAGTATATCATAGAAATGATAAAGAGGTTTGGAATGGAAGATTGCAAACCAGTTACCACTCCTATGCAAACCAGTTCCAAGTTGAGAAAAGATGAGGATTCAAAGTCTATAGACCAGAGGCAATACATGTCAATGATTGGTAGCTTACTATATGTGACAGCATCCAGACCAGGTGTAAGGTAGGCAGTTGGACAGGTGGCACAATTTCAAGCAGCACCAAAGGAATCACATGTATTAGAAGTGAAGAGTATTTTCAGATATCTCAAAGGAACATAAGAGTTTGGATTATGGTATCCAAAAGGAAAGGATATATCACTTATTGCCTACACATATACAGATTGGGCAGGTTGCATTGATGACCGATGAAGCACCAGTGGAGTAGCGTTCTACTTGGGTGAGTGTTTAGTATCTTGGCTAAGAAAGAAACAATCATCAATATATTAATCTATAGCCGAAGCAGAGTATATTGCAACAACATGATGTTGTACTCAGATTCTATGGATGAAACAAACTTTGACAGATATACATTTTGAGTATGATGAGCTCATTCCAATATCTTGTTATAATACAAGCGCCATCATTATCTCAAAGAACTTGGTGATGCACTCCAAGATGAAGCACATTCCAATAAAGTATCACTTTATACGGGAATAGGTTGCAGAGAAGAACATCAGAGTTGAATATGTGGGCACAAAGAACAAGTGGTAGACATCTTTACAAAACTATTTCCAAGGGAATCCTTTGAGTATTTTTGTCAGAGACTCTGAGTAATTTCTACTCCAAAATGAATTTTTTTGAATGCTTATCTTATGTGTCTTAGATTTACACAAGGAAGCACCATAAAGAGGACAATTCAGGTTGGGAGATCAGTTTCAAGAAGAGTTCAGTCAGGGGGAGTATCCCCAAGGACAGTTCATTTAGGGGGAGAAACCTCGGATGGAAAGATACATTTTCCATTGATGAAAAAGGGGGAGAGATTTATCATATGCAAAGGTAAATTCTTGGAGAAAGACCATAGAGGCATGGTTTCAAGGGGAGTAATGGTCACAGGGGGAGCATTAGTGATATGACTTCAGTATTACATCAGAGTGTTTCCATCAATGCCAAAGGGGGATATTGTTGATTAATTGGGTTGGTTGTCATTGATTTCAACCTTGAAGAAAGTCTGGTAGAAAATTCTGGTAGCATAAAGGTTTAGGTAATGGACCCAATTTTGTTTTATGGATATTGGTATGAGTTTTGATATATTTGCAGGCAATACTATTCTAGATGGATAGTACATGTCATGCCATGTCCAGTTTTATGTGGAACGTCACATAACTCCTCACGGTTAGAGAGTTATGGCCATGTGAAGTTGGAGAACCCTCATGAGTCATCTAGAAGCCCCAAAAGGTCAAAGTAGTCAAAGTGGTTGCAAAGAAGAAATCATTTAAATAATAAAGTGAAGTGATGAGTGTACTATAAGTCAAAGTGGATACAAAA
>SNQJ01S0007337.1:391156-443394 GCA_010110895.2 Picea sitchensis | reverse complement strand
GATCTCTATATGGAAGTCCTTCTCCACCTATCCAAGATCTTGAATAATAGTCCTTCATGATCCAATCGTCTCGAAAGAAAAGGTCCTTCTCTACTCTCAAGAATCTCAAGTGTCTCAAGTGTCTTCCTCCTTCACCCTAGCCTTGCTTTTATAATCATGAGGTACAATCTATTTCTAATATAAAAAGTGCTTGGCTGTTGAGATCACTTCTCACCTCACTTGAGATTTACATGCTAATTACTTTTATCACTTTCCTTTAATAACTTAATTAATTAATTAATAAAATCAATTTACTTTAATGATTCCTTTAATTTAAGTAAATCCAAGAGTAGAAGGCTTTGGTTGATTTCCACACTTATAGACACATAGACCTATGTGGAAATACCTTTTTGATCAAAAATCCCTCTTAGTGAGGAAGGTATTGTGCACCACTCCCAGTCTATCTCTGAAGAATACAAACTTCCCTTTCTCCAAGGGTTTGGTCAAGATATCTGCAACCTGCTCATATGTAGAAATATACTGAAGCTTCACTGCTCCCTTCTGGATCCTATCTTGAACAAAGTGGTATCTAATCTCTATATTCTTATACCTATCATGAAATACTGGATTCTCTGAGAGTTTGATACAACTATGATTATCACAGTATATCACCATAGGTTCCAACTCTTGATCAAATAAACATGTAAGTAACTTGTGAAGCCAAATGGATTCACAACTAGCCATACTTGCTACCATATACTCTACCTCTACTAAAATGAGTGTTACAAAAGTCTTCTTCCTGCTGAACCAAGTAATCTATGTTGATCCCAAGCTGAAGAAGCACCCCGAGGTGCTCTTTCTGTCAACCGCACTCCTTGCCCAATCTGAGTATGTATATCCCTACAACTCCACTCTCTCCTCCAAGATGTCTCAATCCATACTCCACTATACCTCTCAAGTACCCAAGCACATGTTTCATTGATACACAATGCACCTACCTCGGATCCACCATGAACCGAATCAAGGTGTTCACAACAAAATAAATATTTGACCTAGCGTTGACCAAATACATCAAGGACCCTATCAACTGCCCATATATAATGGGATCCACTAACTATGAATCTGAAATGACTCACCTTCTTCACATTGGTAATCATAGGTGTAGCCATCGGTTTACAATCCTCCATCCTGAATCTCCCCAAGATCTCTACTATATACTTACCTTGTCGAAAGAATATCTCTTCTGATTCCTTCCATACCTCTAACCCCAAGAAATAATGCATTGTTGGTGTGCGGTTGTAAGACCCTAGGTTCAGTTTATTCTACCAACACACCCTATAGACACTGACCCTTTCGGCATCACCTACATGCAAGTGACGTCTCACCCGAGGCACCTATTGGGGTTGTAGGAACCAAGTTTCTACAGGAACGAGGGGGTAGGAAATGATCATCATATTCCTTCCTACTTGTCTACCCTGTGCGCACTATCCTATGTCTCTTTTCCCTTATTTAATTGGTAAATTGAATTATATAGCACCATTATAGTGCAAATTGCAACATAAAATATTCACTGTAACATTCATAATTACCGTACATCAATTATCTAGCAAACAGATCCAAATCTAGCTATGCATAAATAGAACATCCATGAATAATCACATAAAAATACATTCGGATACAAAATTTAATGTGGTTCACCCAAAATTTGGGCTACGTCCACAACAAATGACTTCTTTATTGTTCTTTATGTAATTCATCTCAGGCTTGCGCACTGCGCTTATAATATATATATCATGATATCTTTCTCCATCTTGCCTAGTCACTCTGCAGTGCAAGACTCTCTTTGCAAAACTCTCCCTAGACCTTCAGACATAGACTCTCTCATTCTCAGTCTATTCTCTCTACAGAAACAACTAACAACCTATTATTCAATCTTCAACATGACTTTAGGATCAACAACCTATTCTACTCGACCCATTACATATTTATACATAGAATTTAGGGCTCAAAACCCTATTTGGTCATCCCCAAAACCCTATGACAACTCATGATGACTCATTGTTCGGGTGTGCTTTTCCTACCTTTGCACATGCATGCTGCTTTTCCTTGCTTTTCTCCTACATGCTTCTTTTCCTTTCTTTTTGCCTACTGCTTTATCTCCTTCTTTTGCGTGCACCCTCATTCTTCGTTCTTTGAACTATCTGTCCAATAGGCCCCCAAAATTCACATGTGGATTGTCTTGAGCCACTCAGGCCTATTGTGTCGCGCTCCTCCATGCCTCCATGAAATTTTGGAGGGTTTCCCTTGCTGTTGTGACTTCTTTATGTCCCTCTACTTCTTTTTCCAAAATTTTGTTTATGACCTGCGTAGTTAGAGTCGTGAGTTTCTCTTTGCATTCTTGCTATGCTTGTTTTATTGTACCCTGCGCAATTGCCAATTCCCTTGTTACTTTGAGTGCTTCATCCTAGAGGGGTTCCAATATCTGCACGATAGTATTTTGATCTGCCTGCATCTGCTCTATCTCATTATATAGTTGTTTGTTTACCAAGATGGTCATCATACTTTCAGCTGGTGGCAGAGTATTGATACTTTTGTTTGCTTTCTACACCTTCTCTTGTGCACTTCTTACTCTTTCCTTGATTTCCTTCAGCTATAGATTCATTGTGAGTTGTGTTCAAATATGCATGCTCTCGTCACATAGTCTTGCACACTCCTGATTTATATTCTTAATATTTACCACTGATATTGTTGTTGTCCTTTCCATTTGCTTCTTTTCCTCAGGTGGTGTCCCTAGTATGTTGTGAAATTCCAAGTCTTCGATCCTAGTGTGGAATCCTTTAATGACTTCCCTGATTGTTGAGACTTGTTCTTCAAGTGTGGCTTCTACCACCATTGGTATTTACAGAATATCCTTATAGAGTTTCTGGATGGCCTGTTGTATTTTATCTGCCTACTGCTCAACTTCATCCTTCACTTTCAATATTATTTCAACCTTTTACTCATCTTCGCTCTTCTCCTTCAATATCCTTTCATCCTTTTCCTCAACCATGCTCTTCTCCTATAAATAAATGGTATAATATTATTGTAACTCTATCTTCTCTGCCGCTACCTTCACCAAATCAATTGATGTTGACTCTGCATGGAACTTCATCTGTTGTGCAATACCAATGTGCAAGACCTGTAGAACTTTTGTGGGCATCTGTGAAAAAAATAAGTCCAAGTGACTTAATTGTTGTACCTTCTCCTTCATCTAGGGCATATGAAATTCAATTACATCGCGTGATATCTTCAACACTCTACACCCTGTTTCCATCTTTGAAAAGTACGAGTTTGTGTCCCCTACCTCCCCAGTCAGGCTTGTTGATGGTACTTCACCAAAACTGCACTCTAGTGTTATTCTTGCTGCTTCCAAGAGTTGTTGCAATGTTGTTAGTTGTTCTGGTTCCTGCTGGTGCAGTTCTTCTTATTTGCGCAACACTTTCTCAAATGCTTCTTCTGTGAAATCCTTTACTTGATATACGATTTTGTCGATGTCATCATCTGTTAGAGTATAATTGGTTGGCTCTTTGTGAGCTTTATTCTTCTTGCATGCAGGGGATGTTGGCCCCTTTCCCTTGTATTTACTCTTATCTCTAACCATTTCCTGTGCATGTTCTTCTTCTTTTCCCTGTCCATTACCATGTTCTTTTGCATCATTTTTAGGGTGCTTCATCTCTGTTCCATTCACATGAACCTTCTAATATGGATCCCAATCCTGCATGATTAGTTAGATGTCTTATTCAGTGACCTTATACTTTGTTTGAATCCATTCCTCTCTCGGGCCTTTATTTTCTTGTATATAGATATGGTATCGGTCTTCCTTGAACCGCGCAACTAGGGTGTACACCTCTACCAGTTGTGGTGAAATACATTGCATATCCTTGATTCACTTCAGAATCCTTTCCTCATACAAAAAAAACTCCACGTTTGTGTTGATCTATCATCATTTGTTAGTTGCGTACCAGAATTTCTGATACTTAGATACTAAGCATGACTTCCCTATTAGTCCTAAGAAATGTGCTTCCTCCAACTCTTCCCATGATGTGAACGTAATTAGAATTAGTAGCCATGGATAATGGAATTCCATGCCTCTATCCTGTGCTTCTATGCATTTGATGAGGAATTGGTTCAATAAGAAAGGTTCCCAAATCATTGAGACCCCTTCGACACACTTCTTAGTCGTGATTATCACTCCCACTGGAACTTGGCCTTTTCTTCATTTTTGTAGTAATTTTCACACCAACTCCTATATCGCAAGTCTAACCATTTAGTCACATATGCTCGGCACATCCCACCCACGCACCCCTCTTACTGTGTGATTTTTTTCCCTCATTGCCTTTGACAAAGTCCTATCAGTTTTCTTATCTCCAAATATCAAGTTTGGATCTTGTCCCTACGATGGTAAGCCTATGATCCTTGTCATCAAGTCTGTATCTATGGAGATTGGCCTGACTAGCCACAAATATCCTCCATGCACACACGTTAGGAGAAATTTAATGCATGCAGTCACCTCGTTGCTCCTACCAAAGTGTGGGATGTCGAACAAGATTAGTATGCATGCTCCCTCCAATCCTCTTGCCCATACCTTAGGCATTTGTATACTCTGGTTCATTGTTGGATCTATCCTCAGTTCTAGGTATTGGTGTGATGCAAGTTCTGGGAACTTCGCCATGTCTGTGATATTGTGGTCCACATATCTGAGCTACGACACTCTCCCTAGCATGTCTTTGTCAATGATGACCCCTTCTAGTATGTCGGGCATCACCAATAGGTAGTTAGCAATCTTCTACAATGCCACTGATGGGGCATCAACCTTCCTTGGAAGAATTCCGGGGAAACCTCGACTTTGATGATGATGCTCCCAGAGTTTCTTCAATCTTTGGTTCTACTATTTGTGCTCTTGTTCTAGATTTCTTTGGTATGGGAAATGTTGCTTTTAGTGGTGCCATTTTTGTAAACTAGTTACCAACAATAGCTGCTTCGACTATGTGTTTTCTTCTCGGCTTTGTAATGCAGTTATCAACTCTTGCATGCAACTCTAAGTCCGTATATTTTGTGCCCCCTCACCATTTGTCCAAGTCCCTTCATGCCTAAATTAATTGTCTCATCCACCAGTGTTGTGATGAATACATGATTTCATGCTTCTTTATTGCCATATCTTCCATTGAATTTTTTCCTCGTATCACTAGTCTGTCATGATTCCTAGTGGCTACTTCCATTTATGGCTACATGTCGTCTTTATAAATTGTCATTAATGCTCTTTTAACCATTGTTTCTACCCTTTTTTAATGCTTTTAACGATCTTGTCAGTCCGAATCTGCGCAGTTGTTTCAGGTTTCTTGTTCCTTCACTACATAGTCTATGCTTTGACCTGTTTGACGCAGTGTTATTACTTTGTGCGACACTCACATATTCTGTGCACTTGTATACACACCCGTACTTCCTAGTGTTCGCATGCCTTTAGTTTGTTACTTTTTGTTCTTTTTCTTTTTCCACTTTTTTTTTTTTTTTTTTTGTCTTTTTCCTACTATGATACATGTACTATTGCATAGCTTAGATTAATGTGCAGTCGGTTGACCATATCTATAGAGTTTCAACCGAATTCCATTCACCATTCCTCCCATGACTTCTCCATTCAATGTTTCTAACTGCACAACACTTGCCTCTATTACATGCTTAATCACGTATGGTCCTAACCAATGGATTCGAAACTTGCCTGGATGCTACATAAACTTATTTTCATATAGTAATACTAATTCCCCCACTTGATTTTTTTTTTAACATGTCTATCATGCCAAGCCTTTTCTCTTGCCTTCTGAACTTGCTGATGGAACCCTGTGACAAATCAGTCTTCCTCAAGCTGTAACAACTGCGACAATATCTCCTTGACTGTGCTAGAGTATGAAATATCAGTAATCACTGCAACGTGTAGGCTAGGCACAATAAAATCCATTGGCATGACTCCTTCTTTGCCATATAACAACCTAAAAGGTGTCTTTCCTGTCAACTTTTTTCTCATAGTCCTGTATGCACATAATACCGTAGGAACCCTTAAGTCCCAATAATTTCTCCTTACATTGCAAATATTTGTCAAGGCATTCTCCGGAATTTTATTAAAATATTCTATGGTGCCATTGGCTCGAGGGTGATACTGATCCAATTGTATCTCGGTGGCCAACCACCTTTTCCACTGAATCAACATTTTGAGCCTATGGTTTTGATAAATGATGATATTCACACTTTTGATGGGGAATGGAATGTAATACCTTATTCATTTTTTCATTACAGACATCATTCAATTATTTCCTACTGGTCTTATGTACATGCCTACAACATAGCATTAATGCACCGGATCCCATTAGAACTCCACAGTTAAGCACGCTCAGGATAGAGTAGTACTGGGATGGGTGACCACTCGAGAAGTCCTACTATTTTACATGCCTATGGAATTTTATAAACTTGGATTAATTTATCCCACATGCATCATGGGAATTGTTCTCCTCTCACTCTCTCATATATAATTGAGGTGAAGGAGGCCCTTTAAGCGTGCAATGGAGTGTGATGTAAAGCTTGCTGCGAATGAAGCATAGCCAACATCTCTTTCTTTTCAGAGATAAGCTACCCCATTCTACCAGTTTGTATTCTACAATGTTTTTTTGTCTTATTCATTAATAGAAGTTGGGTTTCACTACATTTCCGTGTTTCTTTCAATATATTTGGATTTCCTTGTTATATCTCTATTATATTTTGGTCTTTATGTTGTTCTCAAAATAATCCAAATCAGTGGTATCAGAGCAGTTTGCTCCTTGTCATTTCTCATAGCTGGTCCACAACGAGGTCAGGGTATAGATATTTGGGTATCGAGTTAGTTTCGCTTGAGGACAACCACTCTCGCTAACCCAAGCGACCTCCCATGGAGGAAGAAAAGAGAGATGACAGAGCAAGAGATCCTTTCAAGACATTGTTTGAGGAAGCCCTTGTGCAACAAAGGAATGAGATGATGGAAAAATTCACTTAGATCCTTCAAAGAATACCAATGGCGGTAGCCAAGGAATCTTTGATAAGCAACCATTTTGCAAGTACGATGCCCTTCAAGGTACAAGTCAATTTTGATATCCCCTTATTTGAAGGCCAGATAGATGAAGATGCTCTAGAAAAATTGTTGAATCTTCTAGAAGGTTATTACTCCATCCAAAATTTTTCCGACTGTGAAAACATCACCTTCGTGCTCCTTAAATCCCTTCCCCATGTTAGAGCTTGGTGGGAAGGTTACTAAGAGAGGTACACCATGAATGAATCTACACCATTCATGAGAGAATTTAGTTGGTAAACCTTTGTAGATGCCCTAAAGGAGAAGTTATACCCTATCAGAAACTATGATTACCAGTACATGAGATGGATGACTCTGTGTCAGAAAAGAGATCAGACGGTGCCCGAGTACACTAACATATTTCATACCTTGCACTCAAAGTTGGGTATCAAAGACTCCAAGCGACACCTGGTTTTGAAGTATTGTAGTGGTCTACACATGTACATCCAAATAGAGATGTATTTCTTGGAAATCTCCTCACTGGGTGTTGCTTATCAATATGCAGTCAAAATTGAGAAGAAATTCAAGAAGTAGAGTAAGCAGGGGTTCAGGTTTGAAAATACGCCACAAAAAAATCATGGCAAAAGAAAACCTAACTCAGAGAATGAAGGATATAGCAAGGAATTCCAACTTCAAGAGAGCCCGTCCAAGATGCAGACAAAGAAGGGTAACAAGAAGTCTAAGAAAAACACTAGAAAGTGGTGTGAGTTCCACAATAGCCCTTGGCACAACACAAATGAATGTCACTCAAAACAGTGATTGGTGTGTGAGATCAAAGAAAAAGAATCAGAACATGACTTGGACTCTTATTCAAAGCACACTAAAAGGAAACGGGTCATCGATGCAAAACCCACTACTACCATCATGACCACAACAATACAACCAGAAGAACCAAAGGAGCTCAAGGAGGGGGAGCACATCTTCCACTCATAGATGTGGGTAAAGGGGACCCCATTACATTTCATTATCGACAGAGGGAGTCAAAAGAACCCGATCTCAACTGAGGTTGTCAAGATATTGAAGCTACCAATGATACCACACCCCCAACCATACACCATTAGATGGTTGAGCTGGGGATGACACATTCGTGTCAACCAGTAGTGCCACCTATCCTATGGCATCAAGCCCTTCAAGGATGAGGTAGTGTGTGATGTTTCCCCACTTGAAGTCTGTGACGTTATTTTAGGACAATGATATATGTGGAAACGTCATGCTATCTGTGAGTCTCGGCCCTGCAGTGTCATTATTATTATGGGAGGTCATCTCTATAGGGTACTAGAGGTATCTCCAACCACTACCACTTCATTGATATGGGAAAAATAATGACACAAAGTAATTTCTCAGACCACAAATTTTTCCCTCTTCATGATCCAGTCAGACGGTGAACAAGAGGTCACTGCTACCACTACAAACTTGACCCAAGACGTTTATGTCTAGCAGAAGCAGGTCAACGAGATTGTAGAGGACCACAAAGAGAATGAGAGTCTTACACATATTCATTATAGATCTATTTTCCACATCCCGTTCCAAGTGTGCTTGGGGTTCCAACCATTATCTCTCATTGATATAGCTCTTCTTGTTGCATATTCACCGACATAGTTCTCCAACACTCGGACCAAGGCATATTGTGCAGTGAGATTTGTTGAACATATCCAACACCTCCAACAGGTTCATGACATCCTTCCACAAGTAAAGTACAAGCAGTACATCTACTTCAACAACGAAAATGACTCATCAAGGTTCAGATTCAACAAAATTTTCCCCATCTCCCAAAGGAACTTGATGCAATGGGGAACATTGCTTCCTAAGGGGGGAGGAATAATCCAAGTGGATCTTGGTGGACAACCACCTTTTCCACTGAATCAACATTTTGAGCCTATGGTTTTGATAAAACATGATATTCACCCTTTTGATGGGGAATGGAATGTAATACCATCTTGATTTGTTATTTACATACATCATATAATGATTTCCTAGTGGTCTTATGTATATTCCTACATAATAGCGTTAATGCAACGGATCCCATTAGAACTCCATAGTTAAGCACACTTGGGCTAGAGTATTATTGGGATGGGTGACTACCCAGGAAGTCCTACTGTTTTACATGCCTTTGGAATTTTATAAGTTTATTGCCCATTTATCAAATTCCTCCAATGTAACATGTGGGTGTAAAGGCATATCATCCCTTCTAGATTGATTTCCCACCCTTTGGCAAACATCGCATGCCTGACAATATTATTTAACATCCTTATGAAGTGTGGGTCACCAAAGCCCTATGCACAAAATATTATGCGTGGTTGCTTTACCTATGTAGTGTCCTCCTGCAATACCTTTGTGTGCTTATGATAATATCATTGGCCTTTCATGCTCTAAAATTCAACATCTTAATATCCCATATGTACCTAACTTGTATAAGTTCCCTGCAATCAACTGATAATCTACTTATTTAACCTCTAACTGTTTCTTTTGGGAAACTGTCATGTCTGACAAGACCATTCATGTACTTAAAAATTGCACAATGTCTGTGAAGTAGTCATCCATCATTTGCACTGCAAATAGTTGTGCATATGGAAAGCTATCATCCATATTTCCTACATCTTCCCTCGATAATATGCGCGAAAGTGATCTGGCCCTGCATTCAACTTCCTTGGTTTCACAACAACCTCAAAATGATATTCCTGGAACAACAACAACCATCTACATATTCTCCCCCCCAACACTGGCTTGTTCACTAAATATCTTAGTGTAGAATGGTATGTATACATCTTAAAATGAGACCCCTACAAATAATGTCTAAAATTATGCAATGCATATACCATGGCCAATCCTTCTCGTTCTGAGGTAGTGTAATTCTTTTATGTTGTTGACAACTTCCTTCTTGCAAATGCTATTGGATGGTCTATGTCTCCTTCTCATGGATGAGATAATATTGCGCCCAAATATCTGGACGACGCATCCACATGAATATGAAATTCTTTCTTCCAATATGGAAATATGAAAATTGGTGTGATCACTAATTTCTGCTTCAATGTATCCAAACCCTTCCGACAATCCTCATTTCACTGGAACTTAGTCTCTTTCTTCAACAAATTCTCCATAGGTGTTGTAATCTGTGCATAACCCTTAATGAATTTCCTGTAGTAACCTGTATGAACCAGAGTTTCTCTCAACTATCTTACTTATGTGGGTGGATATAAGTCCAAAATCACTGCAATCTTGGCAAGATCCACTAATAAGCCTTGCTTACATACCACATGGTCCAACAAAATTCCAAAAGGCACGCATAAAATACATTTATTTAAACTCAGTGAAATATTACATTGTCTATATCTATCCAACATCAATCTTAGTAATTCTATGTGATCTTTTAATAAAATAAACATAGTCCAACCGTCTAAGCACACTTCAAGGAACTTATGAATAAATTCCTTAAAATCTACGACAACTAATATTGAGAATTTTGCAGGTGCATTTTTCATTTTGAAAGGCATCACTATGTACTAATAACTTCCCCACTCTGTCACAAAGGCAGTCTTGTGTCTATCTTCCTGCACAATCTTAATATGGTGATACCCTAAAAATCCATCTGTGAAAGAATATGCCTCCTGTCCTCCTACATTCTCTAGCACTTCATCTGTGAAAGGTATTGGAAATGGATCATCCAGACATGTATCATTTAGCTTCCTTAGGTATACACAAATATTGATTCCCCCCATTTTCTTATCTTGTACTACCATTGGACTTATCCATTATGATTCCACCACTGGTTCAATGATCCTTGCTTCCAACATTTAGTCTATCTCTACTTTCACCTTCTCTTTATACTTCGGATTTAATCTGTAGGGTCTCTGTTTCACTGGATTAGCATCTAGTTTCAGAAGGATCTTCATTTCTCCTAACTCCCTAGCTATCCCCTCAATCTCCGAGAACGTAGTTGGGAATATATCATGATACTCGTGTAGTAAATCTGCAATCTTCTCCACAATTTCATCATTCCATTAGTCTCCTATCTGCGCAAACTTTGGCTTTTCCTTTGTCCCAATATTCACCTTCCATGTATTTATTGGATGTGCATATGCAACATATTCAATATTTGTTCCTTCTACTGCGCATTCCCCCTTAGTATCCGGTACTTGTACATTCCTTGGATCTTCCTCGCCTTGTTTTTCCTTAGCAACATTGTAACATTCCATTAATTCATGGACAATCATAGAATCTCTATGCGCACTACACACAAATACTACCTCCATCGACCCTTCTTATAAAAATATCTTATTTCTAATGACCTGCAACACTGCATCTAGTAATGGAGATTCATGTTCAAATGTAAATGTTACCTTAAATCTTTGAATCAACTCATCCGAGTTTGTTGTTTCTCTGCGCATTTCCAGTTCCAAGTACCATTTCTTAGAGATCGTATCCAATGTATGTATAAACCAATGTGTCCATTCCTCCTTCGGTACTAAACTCCATATGGTTTTTCACTGCTCAACATGACCTGTTGGGTCACTTACTCCTATTTCTGTGCAGTATCCTCAACCTCATTATCAAATCTAACTTGCATTAATTTTTTAAACTGTTGCAATATTCTATTCCTTCTTTGTGTGAATCCCACCACCTTGCTGGAGTAGATTTCAAGACCACATCTAATGCCTCCAGTCTCTGTTGTTCAGATATCTGCAACTCAAACACCTTTACAAAAGAGATTATATCAACCAATCCATCATACTTATGTGGATCACATAACTCCATTCAAATCCAATGCAATGATCGAGTTATGCGTTGTAGAGCCTGGTTATTTTTCAGGACTCAAAATAAATAAAAGTTTTCTAAAATCTCCTATTGAATTTAGTTTATAATTTATTTCATTATTTCCTTATACTAGAAATAAACAACAACAACATATGGATGATAGCAACATAATGAGAATAACAACAATAACATAATAACAACAACATAGCAGGATATTAATGATAACATCATAATAATATCAACAATAACAACAAAATAATGATAACAACATCATACTACATACCTTCATCTGCAGGTTGGTTATCTAGTCCCTTTTCTGTCTGATCTTGTTCTTGTTCTTGCCCAGACTGAATATTAACCTCCCAACCAACTAAGAACAACCTCTCTGGCTCCATAGCTCCAGGAATCCTTGCGGTTTCTTGACCCCCAAGCTCAAAATTTCCAGCAACAACAGTGCCCTGTGAGAGCTTCCCAAAAACCATTCCTCCAATTTCCTCCTCCTCCTCCCTCTTAGAAATTTAGAAATCCCCAAACAAAAATAAGATCCCTCTTCCAAGTCCTCCCCTCCTTTCTTATCCTCCTCTCTCAAATCCCCCTCATTAATTCCCAACAACCTTATCCCCCCATTAATTTCCCAACAACCGTATCCCCCCATTAATTACTCAACAGCCTTATCCCCCATTAATTACTTCACCCACCTTTTAATAATAAAATAATAAAAGACTCATTAATATATTTTAATAATTAATTAAATTTAAATTAAAAACTATGATAAAATTAATCTATTTGGGTTGTTACATACACCAACCCTTCAAGAAACTTCGTCCCGAAGTTAGAGTAATTTAAAATACAAAGGTAATGACACATGATTCATACACCCGTAACAAATAATCAACATCATCAATTTAAAATACTTATACATACTAGTGTACATGTGCAAGAAATGCATGCGTAGCTAGAACATACAAGGCTTGCGCATGTACTAATGACAATAATTATCACACCTATAGTAATTCTTGTATGCATCCAATTCAATCAACAAGATCATTCATTTCATAAAAGATAGTAAACTATTTAAATGTTCACGAAATTCCTCATTTACAATAATTTAGCACAAGCTACATTCACTTAGATAATTTTAGTTTAGTTAAGTAAATATAAATATACATAGATACATATATACATATATTTTTCTTTTTCAAAAAGAGGAAATCAAGAAATTCTTCTCTAAGGCGAAATACCCACACACTCTCAACTACTTCTATTCATCCTTCCTCCCTAACTTACTTCCATCTTCCATCCCTATCCTTCCTCTGCTGGACTATCTTGGAGCGTCAACTATATTGACCTAACTCCAAATAGAACCCGTAAGCGAAAGTGTCAACTCTCTTGACCAAGCTTCCCCAACAGGAAACTGGCAATCATCATCACACGTCTAGGGGACCGTGAGATAACAACGTCCTCCCATGACTCCAGGTTTCAGAGGATACACGGTGGGAAATTCCTCCACCCCTCTTAATAGGAATAGGGTCCACACCCTACCATGAAACATACAGTGGCACTATGTTGCTGGGAATTTTGTCATCGTATATTCAGTTTTAGGCAGTCTCACCACCTAAAAAAAAACTGCACTGGTCCACATATCATAACAATGCATTCGAACCAACATAATTTCACATACAAATATTCATACCATATTGTTTCTTGGTCGGTGTTCATGACATCAACGTTTTATTATGTTTATCCTTTGGCTATTTCATAGCCCATTGACTTGTAGATTAGTCTATAACACAAACTCGTACATATCTATGCATTATCATCATGTAGATGCATTTAACCATAATCTCAATTAGGTATCCACGTACCAACAACTTTAAATGTCAAAATTTTCAAGTTAGAATAGATTGCATAATATCCATCAAAATTCAAATAACGCTAAACATTCATAGAATAGATTGCATAATATCCATCATCATTCAAATAACGTTAAACATTCATAGAATTGAAATTCACATAGGTCCATACGTCTTAAAGGTTCAAGTGTATCATTAATAGTTTCACAGTGAATAGAAAATAAAGGTGATTAGGCCTTAGGTAATTCTAGCTATCTAAGTCAAAAGGTGGCATTACATATCAATATGAAAACATAGATAGATAGATATAGATATATAATATTCAACCATCCCAATGTATTTATATAAATCAATTAAACATATAAAAGTTAAAGCTTCATGTACCACGCATATCCTTGACTTGGGTCTTTGTAAATAATTTATATAGTTTTACCAAGTCAACTTGTCACTTCAAAAGTTGGCTTTATCCTTGCTCAAATCTAATCGTGAACTAAAATAAATATTTTCTTGCTTTATAATTTTGGAACCATAACCTTTGGAAAAGGTACTTCCAAGTCAACAATGACCTTTTAGTATTGTAGATGCATAACCTCTTTATGTTGAAATAATGTAACTGCAAAGTGTATTCTAATTATTATTGTGGTATTATTCGTTAGATCAATCCCCTATTGCGGATTGATCATGTCGGCTATTGTAAAAGACCAAATCCCCTTTTGCGGATTGGTTAAAGTATAATTGTAATAGACAGAATAAGAAGTCGGCCCCAAAATATATTAAAGGTGGTTATAACCACCCAGAAGAAGAAGTAGGCCCTGCCAGTGAAGAGACACTTCTACATGTGCCAGAATTGTATAAATAAGGAGGCTACCGCCTCACTTAGACACACAATCACTTGTTCATTGAGGAGCAAGTTTCAGAGCTGCAGAGAGAGAGAGAGAGAGAGAGAGAGAGAGAGAGAGAGAGAGAGAGTCACAGGAGAGAGAGAGAGAGAGAGAGAGAGAGAGAGGAGAGAGAGAGAGAGAGAGAGAGAGAGAGAGAGGAACATTCTTGGAAGAGGAATTTCTATATTTGTTTGAGTTATCTCTTGGCATTGTATTGGCTATCTATAATAAGGAAGTTTTGCTGGGTTTTCTCCCCCATGAGGGTTTCCTAGGATAAATGATGTGTCTCTTGTGATTGTGTATTTCTTAGTGACCCTATCTTATTCTATTGTTATCTAGTGAAATGCAAAGAACTCTAATAATAGATTAAACCTTAACATGGTATCATAGCTAAGATGAAGAGAGTATATTTCACAATAGAAAGTGAAAAACGTCATTGTTGTCGTACATGCAAATTAGGGATTTTTATTGAAGAAGTATTTTAGCCCCAAAAACATCTAGAAAATGCGCCCTTCCTCAAGGATCACTTTGGTATCCTCAACGCAACTTTTCAGTGGCTAGATCTCTCGGAAAGTGAAACCCTAGTTTTCACAAAGTACCAGAAAACCAAAAAACCAGAGTACCAGAAGTACTAGAAGTACCAGAGTACCAGAAGTACTAGAAAACCAGAAGCACCAGTCTAGAAATCCGCTGGTCAATTTTGAGGGGGTAAAAGTTGGATTTTCAGAAATCTGACTGCACCAACTTACTCGCCTCAACTTAACACATCTATCCACTGGACCAGAATTTCAAAATTCAAAGTTTGAAAAATTAGGGTTTCCTCATAAAACCCTAAGTTGTAGTTGTAGTTGCAGCTGCAGTCTCATAACCAATTGCAGTATCAATTGCAGATGCAGTATAAGTTGCAGTTGCAGTTGTAGTCTTAGAACCAGTTGCACTATCAATTGCAGTTGCAGTATCAGTCGCGGTTGCAGCCTTAGTACCAGTTGCAGTCACCCTTGAAGTTATTAAGAGTTGGTGATCATTATTGCTGCTACCAGATGGTGCCTCTACCTGCAAGTGCCATCAGAGGTATGCATTCACACATGTTTAAATGACTAAGCTTTAAAGGGTATTTGTAGGAGAAGGGATCTCTTTCCATAAGATCCAGATGGATATCAAGATCCAACACATTCAGAGGAATAATGCAACCCAGGTGTGATTATTCTTGTTATGACATTACTTTGGTCAGTGTTGCATGTTGTAGCTATGACCATTATTTTAACCTTTGATCAAAATCTGAGTCAAGGTATTAGATGGATTAAAAGTTGAGATCATAGAGTTTATCCTCTAACCCTACCTTCTGTCAAGATAACATATTGTCTTAGTACAAAAGACATGTTGAAGAAAGCACTCATTATCTCGAGTGAAGGAGAATTGGAAGAAAATCAAGCACACTCATTCTTGAGGACAAGGCTCCAGGTTTGATTAATCAAGTTGATAAGATTCAAAGGTACACATGACAAATTGATGACTACACCTTTACAAGTAACCACTATAGTTGAGATATCATTCTTTTACTTGGTAGCATGTGAGAATATAGAGGTAAATACTTAATGTAATCATTTTCCTGATACAACTAACACCTCCACTAGGAGAAACCTCGTGTGTTAGTTCCAGGTTTCCATGGAGGAATGTTCGATCACAACACTACAAGAGTGATGGCCTCATTTTGTAGTGTATCTCTTACTTTTTATCATTGCTTCAGACAAGCCACAAATGATAGCTCTAAATGAGATATTATGATGATTATTTATGCTATTTCTTTATCTATTATTATCAAAAGGATATTATTCTTGCTTGTTGTATTGTTGACCTTGTTTAAGGTCAGAGGTGATAACCCTGAGAAAGCTATAGTGAAGGTTGCAGAAGACAACATATTATATGAGACATGAAGCATACTATGTACATGAACATATACACTCATGCACCAAAGAAGATGAAGAAGAAGTTATCTCTTGAGATTCATAGTATCTCATATGAAGATTGATTGAAAGGAGCAGAAGGCTCCAAAGATGACCGAACATTAGAATGGTAAGCAGAACTTGTTTGAAGCCTAACTTAGTCTTTCATATTTAGACTTGGTATGCAACACCAAGTATACCCTGTAAGAGTTGATGAAGTCCTGATCTCAGAAAGGATCAGATGAAGAGACAACTTCCAGGACTGGAAGACAGATGCCGTGAAAATACTATATTGTAACTTCAGAGAGTCCTAGGAGATATGAAATCTCTAGGATGATTCACTTGTTTTAGTGACAAAGAAGGAATCCAGTCAGAAAGACTAGGACATGGATTCTTCCGTGAGAAGATAAGTCAGTATTGACTTCCAATATTGATATGTACAGATCAAACGTGTTGCAGATGTACAAAACCGATTGTCCCATAGTGCACTTGGGTTCAACACCCCAGAAGAGATGTTCACCGGAAATAAGCTAGAGGTAATCCATCTCAAAATATTTGGCTGCCCAGTATTTATACATATTCCAAAAGAGAAGAGAAACAAGCTGGAACCCTAAGGAAAGAAGGGAATATTTTTGGGATACTGTGAGGTCTCCAAGGCCTTCAGGATTTATATACCAAGCCACCATAACATTGATATCAACAGGGATGTGACCTTTGATGAAGATGTAGTGCTCAAGAAATCGAGAAGATGCTAGCTTGAAGAAGTATATGAAGAGGAACCTGTAGCTCCCAGAGTTGCAGAATCAGTAAGGGAGGTTCCCAAAGTTGCAGAACCAGTAAGGGAAGTCATAGCTTCCCCTGATGAGGAAATTATAGAAGATCATGACATAGTATAATTTCAAGAACCTCCTCAGATGACGATCTCCCATAAGATAAATCTAGCTTGGGATAAAGAGATTATTCAAGATGGAGAGAAGTATGGTTTTTCCGAAGGAACCACGAGATAGGTGAAGAGACCTAAGCCATTCTCCAGTTACATGGATTTGATGTGTGATCTCCTAGAGAAGGAGCCTACCTTCTTTGAAGAAGCCATTCAGAAGAAGGAATGGGCATATGCCATGACAAAATAATACCAATCCATAATAAAGAACGATTTATGGGAAATAGTTCCCAGACTGAAGAGAAAGGATGTGGTATCTTCCAAATGGCTCTTCAAAATAAAACATGTTGTTGATGGAAGTATTGAGAAGTATAAAGAAATATTTGTCACTCATGGATTTTCTCAAAAGGAAGGCATTGATTATGAAGAGACATTCACTCCTGTAGCCAGATACACTTCGATGAGAACCATCATAGCCCTTGAAGCTAAAATGAAATGGAAATTACACCAGATGGATGTAAAGACAAATTTCTTAAATGGTGTCATCGAAGAAGAAGTGTATATAGAGCAACCTCAAGGATTTGAAGTTGAAGACATGAAGTCTCATGTATGCAAGTTGAAGAAGGCTCTGTACAGATTGAAGCAAGATCCTAGAGCTTGATATGGTAGGATAGAAAACTTTCTGACGAGCTTAGGCTTTACCAAGAGTAAAGTAGATTCTAACCTCTACTTCAAGGTTATGAACGATGAGACGGTGATATTTTTGTTTTATGTGCATGAATTATTCTTAACTGAATAAGAAAAGATCATCACCGAATGTAAGAAGAAGCTCGATTCATAATTTGAGATGAAAGACCTTGGCCTAATGCATTATTTCTTAGGTCTTGATGTATGGTAGAGTCCAAAGAGAATCTTCCTTAACCAAAGGAAGTATGCAGTCAAAATCTTGAAGAGATTTGACATGTTGGAGTGCAAGTCCATGAATACACCCATGGAAATGAAGATGAAGCTACTGGTCGACATTTCGCCAGAATTGATTGATGCCACGCTATATAGACAGATCATTGGATCGATGATGTACCTAACAGACATTAGACTAGATATCTGTTTTGCCGTGAACACTTTGAGTCAGTTTCTGGTAGAACCCAAACATGTTCACCTAGTTGCTGCAAAACATGTGATGAGGTACCTTAAAGGTACATTAGATTGTGGTCTCAGTTATGATGGAGATCATGATTTCACATTGAGTGGGTACATTGATTCATATTGGGTTGGAAGTGTCTCTGACAGGAAGAGCACTTCAGGATGCTGTTTCAGTTTGGGATCAGCCATAATCTCATGGCAGAGTAGGAAGCAATCCAACATTGCTCTCAATACAGCGGAAGCATAATACATTGTTGTGTGTTCTGCCAGCTGCGAAGCTATATGGCTTCAAAAGTTGTTGACCGGTCTATTTGACCTAGATATGGTAGCAACCATGATCCTATGTGACAACCAGAGCTGCATAAAGATGATAGAGAATCATGTATTCCATAACAAGTTAAAGCACATAGATATCCAATATCATTACATCCGTGACATGGTGCAGAGAGGAGCCATAAAGCTCCAGTACATTAGATTGAATGAACAGGTTGTCGATGTGTTGACCAAGCCTCTATCTCGTGTAAATTTTGAGAAATTTCGAGATAAGCTTGGTATAGTTCGAAAGGACCTTCCTCTAAAGGGGGAGTAGTGTTGTGATGAGATATATCTAGTACTGCGCTTCCAGCCTCACCGCTGTGACGTAAATCCAGTCTAGTTGATTGAGATGTGCCTAGTACTATGCTTCCAACTTAACTGCTGTGACGTAAAGAAATTCTAGTTGTTGTGTTGAGATGTGCCTAGTACTGTGCTTCCATCTTAATCGCTGTGACGTAAAGCAAGTCTAGTTTTTGTGTTGAGAGATGTCTAGCACTGTGCTTCCAACTTAATTGTTGTGACGTAAAGCCAGTCTAGTACCTTGCTTCCATGTTTATAGCTGTGACGAAAAGAAAGACGAGTACCATGATTCCAACTTGATTGTTGTGATGAAAAGAAAGATGAGTACTGTGCTTCCATCTTGATAGCTGTGATGTAAATCCAGTCCAGTGTTGTTCTTCCAGCTTGATTGCTATGACAAAAAGAAAGACGAGTACTGTGCTTCCAGCATGATAGCTATGACGTAAGCCAGTCTAGTATTGTGATTCCAGCTTAATTGTTGTATAGTGTTCTAGGCTCATGCTGTGATGATGTGCCAGGCTCGTGCTGTGATGATGAGCCAGCCTCGTGCTGTGATGATGTGACCAGCCTCGTGTTGTGATGATGATGTATTAGTTTTATACTAATCCATATTGATGCAGATGATGATTTCATTCCTTTGAGATTGACGATGCTGCTGATGAGAAAAAATTCTGATGATTTATAGATACGCCAGTCAGTGTTCCAAGATGATATTGATGATGCTGTCCTCTCACCCACCTAATGCTATTGATGATGTTGTCCTCTCTCTCGGCCAATGCTGTTGTAGAATACCCTTCTTGTTAAGGGGGAGTGTTGAAATAATGTAACTGCAAAGTGTATTCTAATTATTATTTTGGTATTATTCATTAGATCAATCCCCTATTGCGGATTATTGATCATGTCGGCTATTGTAAAAGACCAAATCCCCTTTTGCGGATTGGTTAAAGTATAATTGTAACAGGCAGAATAAGAAGTCGACCCCAGAATATATTAAAGAGGCCCCAAAATATATTAAAGGTGGTTATAACCACCCATAAGAAGAATCCAACTCTGCCAGTGAAGAGACACTTCCACACGTGCCAGAATTGTATAAGTAAGGAGGCTAACACCTCACTTAGACACACACTCACTTGTTCATTGAGGAGCAAGTTTCAGAGTTGTAGTTGGAGAAGAGAGAGAGAGAGAGAGAGAGAGAGAGATTCTTGGGAGAGGAATTTCTGTATTTGTTTGAGTTATCTCTTAACATTGTATTGGCTATCTATAATAAGGAAGTTTTTCTAGGTTTTCTCCCCCATGAGGGTTTCCCAGGATAAATGATGTGTCTCTCATGATTGTTTATTTCTCAGTGATCCTATCTTATGCTATTGTTATCTAGTGAAATGAAAAGAACTCTAATAATAGCTTAAACCTTAACATTTATGTCTATAAGATATCTATAGCCCTTTTTCATCCATATTAAGAATGATAAAATATTCTACATCAACCATTAAATCTAGAAATGATGGTAGGAGGATTTTTTTTTAATTGATATATTTAAAAATAAATAAAAATAAATAAATAAATAAGCCTATTGTTAGAGTAAGAAATGGATTGCATAACATTTATTTTAAAAAAAAATTCCCTTATAGGAATAAGATTTATGGTGTTTAAGTTATATTTAAAGAAGAGCACCCCAAACAAACAATCTTTTCTTTTAAATTTTTAAATATATCTTTTAAGGCATAATGAAGTGCACAATTGCATGACAACGCTTAAAAACTCTTAAAAACTTATAAAAATCTATGAAATTTGGATGAGGACAATGCACCTTATCTTTTGTTTTGTTGTAAAGTTCCTTAACCATCTTTTTAGCAATCATATATATGAAAGTCATTGGGCATATCTAAAATCTCCTCATATATCTATTCTTTGCTACATTTCCATGTTGTTATTACCAAGTCAAGTGGTCTCTAGTTATTAGATTTTATATCATAGTTATATAAACGATAAATTTTATTTATTTATATCTTAGTTATATAAATAAGAATTTATTTTATTTTATTTTATTTTATGTCAACTTTGGGGATATTAGATTGTAAATATTTTTACTTTAAAAAGTTGTTTCGCAAAGTATATTTACTTTATTAATTAAAATTATTTATATCCAACACACAAGCAAGTGGATATTACTAATCAATGGATAATATGATATTATTATCTTTATGTTACATCTATTTTTCTCTAACCATCATTTAGTCCATGTTATGTTCTTAATACACTTCTTGCATATCCTCTCACTATCTTCAACTACCCTTCATGTCAACACCTTATTGCTATATATATCACATTGCATAAAACATGTACGTTTCCATGTTACCTACTTGTACGTCACTTCACACTCTAATACTTTATACTACTTTCCATTCTTGTATACTTATTTATTTATCATTAATATTCTCCCTTAATTTTCCATCATTATTACATACTAACTATCTTTTCATTCGTATATCCTCGTCGTCTTTGCCATAATTCACTTTACTTATATTACCTATTTCTCGATTCTTCTCCTTCTTCTTCTTTTAACCTATCTCACATTAAGAGCACACTGAGAACGTTACCCTATCTTATATTTTGTATGCACTCTCATTATAACTATTACACCATTCAATCATCTAATCATTGTTATGTTGACCTCACACATATATTATAATATTAATTTCCCTTTCACAATCCTACATATAATATAGAAACACACTTGTAATATCATCACATATATTGAATTGATATTGTTATACTATGCTTAGTCCTTTCAACTTCATATTATACTAGGATGTTGCTTATCAATATAGATTCATTTCACTAATTGTTGAACCAATACTTATACTGAGCCTATCAACAATAGTGTCTCTGCCCCGACCTCAATAACTCACAATATAATTAATAATTACCATATTAATTATCTTTTACATTAATTATCTTTCAATATAATAAATATTGAAAGATAATGTGATCGACCCATTAAAAACAAATAATTTAATTTACAANAGGAGGATTTTTTTTTTAATTGATATATTAAAAAAAAAAAAAAAAAAAAAATCATGTTGTTAGAGTAAGAAATGGATTGCATAGCATTTATTTAAAAAAAAAAAATTCCCTTATAGGAATAAGATTTATGGTCTTTAAGTTATATTTAAAGAAGAGCACCCCAAACAAACAATCTTTTCTTTTGAATTTTTAAATATATCTTTTAAGACATAATGAAGTGCACGATTGCATGACAACGCTTAAAAACTCTTTAAAACTTATAAAAATGTATGAAATTTGGATGAGGACAATGAACCTTATCTTTTGTTTTGTTGTAAAGTTCCTTAACCATCTTTTTAGCAATCACATATATGAAAGACATTGGGCATATCTAAAAGCTCCTCATATATCTATTCTTTGCTACATTTCCATGTTGTTAATACCAAGTCAAGTGGTCTCTAGTTATTAGACTTTATATCATAGTTATATAAACGATAAATTTTATTTATTTATATCTTAGTTATATAAATAAGAATTTATTTTATTTTATTTTATTTTATGTCAACTTTGGGGATATTAGATTGTAAATATTTTTACTTTAAAAAGTTGTTTTCGCAAAGTATATTTACTTTATTAATTAAAATTATTTATATCCAATACACAAGCAAGTGGATATTACTATTCAATGGATAATATGATATTATTATCTTTATGTTACATCTATTTTTCTCTAACCATCATTTAGTCCATGTTATGTTCTTAATACACTTCTTGCATATCCTCTCACTATCTTCAACCACCCTTCATGTCAACACCTTATTGCTATACATATCACATTGCATAAAACATGTACTTTTCCATCTTACCTACTTGTATGTCACTTCGCACTCTAATACTTTATACTACTTGCCATTCTTGTATACTTATTTATTTATCATTAATATTCTCCCTTAATTTTCCATCATTATTACATACTAACTATCTTGTCATTCTTATATCCTTGTCGTCTTTGCCATAATTCATTTTACTTATATTACCTATTTCTCGATTCTTCTCCTTCTTCTTCTTTTAACCTATCTCACATTAAGAGCACATTGAGAACGTTACCCTATCTTCTATTTTGTATGCACTCACATTATAACTATTACACCATTCAATCATCTAATCATTGTTATGTTGACCTCACACATATATTATAATATTAATTTTTCTTTCACAATCCTACATATAATATATAAACACACTTGTAATATCATCACATATATTGAATTGATATTGTTATACTATGCTTAGTCCTTTCAACTTCATATTATACTAGGATGTTGCTCATCAATATAGATTTATTTCACTAATTGTTGAGTCAATACTTATACTGAGCCTATCAACAGTAGTGTCTCTGCCCCGACATCAATAACTCACAATATAATTAATAATTACCATATTAATTATCTTTTACATTAATTATCTTTCAATATAATAAATATTGAAAGATAATGTGATCAACCCATTAAAAACAAATAATTCAATTTACAACTAACTCAAAGATTTTCATAAATTAAAATAATTAAATATTATAAAGGTGAAAATTAATAAATTAAAATAAGTAAATATTATAAAAGTAAAATATTTCTCATAAATTAAAATAATTAAATATTATAAAAGTGAAATTCCATAAATTAAAATAATTAAATATTATAAAAGCTAATATTTCAAGTAAGAAAAAAAACATAATGGAGGATGTCCAATAGATACTTGGTTTTGAAAGGTTTATAACTGTGAATTATTTTTATATGCCATGGTACAAATGAAAAAAAAAACTTACCTTGGGAATGTTGTGACATTGCTTTATTCCAATGCTGAGATTGAGGGGTGTTCTTTTAATCGAAGGCATGATGTAACCTATTATTCTTAAATAAAATGATACATTTTTATTTATTTTTTAACCCCCCTCTTTTTTTAAATCAATTAAACAGTATGAATGCAACTAAAGTCTTCTATATATGATGCTTCCCAATGCTTTAGTACAAATTAATCTCGGTTACTCCACGCTTAAGATGGATAGGTGAATGGTATATTAGAACTTCTCCACTTGTCAATTATTGATGCAATAGGCAACTTGTGAAATGATGGGAACGGGATCAATATATTGATTAGCTAGCTCTGGCTCTAAAAATGGATAGCTATAGCGATAAACGGTACGAGAGCGAAAACAAAAATTCCTAGGGCGTACCAAGAGCCATGTCTTGCAGGCTAATGAATGCAACTAACACACAAGGTAGGAGGCAACCTTCAGGTGTGTAGTGGATTGGGATGATGACAACCTACATTAAGTGGCTTGAATTTGTGTCTGGCAATGGAGAGCAGGGAATAAAGAGAGCATTTAACCGCTTACTTGGTTAGGTGAAATTGGGCAGATAAACGTGTATCCCAAGACGACATTACAGGTAGGTTAGCTTTTAAATAGGATAGGGAATGAGTCATTTATTAGCTGCACTGCACTAGGGTGGGAGACAAAATACTTGGCACCTCCATGTCACCAAGAACTCTATTATTCCCAATCTCAAACTTTGACCCTAGGTTGCTCTTATTATTCTCTCAAACCCTAACCCTATTTTTATTCTCATTTCCTTGAAATAGGATTGTAGTGTCTCCTTTATCATTTGTGAGCTCGCGTGTGAGGAGATCAACTGTCAACGTGGCAGATGGATTCGAATGTCGATCGGGTTCCTTTGTTTAACAAATTGATGTCTTCTCTAGAGGGTTTAGTTTGTTTTAGTGTTTCTGTAACAAGTAGATAGTGAAAATCCATATTTATTCATCTGTGCACAGATAAGTCGGTGCGTTGGATTGCTGAGGCAAATGAAATTAAAACAGTTATGTGCATAGAGAGAAACTACGGGTGATTGTCNCATTTCCTTGAAATAGGATTGTAGTGTCTCCTTTATCATTTGTGAGCTCGCGTGTGAGGAGATCAACTGTCAACGTGGCAGATGGATTCGAATGTCGATCGGGTTCCTTTGTTTAACAAATTGATGTCTTCTCTAGAGGGTTTGGTTTGTTTTAGTGTTTCTGTAACAAGTAGATAGTGAAAATCCATATTTATTCATCTGTGCACAAATAAGTCGGTGCGTTGGATTGCTGAGGCAAATGAAATTAAAACAGTTATGTGCATAGAGAGAAACTACGGGTGATTGTCTACTTGCTTTGATTTCTTGTAGGACATGATATAGCCATCCTGGATTACCCTCCATTAAATATATTATTTTATATGTTATATAACCAAAAAGTGCTTCATTATCTGGTCACAGGATTTTTCAATGTCTTGTTGACTCGTTCCCTTGAAGAAAAATTAATGCTCAGGATTGATCATCCCCCCCCCCTCTCGCTATTCATATGCAAAAAAAAAATCCCTCTTTTGCTTGTGAACGTTGAGGTGGCACACCAACAACCCATTTAACTATTTCCATTTTACTATTTTTGTGGTATTTGTTCTTTTAGCCATTTGTAGTGTGAATTAATGTTCTAAATGTGTTTTGGTGCATGCATTTTTAAAAATAGGTATTTTACAATTCAATCTCTTTTTGGGTATTTTACAATTGCTTGTTGGGTATGGCTACGCTTACTCCATGGTTCACTCTTTTGATCGATTGTGATCAGAAATGTTTATTTTCCCTATAGCGGCTAGAAATGCCAAGGGGGGTTTTCAAGAGAGGGTATGTGCAATGTTGTTAGAGAAGTGTATATATGCAATGTAACTCCCTTTCAAAATTTCATTTACTGTGAAGCTAAGGTTATAGCTTATAGAAATGATGAACAAGGATTTCAAGGTAGGTTACCTGCAATGTAAATAGATGAGTGCATTTGAAATGGAACTTCCTTAAAAAAAATTATCTACTATAAATGTAAGATTATAGTAAAAAGCGGTGTACTGGTGCTAATTCTCTATGGTCTATAGTAATATAATTGAACAATATGTTGTCACATAACACATTTTAAGCCCCTCTTCCTTGAATGCATGTAAGCCCTCCAAGGAAGTTTTAACCTAACATTATCTCTATTCGCTATGGCTATTTTATTATTCTATATCTCTGTTCACTATGGCTAGTTTATTTAGTATAGAACATGCCTAACTTGGTTAAAATCCCAACCTTTTCAATCACAATAGTGGTAGTCATGCAATGCTTCATCAAAATGGATGCCATGCAAATCCAAAAAATAGATAATTTATCATCTCGCAAGTGAGGTGTGGGGTTGTTTGGCTGGAAGTTTACCAATGAAATAATGGGATATGTTCAAAAGTTAGATATCTAAAAAAAAAATAACAGGCCAACTGGATAGTACCCAGACTCGCATTAAGCAGCTTTGCGATTGGTTTAGGCAACAATTTAAGTTAATACACCATAAATCTAAGGCAAAATCACCAGTTCTGTTGGTTATTGTGTAGAGTATCATCAAGTGGATAGCGTGATATTGGGGATTCGACCCCATTCTTTAGTTAGAATCTATCATTAGGAGTTGGGGTTGGACCCCATCCTTTCGTGGTATGCTCAGAGTCAACCTAGATCCATGCCTATTTGTTGGTATTTCTGCAGGGGCTCTGCATGTTGCTTCGGGAAGAAGGAAACTTGTTAAACTGAGCAACATAGACACTAAAGGAAACCAATTTCTATGTTGCTCATGATTTTAAATAATGCATTGTAATGTACGTTTTCATAGAATCTCTTTCCAACTAATGGGAGTTATTAAATAAGAACCTTATGGAGCTCGAAAAGGGACCTTGATATAAATTGGAAAACAAAATGACCAAGTTTTAGTGATAAAATTTCTTGAGCCTTTCGAGTTTTTGAGGGATACTCGACAAACTGTTCCCAAATTCCTGATTTACAATTTTTGTTGATTCATTCAGTTTCTGAGGAATCTGAGTCTCTGGTCTAATTCTGAATTATGGAAAACCTGAGATAAACCTCTATTGTGAAGTGAAGTAAATTGTGGAAAACTTGAGGTAAACCTTGATATGAATTTATAATCGACATCCAGCTTTAGTGAAGTGAATTTGTTCAAAATGAACCTACGACATGCACTGTTGTATATCTTTTTAGAAAACCATTTTCTCAAGAAGAACATCACAGATTTTCCTCGAGTGTTCGTAAATTTTGGGTCTGCAGTTTTATTCTTTGGACAATCGCTCGTGTGTCTAAAGGTTATTTCTGAAGGCATTGAAGTGGATGAGTGAACAGAAAAATAAGACTACTTAATTTCTTTGACTTTGTACCGACTCATTTTTTTTTAATCATATGTAACAACCCAAATTGGATTGTAGATGAAGAGGTTGCAGACCTTGTAGACCATGTTGACACAAAGACAAAATCCCAGTGTTGTGGGTGGTGAAGCCCAGGTTTCAGTTTTGAAACCGGGCTCTGATACCATGTGTAGAGCCTGGTTATTTTTTAGGACTCAAAATAAGTAAAAGTTTTCTAAAATCTCCTACTGAATTTAGTTTATATTTATTTCATTATTTCCTTATACTAGAAATAAACAACAACAACATATGGATGATAGCAGCATAATTAGAATAACAACAATAGCATAATAATAACAACATAGCAACATATTAATTATAACATCATAATAATATCAATAGTAACGACAGAATAATGATAACAACATCATAATACATACCTTCACCTGCAGGTTGGTTATCTAGTCCCTTTTCTGTCTGATCTTGTTCTTGTTCTTGCCCAGACTGAATATTAACCTCCCAGCCAACTAAGAACAACCTCTTCGGCTCCCTAGCTCTAGGAATCCTTGTGGTTTCCTGGCCCCCGAGCCCAAAATTCCCAGCAACAACAATGCCCTGTGAGAGCTTCCCAAAAACCATTCCTCCAATTTCCTCCTCCTTCTCCCTCTTAGAAATTTGGAAATCCCCAAACAGAAATAAGATCCCTCTTCCAAGTCCTCCCCTCCTTTCTTATCTTCCTCTCTCAAATCCCCCTCGTTAATTCCCAACAACCTTATCCCCCTATTAATTTCCCAACAACCTTATCCCCCAATTAATTACTCAACAGCCTTATCCCCTCATTAATTACTTCACCCACATTTTAATAATAAAATAATAAAAGACTCATTAATATATTTTAATAATTAATTAAATTTAAATCAAAAACTACGATAAAATTAATCTATTTGGGTTGTTACATGTGTGCACATCGTCTAGTTGATACTTCATGCATCCTTTGCTACCAATTTAATATAACTTCCTCTGAATCTGACGCACATGAGCTAATGCTTCTCGAACTTAGTGTGTCGTCTATAGTCGCATTAACATAGTCATCCATCCACACAATCATGTTATACAATTTGTCAATTTCATTCCCTTTTTATGGCTCTATGTACCTCTTTCCTTTTGTCGGATCCAATGGTGCAGTAACCTTAAAGTCCCCTACTTCAAACATCATTTCCCTCTTCTTCAGATTAGTCATTTCCTGATTATCGAATGCCCATTCAAGTCCCATTAGAGCTGGATATAGCTAACTATCATCCATGATCTCAATGACTTCAAAATATGCTATACTATGCACACCATCTATATTTACAGGTAATGTTGTCAATTGGCCAATTGGTACTATCTTGTGTTGGTTTGTCAATATTAACTGGACATGAGACCAAATCAACTTGGATTTCCCCATCATCTCCCGTGTTTTCTTTGATAACACAGTTACATCAGAACCCAATTCTAAAATAATGTTATCCACATCATATTCCTGAATATGGGAACTTAATATGAACTGTCCGTTGGTCCTCTTTTTGTGTAGTACCTGATTCACTACCCTCTATGTGGTGGTAATTTCCCTTAATTGTGCACACCGATCAATCGTGTCGCATAGTGCATTCAACACAGTTTCATATTTCATTAATTCCACACAACTTATTAGAAATCCTCTTAGAGTTCTTACCTTCTCAACCGAATTTTATGGTATAGTTCGTTCATAAACCAGAGGCATGTTGACTACAAGAGGCGCAACTGATGTTGATGCTACCCAATCCAGTTCTATTGTCTCTTTTATTTCCCTCCGATAGGTCTTCTTTTCTTACTGAGGGTCCAATGTTGGCATAGGTCCTGCTAATTTCTTCACCCATTTCTCAACCTGTCTTCCTCCTTTCGTCACATCAGCCCCTGTTCTAGCTCCTCTGTGCATAACAACTGTTATTCTAGGTTCTTCATTGCGTTTCTCATTTGATATATTTTGTATGTTCTAATTTTGATTCTAGTTCTTATTCCCTCTTGCCTTCCACTTCGCAAGTAGTTGAGGATAGTCTTTTGTCACATGATCCAATGCTCTACAATATGCATAGGTTGTACAAGGATTCAGGCAGTCACGAGCTAAGTGTCCTGGTTGATTACAATTATAACATATTATTGGTCGTCTACCTCCTCTGCCAAAATTTCCTCTACCTCGACCTCTACCAAATCCTCCTTTTTTTCTTGTATTAAAGCCTCTCTGATTATTATACTATGGACCACCTCCTTCTGTCGCAACATTCTCCTCCTGAATCCTATACATATCCGAAGTGCGCTCCCTCATCAAATCAAATGCGCGACAATCCTTCTCTTCATGCTCTACTGACTTGCAAAAGTTAGAAAACAAATTCCTTGGCGTACTCTGGTATTTTTGTAGCAATGGAAAATCATGCGGATGGTGTTCCCATTTCTCACATATTTCGCAGTACCATCCTCCTAGTAATGGATGCGATGCTCCAGTCACCAAATATTGCACAAAAGCGGGGCATTCTTCCTTATGATGGCGGTTAGTCTTACACATGGTACACCATATTTGTTCTCAATTCTCCTTCCATTTTGTAAGCTGTGTTAATCGAATGGTCAAGGAGGCTAACAATGTATGGACTTGTGCCATCCCCCCACCATCTCCTATAGGAGATGCATCCAGCTTCATTACAATCGCCAACACTTCAGGTTGCAACGCAACCTTCTATTGTATCAATGGACAACAAATGTGTGGTAACAATCTTGCAATAAACCATTCTTTGTGTTTTTTATCAGGAATCTAAAATGTCAACCTACTCATCACATCCTTTAATCCTTGATCATAGTATCAAACAAATTCATTATGCACCTGTTTGATTTCTTTCAACTCATTAATGTACTACGACTCAGACTTTGGTTCATTGAACTTTTTCAACAATGTTTGTCTAATTTCTTCTAAAGTTGTCGCTTGACCTATAGGCGTAGTACTTTTCATTTTCATATACCGAACTAATGCACAGAATCTAAATGTTGTTTCCAACTGCACAATCTTTATGGCCTCATCCTGGACATTCTTTGAAACCCAAATTGTCTCACATACAAATAAATGTTGTTATGGGTCCTCTGAACCTGATCCCTAGAATTCAGGTAGTCTCATTGTGTTATCTCACCTTGCCATATTATTTTGTGTAGTACCTCCCCTTGGAAATGCTGGTTGATTCTGAATCGATGTATTGCCTCCACTACTCTGACTCAACACACTGCTCCCATTATTCTAATATTACTATTCTGACTTCCTCTTCTAACTATAAGTGCTTTTGACAAATCTTCAACTGTTACCTTAGAATTGTGTGTGTGGTATCTCTACGATCTTGACTATTATGCAAGGTCGTATCCACTCATACTCACTACGTAACTATCATTTCTCAGCCCCAATATTCAACCTCTTATACCTTCTCCCACTACACAATACTCTAAACTAGTCTTCTTCCTCTGATATACCTTCCTTGTTTCTCTGCATCCTCACTCCCTCCCTTCCTTCTTCATTTATTTCTTCATTCTTTCCTACTTTCAGACTATCCTCTAGTCATCCCCCAATTCCCCTATGTGCATGAAGCCCCTTAGCAGTCATATTGGATTGTCATCATACACTTGTTGCAAAACAACATCTTTATCCAGGTACCTAATGATTTCATAAACCTTCTGCACGGACCCTTGAAGAAATCCCTCTCTATAACACTATATGACTTGGTACAATCTACTGTAAATTCTGTAATATAACCCCCAGTATGTTATTCAGCCAAAAATCAATTGCACGAGAAGTCTTATTGCTTACATAATTCAATTGTCTCTCCAAATCAGGAGTCCAGTTCCTCGGCGTTGCAGTTCGGTACCTCCCAGTATTCTCCACTAATCCTTCTAACCACTTAGTTAAGATAATTGGAAATTCACCAAAGAAAATCTCATGGAAATTTTTGTACACATACCTTTGCATCCATTCCTCGTCTCTCATATGATGGTTTCTATTCTCTTTCTGGGAAAATTATCATTCCTTCCTTTCTGTCCATTCAACGATTTCTTTCTTAGTCGACCTCCAAAAAACTCCCTCAATCACAAATTTGGGATCCTGACAATAAAACCATTTGTTGGCATGTGATTGTAATAACCTAGGTTTAGTTTATTCTAGCAACAAAACTTGTATACACCGACCCTTCCAACATCACCTGCATGCAAGTGAAGTCTCACCCGAGGCATCTATTGGGGCTACAGGAACCAAGTTTCTGTAGGAACGAGGGGATGGGAGGTAATCATCATATTCCTTCCTACTTATCTACCATGTGCGCAATATGCCATGTACCTTTTCCCTTAGTTAATTGGTAAATTCAATTATATAGCACCATTATACTGCAAATTGAAACATAATCTATCCAATGTAACATTCATAATTAGTGCGCATCAATTATCTAGCAAACATATCTAGATCTATCTATGCATAAATAGAACATCCATGAAAAAACACATAAAAAGACATTCAAACACAAAATTTAACGTGGTTCACCCAAACTTTGGGCTATGTCCATAATGGTTGGCTTCTTTATTGTTCTTTGTGCAATTCATCTCAGGCTTGCGCACCATGCTTACAATAGATATATCATGATATCTTTCTCCATCCTACCTAGCCACTTTGCAGTGAAATCCTCTCTTTGCAAAACTCTCCCTAGACCTTTAGACATAGACTCTTTCTCATTCTCAGTCTATTCTCTCAATAAAAACAACTAACAACCTATTATTTAGCCTTCAACATGACTTCAACAACAACAACCTATTCTACCCGACCCATTACATATTTATACATAGAATTTAGGGCTCAAAACCCTATTCACTTAGCCCCAAAACCCTATTACAACTCATGATGACTCATTGTTTGAGCGTGCTTTTCTTTCCTTTGTGCCCGCATGTTGCTTTTCCTTGGTTTTTGCCTACTTATTTATCTCTTGCTTTTGCGCATGCCCTTATTCTTCGTTCTTAGACCTTCATGTCCAACATGCATCGAGCCAATGTCCTTCATCTCGAACTCACTAGCTAGATATGCTTTGCACCCTGCAATAATCTCCTATGTACCTATGATACATAAATAATCAACGTACAAAACAAGATGAGTGGATCTTCCCCAACAAGTATGAAGTACAATTTGGGATCCGCCTCACTCTTGGTAAATCCCACACTTTGCAAGTATCTGTCGATCCTAGAATACGATGCCATGGGTTCCTATTTGAATCCATACAAGACTTTCTTAAGTCTACACACATGAGACTCCCTCCCATGTACCTCAAATCCCCGAGGTTTCTCTATGTATACTTCCTACTCAACGATCCCATTGAGGAAAGTTATTTTCACATCCATCTGATGTATCCTCCACCTCATAACTGAAGTAATAGAAATAATAGTTCAAATAGAAGCATACCCAATGTCTAGATCAAATGTCTCCTCGTAGTCCACTTCCTCTTTCATAGAGAACCCTCTCGCCACAAACCTCACTTTGAACTTCTCGATGTTAACATATGCATCATACTTGATCTTGTAGAGCCACCTCAAACTCACAATTAACTTCCCCTCCGATCTTGGAACTATGTCCCAAACATCATTCCTCATAATAAAGGTGTACCCCTATACCATAGACTCCTGCCATACCTGTTGACTTGTTGCTTCCTGAAAACTGGAAGGCTCAACATCAATGATGCTACTCATAAGCACCATATAGTTCAAAAACTTTTTCGGAGACTTTCAATCTCTGACCACACTCATAGGAGCCTCACCAACATCCTTCAATGTCGACAATAGCCATTTGGGTCTCCTGACAGGACTAGAAGGGGATAAATGCTCCTCCCCACCTAGGGTCTGAACTGCTGACTACAACTCATCCTTCAAAGCTTGTTGCTCATCCTCTGTCACTGTTGATGACTCTTGGGATCTCTTATATTACAATTTCTCCTCGAACTTAACATTTTGTCTCACAACTTTCTTCCTATTCACTGGAATGAAGATCCTACAATCCTTTGAGGTATTTTTGTACCCCACAAATATACCTTTTTTTCATGAAGGCTCCAACTTCGTCCTCTTCTCCACATGCACATGGATGTAAACTGGACAACCAAAGATCCTCAAATGACCAATCTATGGCTTCACTCCTGAGAATTCCTCCTCTGGAGTCTTGTCCCCCAATATTCAGTGAGGACTCATGTTCTACACATGCATTGTCATGTTACATGCATCTTCCCACAGAAACATAGTCAACTCCTAGTCATGTATCATATCCCTGATAGAACCAGTGATGGATTGATTTTTTCTCTCTGCAACCCCATTCTATTGAGGTTTATATGCTACTGTCATCTCCCTCTTAATCCCTGCCTCTGTGCATAAATCCTTGATGTCATTAGAGGTGTACTCTCCCCCATTATCTGAAATCAAGACCTTGATATTATTACCTGTTTGGTTCTCCACATGAGCTATAAATCCCTGAAACCAACTGAAGACCTAATCCTTGGTCTTCATAAATAAGATCCAGGTTTTCATGGAAAAATCATCAGTAAACATCACATAATATGACGATTCGTGTAATTATCCTACTAACATTGGCCCACTCACATATGAATGGATAATATCCAATATCCCCTTGGACCTACTCTCACTGCTAGGAAAAGTAGCCTTATCATTATTTCCAAGTGTACATGCTCTGCACACTCCCTACTGCTCAATACTGAATTCTAGAATACTTGTAACAATCCCCCTTATAATCAACAAATACCTATAGTGTAGGTGTCTCGACCTCTTGTGCCACAACTCACATAGGTTGTCACTGTCGTGTACCAAATCCTAAACAAGATTTCCTTGCAACTTGCACAAAGTGCCTTCTCTAACCCTAACGGTCACTATGTTATACATGCTAACTTTCTCTATATGTATGAGTATCTTCCCTATTTGAAAAGCAATGGAAAAACCCTTGTCCTATATAACTAAGAGTGAAAGCAAATTACTCTTCAAACCTGATACATAAAGAACATCTTAGGAATCTAACAACCTCCTCAATCGAGTTGGAAAGTAATTATTCCCTCTTCCTTCACTGCATACTTGGCATCATCACCAAGCTGCACATGAATATCTAAGTCACTCCCTATAAGACTACTAAATAGCTCATGTGCTTCTGTCATATGATGAGATGTACCAATTTCCAAGAACTAAGCACTCCTCGCACCTATGTTGGCAGAAAGGAAAGAAAGTAGTGAGTATTCATTCTCAAACTTTGTTGCAAACCCATCAAGTTGCATCTCTATTGATTTTGTTGTTTGCATATTTCCTTTACCCTTCTTCTTCTCAGGACACTAATAAGCATAGTTTCCATTCTTATGACATGAGAAGCACTTGATTTTACACATGTCCTTCTTCTTCCCTGGTTGTGATGATCCTCCATCACTATTACCCTTCTTTCTATAACTCTTTCATTTTCCCTTCTTCACCTTACTAACAAGATCCAAGTTCTCCTCACTACCTCTTTTCTTGTTGCTCTTAGACTCCTCCCGAGTCTCTTCCTTGATGCAATCATCCCAAAGTCTATGCCAATTTGGGAGATTTTTCTAAGCACAAACTCCTTTGAAAAACAATTCCCAAGACTTGGACGACCATTCAATGCCACATTCACAAGCTACATCCTATGTTTTCTCCCCTATGGTTGCAATATGATCACACACCTATGTGATCCTCACGAGATAGTTGGTAACATTATTAGATCTAGACATCTACATTGATATGAGTTTATTCCTTAAGACCATCTTCCTATTCATGTTCTTGCTCTGGAATAAAATTTCCAAGGCATTAAACATATCTTTTTCCATATTCTTCTCGGTCATGTGAGGGATTAGATGATCCTTCACAGAATCCAGGAGGACCCTCTCTGCTTTGATCTCCTTCTTGTTGCGAGCTTCTAAAGTTGTCAGATATGTCGGTGGAGTAACTACTTTATCCACTAACTCCCAAAGGTCATACTCCTTCAATGCCAAAGTTACTCTTTCTTGCCAATATAGGAAGTTGGATGCTCCATCCAATATGCCTTCAACTCTCAACGTTGTTGTTTCCATGCCTAAGACTTGATAATATGCCTTGGAAAATAACCTGTTGTTGAAAACTACCCCTGTATTGACCTGTATGGATTTGTATGTGACTATGATCACTAGAGCTCGTGTATGTATGCACCTATGCTCACTGCAACCCATATATGTACACGACTGTCACCTCAAAAACTCGCGTATGTACGTGAATTTCACCACCACAACCTATGTATGTACACAACTTTTCTTTCTGTGGCCCTCGTACACCTTAGTAAACCTGCAAAACCCTAGTTTTGCCTCAGTACGACTGTTTCCCAAAAATTCGTCCTTCGATTTACGCTTGATAGTTATGGATGTGCTATGGATATGAGATCCAGATTCCCCTCAAAGCATGTGCTTTGATACCATGTTGAAATTTCCTTACTCCAACACCTAGGTACTTTTTTATCTAGTGATTTCCTTACTGCAATTAGATTAGCAGCTCACAAAACAAAAATACACTATTGAAATATTCAACTTTAAACATGCAGTGGAAGAAAAAATTGGAAACTAAATCATGCACACATAAACACCAATATTTTGGGATAGATACCCCTGGAAAAACCATGGAGGGAAAACCAATGCTAAGAATGTTTTTATTATGCTAAAATCAGGGTTCCTATAATAGGGATAATGGCCCACTGAGAGAAATACAACTGCAAACAAACCTCACAAAGTCTGGTCTGTTGTACGACCCATAATTGCATACTTTTTGAGGTGTAAGCACATTTCCTTCAAAAAACCCGTGTATGTATGCGATTGTCTCTACTGGAACCCACATACTTTTCCATAAGGATTGTACGGAAAAAATTTGTATGGTGGTACAATTCCCTGTGGCTTCCTCTAGCTGAAACCCACTTGCACTGCCTCTTTTCTCTCTTCTCATTAACCTGGTCTCTAGATAGAAGTCCTTCTCCTCCTATTCAATATATTGAGTCACAATCCTTCATGATACAATCCTCTTGAAAGCAAAGGTCCTTCTCTACTCTCAAGAATATCAAGTGTATCAAGTGTCTTCCTTCTTCACCCTAGCCTTTCTTTTATAATCGCCAGTTATAATCTATTTCTAATCTCGAAAGTGATTGACAATTGATATTACTTCTAACTTCACTTGATATTTACATGCTAATATTACATGTTAATTACTTTTAACACTTTCCTTAAATAACTCAATTAATTAATTACATAATTAATTAGTAAAAGCAATTTGCTTTAATAATTCTTTTAATTAAAGTAAATCCAAGAGTAGAAGGCTTTGGATGATTTCCACACATCTAGACACATAGACCTATGCGGAAATACCTGTATGATGATACCACTAGGATAAAAAAAGTTGGATTGACTTGAGCAGATCTTGGCCACACTAACGTCGATTGTGTCACATCTATTGGTAGTGAAGGGTATGGATTACATGTCCCTCAGTTCAACTTTCTGGCCCACCGAGGGTAGTTTCTTCTGCCTTGGGTATAAACTTAGGCTCTTGTCAGGCAGACCAACCATTTCAGGTTTTTTCTTCTTAGAAATGGGTTTGTGTTGCTAGTAACTTAAACTCTTCTCAGCTAGGACTAGTTGCGTTTTAGTCCTCTGTTGAACGAGGAAAGGATAAGCGTGGTGTTTCGAGAACTAGGATCTCTACAGATATATGTCCACGGTCGGGCATTCGAAAGAGAGCGTGGAAGCCAAATAAAAAACTTAGGAAGATGGTGTTGGGGGAAGATGTGGGTCTGGAGGAGACCTGCAGACTGGCCTTATGTGGACTGGTGGGTCGATTGTCCTATGCCTACCTGACTACTGAACCTTTCACTGTGTGGATGGAGAGAACTTGGATTCCTATCCTTCGATACAAGTCAGAACTCTATTTTCTAACCAAGGGTTGGATGGTCTTTGTTTTCAAAAGCCCAAAGGATGCTACCCTTCTCTTAAATAGCCCTTGGGTTTTGGGAGGTTGTAGCTTGATGTTAAAAAGATGGAGGGTGGATTTTGATCCACTGACAGAATACTTCCATCACAAGCATTTATGGGTTCTCCTTCCAGGACTACCGATACATTTTGGGAATAAAGGGGCTCTTAGGGCTATCAGTGAAGCCTTGGAGCAATTTATCTCCTTGGAGGCTTCGTCTTTGTCAAATTCAAATAGGAAAGTGGGGAGAGTTCTGGTGGCCATTGATATACATGAAGGATTATCGGAGATGTTGGACATTGAATGGAGAGGTCGGCACACTAAGCAGAAGCTAGACTATCAGGGGGTTCCTTTTAGATGCATCAGGTGTCGGTGCACGGGTCATCTTCGAAGAGAATGTAGAGGCTTAAAGGTTGATGATAAATCAGAAGAATCCATATTGCGTGAAGATCCCCTTGACTACATGACCGATGAGGACTCCTCTCATGAAGCTTTGTCACACTCGTTTTTTGGGAGGGGTCTACAATCCGTCCCTGTTTCTTCATTGGTTGGTCAGTTGATGGACTGTTGTCCCACTTTTTACTCTTCACTAAATCAAGGAGAACTGGAAGCATTGGAAAAGTCGAATTGGTTATCGAGCGTCACTACAACTGATAAGGGTGTGAATAGAATGAGACAGGTTTATTTCTCATCTCATCATGAGGTTCTTAAGGAATCACTCCCATTTTCAAACCCCTCCTTAGCACCAGAGTGTCAGCTGAGCCAAGTGCCTTTGCCTGGGCGTTCTTTGGATTTTTCTGCTTCCTTAGGGGATTCTCAAAACTCTTTGTTTACTGATAAGACTACTGAGAGACTACCAGCTCTTTTTACACCCTTACACTCTCCCTCAATGCCGGCGAGTCCTATACTTCCTACTTCTCATTGGATTCGGGTTTCGGAGGTGGAAAAACGTTCGGTCTTGACAGCTATCGATTCTCTTGACCTGACTTTAAAGATCATAAGTAATGTAGAAAAGATCTCAATCTTTCAGGGGAAGGCTAAGTTTATACAGGATTCTCAACCAGGGGCCTCCAGTTCAAACTCTGTTGCAGTTATGGAGGAAAGAGATCATGTGCGGTCTAGAGGCCTAGGAATCGATTTTTCACCTTTAAAAACAAGGAGTGGGCGTAAGAAGCTGGACCAAGGCCTTCCCCACTTTCCTGCTACTTCTGATCTTCCCCCAGACAATGGGCCTCTTAGAGCATTGAAGGCCTTGGTGAGGTCTAAGTAATTCTTTTGCTCTCTCTCAACTTCAAAGGGATAGGAGGCACCCTCAAATTAGCCTTCGTTCGTCGAGTTTTGGACTGGATTTGTCCTGAGATAAAAGAATTTCAAGAAACATTGGTCAGTGATGAAGGCTAGAGACTTTTTACTAGTGTTACGCCCCTCCTGGGTTTATTGCTTGGTCAGTGCTGTGAGAAAATATAGAGGTCTCCTAGCTGCTTGGGTTCCTTCTATTTTTTCTTTAGAAGCTGCTCATCTAGCTGGAGGTATTTTACTTTCTGGTAGTTATTTAGTTACAAATCGGAAGCTGGTTTTTTTGAATCTGTATGGGCCTTGCCAGAACAGATTTACTTTTTGGAAGTCTATCGCTGATAGTGGTGTATTAAGCTTACCAAACTTGATACTAGCAGGTGATTTAAATATCATCTTGGTTGAGGAAGAGGTCTGGGGAGGTTCTGGTAATATATTGAATATGGATGACTATTTTAAAACACTTTTCCAGTCAAATATTTTAGTGGACGTTAAACAGGCTAAGCTAACGCCTACCTGGAGGAATGGCTAGTCTGGGCAGGATGCCATTTCTAGGAGGCTGGATAGAGTTCTTGTTTCAAATCAGCTTCTCTCGGTGGTTGGCAACTTTCGGTCCTGGGTTGAATCTCCTTTCGTTTCTAACCATGCACCAATCTGCTTTCAGATGGAACAGTGCTCGGTTTACAAAAGTTTTCCTTTCAAACTTAATGCAAGTTGGCTAAATGAGAAGGATTATGTTGACCTGATTCTCAAGACATGGAAAGATCCTATGTTTTTTAGGGAAGAGAATTATCAGTTGTGTTTACTTTGGAAGTTGGAGGTAGCTAAAAAATTAACCAAATCCTAGGTTAAGGAGAATCGAAAAAAAAAGTTTAAAACTTAAACTATTGGAAGCTAAGATAAAACACTTTTTCGGGTTACTGTTGATGGACCCTAATAGTTTAGAATACTTCTCAGCCTTGAAACAGAGTGAATCGGAGAGAAATTCAATCCTCAAGTGTGAAGAGGAGATGTGGTGCCTCTGTAGCAGAGCTCTATGGCTTTCAAGTGGGGACAGAAATACTAGATATTTCCATAAAGTTGTTGCTCATAATAGGACAAAAAAACATTTGTGGGAGATTGATACAGGTGATGGCGAATTGATAACTGATCATGACTCTCTAAAAAGTGAAGCAGTAAATTATTATAAAACCTTGTACAAGGCGCCTTCAATTTTGAATATCTTGGACCAATGCAAAATATCTGATCTTTTTTCACAGTGGGTGAATGAAGAGGAAGCTAACGAGTTGGTCTCTTCGGTAACTTTAGAAGACTTACAAGGTGTTTTGGGGCAGTTCAAGAAGGAGAAGAGTCCAGGCCCGGATAGTTGGACCTCAGAATTTTTTATTAACTATTTGTATTCGCTTGGGGAGGACCTTCTAGCAATGGTGGAAGAGTCTAGAGTTTGGGGCTCTATAGTTGGCGGTCTAAACTCTACTTTTCTAACCTTGATCCCGAAAAAAAAATCGTCCAAGAACCTTTGACGACTTTCGCCCAATTTCACTCTGTAATCTATGTTATAAGACCGTTTCCAAAGTCATTGCTAATCGATTAAAACCCTTGTTTTCCAGATTTATCTCTCCTGAACAGTTGGGCTTTTTAAAAGGAAGGCGTATCCAGGATGCGATTGGGGCTGCCAGTGAAAGTATCCACAGCATATCAAAGAAGAAGATCAAAGCACTAGTGTTGAAGCTAGATCTTCGAAAGGCCTACGATTGTATTGACTGGAGTCTGCTCCGAATGATCCTTCATAAAGTGGGCTTGGGTATTCAGTTAACAAATTGGATTATGTCGTGTGTAACTTCCTCTTCTTTCATGATCTTAGTAAATGGTGAACCGTCGGATTTCTTCAAAAGTGAGAGGGGGGTTTGCCAGGGATGTCCTCTTTCCCCTCTTCTTTTCATTCTTATGATGGAGGATCTTAGTTTATTGTTGAAGAAATCAGATGTTGAAGGTTTGATCTCAGGTATTAATGTTTCTAGATTGACAAAAAATTTACACCTATTTTTTGTAGATGACGTACTTATTATGTCCAAGGCTAGTCTTGAAGATTGGAAGCAGATTAAAGCGAATATCGAGCTTTTTTGCAACGCTTCGGGACTTTCAGTAAGTCAGTGAAAAGCTACAGTTATCTTTGATGGCCTCAATGATCAAGAACTTTCTCTATTCAAATCTCTCCTCAATTTTTCCTTCAGTGAACTTTCAGAGGGATTTAAGTATCTGGGTTATTTTATAAAGAGTGGTCCAAGCTGAGCTGCAGATTGGGGCTGGTTAGTTTCAAAGCTCTCTCAAAAAATATCGGGCTGGTATAACAGGGGGCTCACTATAGGGGGCAGATACACTCTTATTAAGTCCATCCTGGAAGGACAACCGGTTTTCTGGATGTCTATGGAGTCATTGCCTCGCTCCATGCTCAATAAGATCCGAAAACTAATTTTCCATTACTTATGGAATGGGCGGTCAGACTCTTGTCAGTATCATCTTTGTAGATGGGATCTTCTCGCTAGATCAAAAAGGAACGGAGGCTGGGGATTTCGAAATCTTTCTCATTTCAATTTGGCTCTCAATGCTACAACGCTTTGGAGGTTACTCACGCATCAGAGCATCTGGCACCAAGTGGTTATGGATAAGTATTTATTTTCGATCCCCCTTTCAACTTGGCTCAGACAGCCACACTTTAACCGACAGGTTGTCTCTCGGATTTGGTCTAGTTTGCTTAGATCGCTTCCAATTATAATGCATTGGCTCTGCTGGAAGCCAGGGGCAGGACGTCTGATTGTCCTTGGCAGAGATGCGATCCTAAATTTGGGGGACAATGTAATGCTCAGCTCGGAACTGGTCCAGAATCTTAGCAACAAACACTACACTTCCTTAGCTCATGTTTCAAACAACATTGGTATGACTTCTCTGGCAGTGGCATGGAAAACGAGTTTTGATTTAAATCTGACTGGTGCCCAAGCTTTGGAGTGGACTTCATTCACTGCCGAATTAAACAAAGATGGAATTTATCTAAGTGGAGACCAAGCGGACTGCCTTCTTTGGTCTAGAGGGGAGGGCTCGCCTTCTTTGGTCTAGAGGGGAGGGCTCAGGGACATTCTCTGTTAAAAATTGTTATAACGCAATCATTTCCTCTCACAATTTACCTGTCACCCAAGGCTGGAAATTATCTTTTTGGAAACCCAAAGTGCAACTAAAGATCATATTATTTTTCTGGTTAGCAGTGGAGAACAAAATATTGGCGTGGGACATTCTTCAAGCAAAAGGATGGATTGGTCCTGGTCTTTGTACTTTGTGCAAGCATAATGTCAAGGACAATCCTCATCTATTTATACACTGACCATATTCAAAGGAGGATTGGTTATTTTGTTTGCAGGTGCTAAATTTTAGAACTCAGTGGTTTGGAAATACTCTTAATGAGTGTATGGATGAGTGGAACAGCAGGCCCGATCTGTCAAAACATTTGCCTTTACTTGTACGCTGGCACATATGGCTGGATCGAAATAATTGTCTCTTCGAAGGTAAGATCCCTTCAGCAAGGGTGACTTCTCTAAAGGTTTTGAGCACTCTTGGGAGTATTTACACGACCGAAAAAAGTCACAATTCTAAGAGCTACTCCTTTTAATAGGACCATTGGTTGTTCTGTGGCCTTTTTTGATGGAGCATCGGAGGCAGATGGTTCCAATTGTGGGGCGGGAGGGGTTATAAAGCTTTGTACTTTAAGGGCTTATCGTTGGTATTTAAATTGTGGGGAGGGAACAAACACCAAAGCAGAGTTGATGGGAGCGTGGGCGACACTTTTTTTGGTAAAGTTTTTGGATATTCCTGATATTCAGCTTTTAGGGGATTCTAAAGTAGTTATTCACTGGTTAAAACAAAAAGCAAATCTCTGGGCTTTAAATATTGAAGGATGGAAAAATAAAGTCAATGTTTTGGTCACTACCTTCAGGGTTATACAATTTCATCATATCTATAGAGAGAGAAATACGGAAGCAGGTCACCTATCGAAGAAAGCTCTGTCGACGGCAAGTGGAAGATTGTTCTATCACTCCTGGGATGGAGCGGCAGGTGGAAATATCCAACATTTTGACATTTTTTAAATGCAAATTGTGTCTTGTCCGAGCTCTTCGATATTGTTTTTATCTAGTTATAGGATGAGTGATGTGTAGTGCTTTTGATGAATTCATATATTAAGGATTGATTTGTCGGTCGATTGTATGGATGATCCGATTCTCCTCCTCTCAGTGAGAAAGTCAGATTTCTGTCCTTGGAATCAGGTATTAACTTGTGAAGGTTTTTCAGACCTGGCCCACAGCCCACATGCTCATGTGATCATATGCATTGCTTCAGGCACTCTCTTCATGGCTCACGGTCGCCGAGATCTTTCCCGTGCTCTTCGACACTACCAAGGTCGAGCAGAAGGATCTCTTCACGGGCTCCTACATGCCCAGCCCCAACTTCATGGGCAGCTACCGCATGCTCTCCTAACTCGACATCTCTGAGGAGAATCACACGCAGCTCAAGAACTTTTGCTTCGAGGTGCTCCAGATAAACCGAGACCGGTGGACTCTGGCGTTCACTCGGGCCGCATTGGAGCTCTGGGGCGTCATAGAGAAGCAGCTAGCCCAGAACATCTGGGTTGTATTCAACGACGAATTCGAGCAAACGGCCTTTAATTTCCTCTACAGAGCTGTCACTGACCATGATCTGACGGATCCGGGCATGACCTGTCTCGGTGCCAATGGCCCGACCTTGATCAAGAAATGGGTTTTCTTCCAACTCATGTATTCCCTTGGCCTGCCCATGTTCATGGAGGTGCTCACCTTCACTCTATCTTTACCGCCCATGCGCTCTGCTGCCATGGCTTCACCATCCAAACCCTCCTTTCGGACTAGTTTATCAGCCAAATAAATGTTGGGCTGCATTTTAAACTTGATTTAAGGTGGTCTCCCCTTGCCCTTATTTTTCTTCAACCATTTGACACCAGATCTAGGCACCAATCTCTTGTTTGCCCGATCATGGACAACTCAAACATGGAAAAATCAGCCAATTAGATCTATTGGTTTCTTGACCACACTGGGCCAAGTGAGCCTTCAGAGCTCACAACTTGACTCATTACAATGGATTCTTCCAAGTTTATTTAAAAGCTTCGTTACATGAAATACCACAGGTCATCAATACCATGTGCCCCAAACCACTATTGTTCACCTAATAACTTTGACTCTTCTACTGAGTCAAGTTTAACCTAACAAAAATCTCTTGGGAAGATCTTTTATTCCAAATTGACCAATAAGTAAATCCATCCATATTAGGTGCAAGACTTATCATATTCTCAAGTTTCCACAAGTAATAGTATCCATTTCTTTATAAATCCAATTGAAATTAGGACCATTCCTCCATGGGTAGCTTCAATAGTTCAATGTGAAGTTCCTAAGTTGATGACAACCCTATTTATTATTAGTTTTTTGGTATTTTTTCCCCTGATAACTAGGTTTCTATTTTTTATGATCACCCATTTCTCTTCTTTCATGCCCTATTTTACCTTTTGAATTTCCTTCTTTAATTTAACATGAACTAGAGGAATGAGATATTTAGTGATTTGTAAAGTGTTGTGGATATTTCACTCAATAGTTTGTCACAACAAATCTAATAAAATACTGAAATCTTTATTGTGAAGATTAATTTCCTTTAGATCTCAAATTCTTTAATTATTGGTTTTCTGCTTAAAATTTTATGAAATAGATGAAATGTGAAAAAATAGAGAACATGAATGATACACACGTCATCCATAAATAAACACAAGATATGACCTGGGAAACCAAATACAAGAGAAAACCAAGTTGGAAGGTGATGTCGCTCAGGTCTCTTTTCTTTAAATGCAAATACAAAGAAAGAGGCACTCTTTGTGCGGTTGTCTTTTATAATGTGGCCTATGGCTTGCTGCAGAATCTCTCCTCTTTTGTTATGTTCACAGAATACCACTCTCATAGGGTTTTCTCAACTATGGAACAAGATACAATGCAAAAGAATGGAACCCCTTCTCCTCCTAATGGCCCAATATTGAACATAGCCCGACAGTCATCCAAGGTTAGGGTATTGACTTCCTCAACCCTCAATTAGTGATCGGGTTCGAACCTTATAGAATTTTCTAGAAAATACACTATGTGGCTAGCCCCACATGTTTAAGTAATGGGGGTTGATGTGGCATCCACTCGCAACATGGTCATCAATACAGTAAGTGAACTTGCGAGAGGCATAACTTTCACATGCAAACTCTGATTGAGGTGATCTGTGCATCGTTGGAAAGGTCTTGGTGTGTAGAATACCATCAGCAGCTCGATGGTAAGGTTTGGACCATATAAAAGTTTGTTTGAATATTTTAGACGGTTTTTTTGACCCAAATTTCCAAATTGGGACCAGTCGCTAAAATGGATCTGCAAGTTGATTCCTCCAAATTTTTCACCCATAAAGCAACAAGATAGATGAAAAATAATATGATGATCCAATCTAAATCATTTAATATCCTTTGAGACAAGAAGTTCTACTACTACAATGTATTTATTTTCAATGGAGCTTACCTTTATCAAATTAATTTGTTATTTTGCCTAGCCTTTTTGCTTTTATGAGGAAAGCTATTTCAATATTTAACCTTTCTTGTAGAACTTTCTTGAGTAGTTCTAGAGTGTTTTCTTCACCTCTTCTTTGATGCCAAAAATTGTGATGTTTAATCTCTTTTATTGCATTCATGTTGTAATTATATTGCCTTATTTATTTCATTTTTGATGGGTTTGATATTTAGTTTACCTTCCAAACTATTCAAAACCAAATTATTATTTAAATTATCTTTCAACTCTTAGATATTGTCGATCAACTTCTTGAGTTATCTCCCTTAGTTTTATGCTTTATCTCCTTATATTTACTTTCTACTTCTTTTACTCTATTTTCCATTACCTGCAACATGTTTTCCAATGTTATTATTTTAATGTTTATTTGGTTGTAAAAAAAAATTAAAGGATAACAACATATTCTTCATGTCCATCTTATGCCTAACCTATCTTTCTTAGCTACTTTTCTCTAATAGTAATGATTCCATATACTCACTAGAAATTCTAGAGTCGTTTTGATAGGTCTCCCGAGGTTATTTTCCAAGTTAGGAAAGTTTTAATGTTAGACGACAATGGTGTATCGCTCATTATTTCAGGTATTTATGCAAAATGTGAAAGGAAATATTTAAAGTAGCTAAAAGGAAAAATGTGCACCAAATTAAGTCATCATGTTTCTAATTAGATCAAACCAGTATGTGTTGCTCCCTTAGTAAATATGAAAAAATGAATCGTGTTCAATCAATGCTCAATAGAGACACCCATGTGATTTCAAGTTGATGTCATTCGACAGATAAAATGAATTGTATGGACAATTTTTCCACAGAAAATTTCACTTTATATTTATATTGAATATAAACCGGTCTTTTACAAGATAAGCAACATCAAATGCCAAAATACATCCAGAATGAGCATATCCCACTGTTAGCAGCATGACTACAAAAATAACCCCAACTTGAGCTATAATCCTAATACATGACTATAAATAGCCCCCACAAAGGTTTTTTTCCAGAAGAGCATCGATCAAAACATACCAAAATACTAAAGCCTCATTTAGTGTCACTCGCTATACTCCCAAAAATAAAAGCATTGAGTTGATGGACCCTGCATCTGCACCAATACTTCTAGAAAATATCTAAAAACATATGAGGACCCTCATGGTCCTCTTCACATCGAAAATAGACAATTTTCCCGAGAACCTTGAGGAGCGCCTGTTTTGATAGGCTATCTGCTTCTTTGTTTTCTTCTCTATACATGCGAGAAGGTGATTTTTTGGAAAATCTTGATAAGTTCAATAAGTCTAACCTTCCAGCACTCCAAAGAGACCACCTGAAGGCGTCCCTTCCCCCACAACCAATCGATGATGATCTTTGAATCCCCATGTACATGAAGCTCTGGAATAGAAAGTCGAGAAGCCAAAGTAAGAAGAGCCCATGTTCCCAGCAACTCCGCTCTAGTATTAGTGCCAAGTCCACAGTTGATGGTCCATTTATAATATCGGTGCTCGTTGATCCTTATAACCCCTCCAGCTCCATTGCTTTGACCCGAAGAAAGAGCAGCCCCATCAAACCAACCAACAATGCCACCCACTGTAGGCAGTGAAGGCACCATCCTCGGTACTAGTTCTTTCAACTAAGATTTGTGATCTCCCATGGCCGATAAGGACTAGAATGCCACCTTCTGAAAGGAGGGGAATCCATCTTCGAATATTGCAAAGTTTCTTTCAAGCCATATATACCAACAGATGAATTTYGAAAAGGTTCGGTATAAAATATTATGAGCTTTCTAGTTTTTAAAGCATTTTGTTATAGAATTGTCAGCCCACGCCCCCGAAAGTTTTATGGACATATTAACCCTTTCCCCGACTACATGCGATAATGAGCACTCTACAAATAGATGATGTGTTGTTTCTTTTCTCTTCTTGCATAAAATACAATGGCTTGGGCCATTAAAACCTCTATGTTGTAAGTTCTCCCATGTGAGAAATTTATTCTCAGCCACCAGTCAAGTAAAGAGCTTTAATTTTAATAGACGGTCCCAAGACCACGGTGACTTCCTCCAACCTCCAATCACAAAATTTTGTTTCCTTTTTTCAGTAGCCTTATAAACATTTTTGACAAATATCAATCCCGAAGAGTCGCCACCTGTCCATTTAAGTTCGCCCGACCTCATTTGCAGTTGTACACCATAATTTATGAGAGCGCATTGAAAAATTTTCCATTCAGATACTAATTTCCCCTCTAATTCCAATTCATCGCTTGTGAACCAGTTGGATCATATCATTCCCAAACGGGGCTCATAGTAGGCCCGATATAAATAATGCACTCGTTTCAGATTTAGAGTTGAGATCAGATCACCAGACAAGATGGTCGCATCCCCCATACCCATAATACGGTCTTTGCCAATCAATATGGATTCTCCCGTCCCCAGGCACCATGCTAACCAGTGCAGGAGAATATGTAAAGACTTAAGTAGATACTTCCATGACTGTGATCCTTTTTCCCCCAACATAGATACCGTTCGAAACTAACATGCAACAGATACAAAAGGAAAGTATTTATCTTTTAAGACTCGATGCCATAATCCATCCAACATCAATGCCCTCTAAAGGGTATTCGTCGCCATAGCTCTGTTGAAGTTGAACAGATTCCTTAGTCCCCAGCCCCCATAAATTTTTGGGCATGCAATGAGCTACCAATTACACAAATGAAAACTCTTCTTTTTTTTGCTTCTAGACCAAAGAAAATTAAAAACCACTTGACGAATTATGTGGAGTACCGAGGATGGCAGATTAGCTAATGTCAACCAGTAGACTGGTTGGCTTTCTAAGATGACCTTGATTAGGACTAAGCGTCCCCTAATAGATAACCATCTATTGCACCAATGGCCTATCCGTTTTTCATACTTTGCTATAAGCCAGTGCAAGTCCTCAACTTTGTACTTGTCAATTTTTTAAAAATAACCAAGATACCTAAAGCCATCAGTAAGATCATAAAAATTGTAAAGAAAATAATGTTTTAATGTATCAAGGACTTGTTTTTGAACACCATACTGAAGGAAAGAGGTTCTTTGTGCATTTATCAAAAGACTTGTTGCACCAATTACTAAAATGAATAGCAAGGGTGACAGTAGGCACCCATGTCTAAGCCCTATGTCGTTATTAAAGAAAAATGTTGGCTCTCCATTAATTAAAATCACAAAAGTTGTTGATGTGATACATCCCATGATCCACTTAGTCGTCGGCAACCCAAAACCACATTGTAGTAGAGATAACCTGAGAAAATCTCATCTTATACAGTCATATGCTTTATTTAAGTCAATCTTAAGGATTAAGGCTTGTAATGTTTTCTCTCTGATATTGTGAAGGCACTCATGTCCAGTTCCAATGGCATCAATAATTTGTCTTCCTTTTAAGAAACTGAATTGCTCCTTTGATAAAGTGCGAGACAGAATAGGTCTAATTCGCTTGGCAATAATCTTTGATATAATTTTGTAGCAAAGATTGCACAGAGCAATCGGTCGAAAATCCCCAAAAGTAGAAGGACCATTAACCTTTGGAATAAGTGCAATAAAAGTCGATTTCAATTATCTATTCACCTCTTCAGTTCGGCGTGATTCCTTGACAGCCTCCAGCAGATCTTTAACAACCAAATCAAAAAAACATAAAAAGAACTCAACAGTCCACCAGTCGGGACCAGGACTTTTGTCTTTGGTGAAACCCTTTAGAACATATAAAACTTCCTCAATAGTAGACCATTCTAGGATAAATTCGCATAGATGCAATATGTTCCTCGATCGTGTTTTGAGTCGAGTCTTGATAGAAATATCTAAAGAATATCAGTGCTTCAACCTTTATAGCCTCCTGCCCAAAATGAACCTGATCAGACTCGTCCTTTACCTCCCACAAATGTTTTTTATTCCTTCTAAAACTGGCAAAACGATGGAAAAATTTTGTATTTTTGTCCCCGCACTGAATCCACGTGGCCCTGCTCTTTAGGCACCATCGTTCCTCCTCAGCCAGCAGCAATTTGTTTTGTTTAGATTCAAGTGATTGCAATCGTGATCCATGATCATAACTATGATCATTTTCTAAACTTTGTTTGGTAAGGTGGGCAATATCCACTTTGATATTTTCAAAAGATCGAAGTTCCTTGTGTTTCCTTTCGACTATCCAAGTCTTCACTCGAGCTTTAAGCTTAATTAGCTTCCTGGACAATCTTCTTTGTGCTCCTTCATCCTCTTAATCTTGTTGAGTACTCCACACTACTTGAACTAAATCACCAAATGTCTCATCTTTCAAACAAGATGGATTAAATTTAAATGGATATGCTACATGATTAAAACCATAATCCAATTGGAAGAGCACAGGTGCATGATCGGAAATAAAAGGGAATTTCAACTATGATTTGTATTTGGTTGATTCATTAAGAATGGATTCAGAGGAATACAACCTGTCTAATATCTTTTATATCCCATCCACCCCGCTTCTACCGTTTCGCCATGTTGGCAACACCTCCACAGGCACAACATCCACCAGATGATTATTTGCAAAGAGATCTTTGAAAAATATCGCCAGTGGATCGGTTAAATTCGTCGCCCTCCACACTTCATCTATACTAGTAGAAAAATTCAGATCCCCCGCAAGAATAAGATCACCTTGTGCTAGCAATCCCTTAGTTTCCACCTGTTCCCAAAACTGTCTACGCCCGATGCACGGCCCATAAACATTTAATAAGCATATCCTTCTTTTATAAAGAATGTGGAAACCTGTCAATAAGATTCCACCAACACAGAGATAAGGTTGCAACTCAAACACATTTGGATTCCAAGCCACCAGAAGTCCACCCGACTTCCCTACAGAACTGATCATATTGGTCATCCAAGTTGGACATAAAGAGTTCATGAACTTTTTGGCCTTTTCCTCAGCAACTAAGGTCTCTTGGAAGAATATAATTTACGGCTTAGTATTGGAATGTAGCCTATGCATGGAAGGCGATTTTAGGGAGCCTCGCACCCCTCTGATGTTCAGGGAGAGGAGGATCATGATTTATCCCTTGCAAGGGCTTTCATGCCTCTAAGCGCCCCCATATCAAGAATAGAAACATAATGTTGATCTACAACAGATGTTAGTAGCCTTGCTTCTTTCGGGCACTCCAAGTTTTGATAGGTGAGGCTGCCAAACCCAAACCCCGTGACCAATCTAGAGCCTTCCCCTGGCCTTCCCCCACACTTTTCTAGTTCTACACGTTATCACAGACCAAGTTTCCCTGATAGGATTCCAAGCCCCAAAAGGTTTGTAAAGGATTAGGTTCGATAGTCTCCCTATGAGTCAAAATCAATGTATCAATTAGAAAATCCAAAATTGGTTCCATCACTGGTAATCTAGGAGTCAGTGAGGCGGGAACATCCCTATCCAATGAGGTTTGTAACGAAGAATCTTCGAGTGAGGAAGCAGAGATATCAACAGAATTCAGGATAATAGGATTCCTATCAGAATCAGAAGTAGGATCCCCCGCGAACAGAAGTGTCCTTGGTTTCACAGTCAGCTTCATTTGAAGGCACAATGGTCGACGGGAAGGATTTGTCTAGAAAATCTCGTCCCCACGACGATAGTGTAAAATACAATGCAGGACAAAAATATTTTGACTTACCAATGAAAGATTCTGAAAAAGGTCCAGAAGAATCTTCAGTGCTCCCGGCAGCATAGATGCTCGGCTCTTCGGAGTTCACTTCGCTCATATACAAGTCATTTTTGAAGGTATCCAATGAGTCCTCCTACTCTAAGGCTAATCTGGATTATTTTCGGCATGAAATGCGTGCGGAGATATACTAAAGAAATGCACAGAGATATTGCAGATATTCAATAATATAACATAAATGTATCAAAGGTGCAACCATAAACACATATATACAGTAATACATGATTTCTATTAATCAAAGAAATGTACAGAGACTGTAAAAATACAGAGTGAAAGACTCACTAGAATGGTGGCAGCTTATCTCTGAGAACAGATGTGACGGCTACTCGCATTCCCAAGAAGATGATTACAATGAGGCTCTGAAGGCCTTTTTACAATAAACCGGAATGCCAAAAACCCTAGACATCCAAAAACCTAACCCTAGGAGATGAAGGGCCAAAAGTCATGTGGGACCCGTTTGGGTAAGTTGGTGCATCAACTTTCTGGGGTCGTAACTTTTGCATACGATCTCCATTTTAGGCGTGTGATAGCCCGTTGGAAAGGTATCATCGAGGAGATTCATTTTGGGGGCACAATAATGATTTTAGATATCATTGAGAACCTCTATCTTGAAAAACCTTCATTTGGGCTCTCAAAATGGCCCCAGAAGTTAAAAACTACTAAAAATAGTAAATTGCCAAACTTGACAGAAAATTGTTTTGAGCCAGTCGGAAAAGGTGGGTGGCCACCGATATCCACCTAGATCAATCCTCCCTCCTTAGGAAGCAATGGTCTCCATTGCGTTGAGTTCCCGAGGGAGAGGGAAAAGCGTTTACTGAATCTGCATCTTGGTGAGTTGCTTGCCTTGCTGGAGACGTCGCACTGCTCAGTTTGTGGAAGTATGTCACGAACCTGTTGAGGCTAAGGCTATTCAACAAGTTGGGATACATGAGAGGACGATGTGCAAAAGGACTCTTTGCACTTTGTTGCAAACTTGTCGACCTGCTTCTGTTGGATGGAAGGTGCTTGGGACGAAGCTGTAGTGGTTGCAGTGTCCTTTTGTTCCCCTTTTGAACAAATTATGAAGAAGCTGAATTTTGCAGTATGAGATACTACCTTGCGACACTTTTTAGGTGGAACAATAGTC